>CM017564.1:17229093-17634093 GCA_007844125.1 Sinonovacula constricta
ATGTATCAAGTTGCAAAATAGTGAAAAAGAGAAGATGTATCGTTAAGTTTATGGTGATTTAATGATTTAGTGATTTGCAGCTGTAGGAAGCACCATGTTAGGCAATAGTACTTTTGCGCAGTTTTCGTTGGCTCAAAAGTATTGTTGTTTTAAATATTTAAATAGATTTAATATATGCTTTGGCAATTGTAGTAATGATATTTTACTTCTTATCTTAATTTATACTTTAGGGAAAATATATAAATTTGAAAAGGCTAAGTTAAATTTGTTTTTTGTTTTTTCAACAATATTTACTGATAGTTAAGTGTTAGTTGTAACTACCATAAATAATTGCATCGAAATTATGCGCAGTACGTTCTCGAACAGAAATCTAAATTCGGGCAATGATTATGTAGATTTGTTAAGCATATTATTCAGCGATACTGCAATGGTTGAATACTAAAAATGCGCTAAGATAGCAAGGTTACTTTTTAATTATTATTTTTCTTTTCCATTATGTGCACGCGACGAACGAATGAAAAATGGAACCACAGATGTAATTTACTTTCATTTTATGTATGTGTTGGCCAGTTTTGGCGTATATTATGGGAATAATTCGAACCAGTTTTCAACAACACAGTTATGCTGCTTAAGGTTTTTGTAATTTAACATTCAGAGTCAGTTTAATAAAACCATTAAAACAATTAACATTCAGAACGCATCTCCGACATTTTAGATACATTTTTTCCAACCGTCTTCACGCCTCCAATGCCCAAAGATCGTATGTCAAATTCGGTCTGGATCTGGGCCTATGCATTGCCATAAAATGTAAATCTTTTCCTACAAAGACAAGCGAGACAAAGTATGTTAATGTCGTCGTTTCAAGTGGTCCACAACTTAACACAACCATCAAACACTATTACTAAATACTACCAACAAAAACACCATCAAATACCATCACCAAACACCACCAGCAAAGACACCAACAAAAAGTGACCAAACACCAACACCAATTACAACAACTAAACACCACAACCAAATACCGCACGTCGCCATCGCACACCACCACCAAACACCTCCACAAAACATTACCACCAAACACCGCATACCACCACAATATACCGCCTCCAAACACCTCTACCAAAATACACCACGAAACACATCCAACAAACACAACCACCAAGCACCTCCACCAAACACCACCACCAATCACCACCACCTAACACCACCAACAATCTCCATCACCAAACACCACCACCAAAAACCACCACTAAACACCATCAACAGCCACCCAAACACCACCACCAAACTCCACACCAACAACGCACACCGGCACTAAACACTATCAACAACACCACCACCAAACACCACCACTAAACACCACCACCAAACACCACCACCAAACACCAACCAACACATACCATCACCAAACACGTCCACCAAACAACACCACCAAACACCACCACCAAACACCACCACCAAACACCACCACCAAACACCACCACCAAACACCACCAACACATACCATCACCAAAGACGTCCACCAAACAACACCACCAAACACCACCATCAAACACCACACAAAATATCACCACCAAACACCACCACCAAACATCAACACCAAACGTCACCACCAAATACCACCACCAAACACCACCGCAAAACACCACCACTAAACACCACCATCAAACACTAACCAAATATATGTAAACCAAACGATCGTCTACATATAAATAAACGACTGCCCTCAAAAACGTTTTAAGTATTTAAGAGAACACTCTCAAATAGTAAAATTATGTACATTCACACGACCTCGATTTTGACAAGCCTACCTGCGGCCAATCATGGATAATGCAAAAAAAATGGGGAAACCCTATCCTCTGAAATTTTTGCAAGCGATTGTGTATGACTACAATATAATACAATGGAGATAATGGGAGGCATTCATTACATGATCAAATAATGGCTCATTGTTCGAAAGGCAGACTTGTCAGATTACAGATAAAAGATCTGCGATCTTGAACCACTGAAGGTAAAGCGTTGTCATTTAATAGTGACGCATGACATACATCTAAAAATAAATGTACAGTTTACCTTTGTTTAAACTACAATTACCACATATCTACACAGCTTGGTAAATTTGACGTGAAACGAACTTCTAAAATTAAAGTAAATTGAAATCATTGCTTTTGGTGGTAAACATGTTCTTATTTAGTGCCTTTAAGAAAGGGCACTTACAGAACTCACAACAACGGTCTATTAATTTACAAATTAAAACTTAAATTATACCTAGGAAAAGTCGTTGTCCATGTTAACAATCAAACTTAAATTGTATTAACACAATGTCATCATAATGATCGATAATAGTATTGCTCCTTGTGAGGTAAGCATGATTGTTTTATGTTTTTAAATATTCATTGAACGAACACGAATATTTATGGCGCATCACAAGAGGTTCTATATGTGTTGACAATTTGTTTAAATTTTATAAAATAAGCCTAGTTTAATACATAAGGTTTAACAAGAACAGCTTTTCCGATGTATAAACAAAGTTAAAACACTTAAAACATTTTATTCCTGAAAATTAAACATCATTTTAATGTTTAGCAATGATAAAACATGCATGCATTTTAGCATAGTAATTAACCTTGTAAAAACTGAAGTAAAACTAACAGCAACACGTACATCAGACCTACATGGCAAAAAAGTATAATATGGACATTTATACATCTCAACAGAAACGAATCTATGAACATAGCATACTTCATAACTGATGCTCACAAAAGTATTAAATAAATATACGAAACCGGAAAAATGGACAATACTGACTAGTGCGTTAATGTCAGTATTTCTGATGTTAATACTCCTTAATAGCTTATCTTATGTGCAGGGTCATCGGTTTACTTAAGTAAACATAGGAGCTACCTCACTTCCCGATATTTATTTTAAGACGTCACTTGACTGGACGACCAAAACTCATTTTTATTGACTACAATACGACAACTGACTATCACTGGCTTGATTCGACACTTGATTGTTATTGACTACAATTCGGCACCTGATTTTTATTTACCACAATTAGCCATCTACTTTTATTGAGTACAATTCGGCAGATGATTTTATTGACAACAATTGGACACTGATATATATATATATATATATATATATATATATATATTTTATATATATATATATATATATATATATATATATATATATATATATATATATATATATATATATATATATATATATATATATATATATATATATATATATATATATATATGCTATTGAAGCGGTACGGCGAGTTGCAGGTTAACAACACATTTAGTTGCTTTTGACTTTGTCCTAACAAATTATCAACAATTTCGGTGAACGATTTATATCAAAGATATTTTTAACCGAGCTTTATATGAATTACATGAAATACACAAGTGCTAAACGAAAACGAGCGGCCCTTGAACCACTCTGATGGCATGAGCTTATAAATTATCTGAATAATATTGATTTAAATGAAGAAATTAAATCTAATTTTCCTGACTGCTTTTTGAACGCTGGTCGCCGTACGAGCAAATAAACCGCACAGCAATAGCATCAAGTCTAATATAAAAGTAACCAAATGATCAAACCTTAAGGATAGTAAAGTACATCAACAGTATGTCAAATTTGAACGTATTCACACAGAGTGTTATTTAAAGTTAATGAAGGTCGGTAGCCAACCCTACGCGAATGTGTCTTCCTGGTATTATCTACTGTGGGCTTACAATGTATTGTTGATATTTAATGGTAAAATATGACAAATAGTCATGAGTGTTTAGCCCTCTTGTCACCAGGAACACTAAGTGTTAACTCAGCTTGTCACCAGAAATATTATGACTTATCAATATTTCCAAAAAATACATAGTATCGGAAAGTGCCCAGTGACAAGAAAGACATTGAGTCCAACATGAACACACTCCGCAAACCCACCGTGACACGCGTGACGCAATGTGTTAACACATTTTTTAATAATTTTTCGGTCTTTTGACCGTTCCAAGGCGGTAACTGTCGGATTTGCTCTTTTGGTTAAATGACATCACGAATTTGTTCTTGTTTTTCACTTGGCTAGGATGTGAGTTAAATACCTTTGTCCTGTGCCTTTTCAGAGTGTGGTATATGTTGCAATGCTTATAGGACTATGTCATATATTCTTATTAAAAACACAATGTATAAACCATTCACATCACCAATCCACAAAGGATCAACCGACCACAGGGAACTCATGTCCCAAACAATCATGTCATTCAGGCACATTGCATCAATCCATCACATGGCCATGTTGTCTCTACTTATATTGTCGCCAACTCATCACATGAACCTTTTTTCACAGCATATCTCATCATGGCACATATAAGCGAAACCAAGCCATGTTGTCACCAGGTAACAATATATTAACCCACCGCATAGACCACATGTTCTTACAAGGACATAATGTACATGTATAAACATATCACATGAACATTATGTCCTAACCCAAACTTCAACCAAGGCACAATGTATCAATGCCTCACATAGACCTCATGTCTAAACCCATGTTGTAAATATGGCACACTGTATTAACCGTTTATAGGAATCACATTTACCAACACATCTTATCACCAAGGCACAATTGAATATCCCAACACATGGACCTGATATTTCAAACCATATTGTAACCAAGACACAATGTCATATCAACCCATCTTTATACCAAAGCACAGTGTATAAACTCATCACATGGTCTCATTTCCCAAAGTAATGTTACAACCAAACTTGTCATCATGGCACTGTGTATCAACCTATCACATAGACGGTATGTTCTATCATATATTTTCAAAATGTCTCAATGTACTAACCCATCGCATGAATATAATGTCATCTTGACTCCGTGACACAACGTGCCAAACCATCACAATGCCATAATGTCACCAGCCAACTTGTCACCATCGCACCATGCATCTATCCATCAAATGGACTTATGTCCCCACCCATCCTGCCACCACTGCACAAAGCATTAACCCATCACATGAAACATAGATCCCATAACGTCTTGTTATTAAAGCACGATGTATCGTCCCCTCACATGAACCTCATGTCTCCAATGCACAATGTATCGACGCATAATATGAACCTTATATCCTGACGCAAGTTGCCACCAAGGTACAATGTATCAAGCAATCACATGGAACTCAAGTACCAACCCATATTGTCACCAAGGCACAATATATCACATGGACAACATGTCCCGAAATATCTTGTCACCAAGGACATACCATCACATAGACTTCATGTGCTAATACATATTGCCACTAAGGCGGCACACTATAAGAACTCATAACATAGTCTTCATGTTCCAAGAACTTTATCTCCATGACCAATTTATCAACAACAACGAGCATTATAAACATAGTTCACCAACCCATCTTGTCATTCGGGCAGAATGTATAAATATATGACACGAACTTTATATATGTCCCAAAACATAATGTAGCCAAGCCACAATGTATTAACCCAACATATGAACTGCATGCACCAAAGCAACTTGGAACCATGAGACAATATATCAACGCCGAACATGGAACTCATGGCCTAATCCATTGTCTCACCAAGGTACATTGTATTAACCGAACACATGAACATTGTGTGCCAATACAACTTGGAACAATGGCATATATCAATGCCTCACATGGACCTTATGGCCTTACCCATCTTGTCACCAAGACAAAATGCATCAAGCCACAATCCAAACGTCATATAACAACGCATCTTCTCACCAATGAACAATATATGAACCCAATACATGAACCTCGTGGCCAAACAATCATGTCAACAACGCGTAATTAATGAACGAATCTCATGAAAGTCATACCCCAGCCCAAATCCCGCCCCTCCCCCCTTCTAAAGCACTACTTATCAATACATCATATGGACCTCATATTCCTCAACAACATGCCAGCCAAGCACAACGTTTCAAGACATCACGTGGACCTAATGTATTAACCCAAGATACCACCACGGCATAATTGCTTAACAATCACATGTAACTCATGTATCTATTCAATTTGCAATCAAAGCACAATGTATCATTTAAACAGATGAAACTCATCTGCCAGCCAACACATTTTGTCACCAAGGCTCAATGTATCAATTGATAATATGGACCATATGTCCCAAACATTTCTCCTTAATGTACTATTATCGACCTCTCACATTGATCTAATGCCCCAACCCATCATGGTTCCAAGGTACAATATAAAAAATAACCCTTTTGATCTCATGTTCCAACCCATCTTCTCGCCATGTCAGATTGTATCACCCCATCGCATAGACCTTAGATCCCAACCCATGTTATACCTAAATCACAAGGTTTCGACCCGCACGTGGATCTCAACTAATCATACTAAAAAAGGCACAATATATCAACATGTTACATCGACCTCATGTTCAAACACATCTTGTCAACAAGGAAGACGGATTCCACCATTACATTGGCCGTAGGTCCCAACTCATCTTGCCATTAAGGCACAATGTATTAACCCCTCACAAGGACCACATGTTCCAACCAAGGAGCTTATGTTAGAACTAAACTCGTAACCATGACACAGTGTACCAACCCATCAAAATAACACGATGTTACAACCAATCTTGTCTCCATTGCACAATGTATTAACACATCAAATCACAAGTACCTAAAGTTAGTACTACCTTAACGATGCTAACTTAATCGTTCTACTTTAACCGTACAGCCATGGTGGCACAACCTTAATCATACTACTATAACCGTACAGCCTTGGCGACACTACCTTAATCATACTGCTATAACCGTACGGCTTGGTGGGACAACCTTAATCATACTACTATAACCGTACGGCCTTGGTGACACAATCTTAATCATACTACTATATCCGTACAGCCTTGGTGACACAACCTTAATCATACTACTATAACCGTTCAACCTAAGTTTCACTATCTTCACCGTACAACAGTATAATGGACCGGCCGGGTTCATAAGTGCCCCTGTGCTATAATGATAGAAATGTCGCTGCGCAGTATCGGTAAAAATGCCGGCTAATCCCAATCCCAATCCCACAACCTTAGTGGCACTACCTTAATCATACTACTTGAACTGTACAATCCTTACAACACTAGTTGGCAAAAATGGACCGGCCTAGATGCTTGAATCGGTTTTACAGAGGTCAAACCTCGCTCTTCGTGACGGGTTTCTTAAAGGTAAACAGTTAAAAGAAACCCGATCTGTGTCAAAGACTTGACGTTGTCTTTGATATGTTATGACAATAGATTTGACGTCATTGAAAACTAATGTCCAAATAGTAGTATTTAGTAGAAAGGGAGAGAAATTATTTCTTTTAGAAGAACTACACAAAGAATATAATGTTAGTGAAGTTAATTCTTTGATTCAAGAACAGAAAGTAACCAGATAATTGTAAATGCTTGTAGCATCCTGTTCAGATGAAGATCGAATTGAGGAACCTATTTCTATTAAAGGAAAAACAACTTGTATATCTAATCTGTGTTCAGTTCTTTAAATCAACAATTTTATTATTCCACCTTTATCTTGTCAAAATAAGCTTTTATAATCTGCAAGTTCTTCGTCACACCCACACTAGTAAATATCGCCTTTGATGGCCCATCCATCGGAAGAAAGTTATAGGAGCATTTAGGGTCACCCCTGTCGGTCCATATTTTTGGTTACGTATTTTAATTTATAATTAGTATATATGTATATAATATTGAACTGATGACCACGTCAAACTGTTGGCACTATTTGCTTGATTTTGCCTTTTTTGTTAAGTTTCATTTTGTTTGTTCAACAACAATTACTTAAAACATTTAGAGTTACGTCCATTACAAGAGGTTCTTTGCATTGAATGTGCCAGTGGTGAAATGTTACCATATACAGGATACATAGAAGCTGAAGAAGACACTATGGAAGGTATTCCAGGTACTGAAAAGCAGATAGCACTATTTCTGATATCACCCGATACCAAATTCTCGACAACTACACCAGTCATCATAGGTACCAACATACTGAATGAACTGCAGGATCATTGCAAACAAAAGAGTGGTGATAGATTTCTTCAAACAGCAAAACTAACAGCGCCATGGTTTGCTTTTTGTAGAACAATAGCCATCAGAGATAGACAATTAAGGCAAAACAAGAACAAATTAGGCATCAAGAAAAGTGCAATACATCATACTGTGTCAATCAAACCAAACCAGACTGTTCACATTAAAGGTTTTGTAGATCGAAAAGTAGACCATCAACCAACAGCAGCATTGTTACAAGAATCAAAAAGTACTCGCCTTCCAGATTACATTGATTTAACACCAAGTCTTATACACTACAACTATGACCAAACCAGAGAAGTTATCGTGACATTATCAAACCTGTCAACAAACACAGTCAACATTTGTCCTAGAACTATTTTGTGTGAGATACAGCCAGTGAAGATACAAGAAGATAAAGAGAAAAAAGTAGAACAATTAGACGAGAAGAGACGACAGATAGTTGCAGATCTGAAGGTTGACACAGGACATATATTGTCTGAAGATGAAAAACACTGTTTGACAAATATCTTATTGAAACACAGAGATATATTTAGTACAAATGAAACAGACATAGGTTATTGCAGTAGAGTGAAACACAGAATTGAACTTACAGATGAAACACCATTCAAACAAAGACATAGAAGAATACCGCCGGCGATGATAGATGAAGTAAGATCACATTTAGAACAATTACTAGCAACTGGAGTGATTAGACCATCAAAATCACCATATGCATCCCCAGTAGTATTAGTCAGAAAGAAAAATGGACTACTAAGGTTATGTGTAGACTACAGATTGTTGAATTCAAAAACCGTTAAGGACTCTTATGCGTTACCTAGAATCGAAGAGGTGTTACTGGACTTCCATCTCCAGGACTAACTTTTAACTTCCGAAGAGCTTCTATAATTTTTTTCTCTTCATCTGATATTTTGATATCTGATTCGGTTTTGAGTGGCCCAGCACTCTTCATTTTATCACCATCTATACTTTTCTCAGCCATTTTTTACTTACCAGTAAGCTGAACTAACTTCTATAATTTATACAATTAAAAATGATATAAAACCAATCAAGCTGACATTAGCTCGAAACAAACTAAGTGATTCTAAATCACTAGGCAATAATAAGGTAAGCAATATACAACAGACACTGCTAGTATTCAGGTATAGTCCTAGGTAGAACAGTCAACTAATTGTCATCAACTTATTCAAGCACTGAAATACTTCTCAGTCTTGCTATATGCCAACATTGGCTAGGTAAATAAGTGTATAAATGTCTAAGTATAAAGTAAACATCAAGGACTAAAAAAAAAAAAATTCTCAACTGATAAGCCTATCTGGCTGGGCAGGTAAGTTGGTACTAACTGTAGCTATGTATAAATTATAACTCACTCAATGTAGATTAATTTTATGTTGCATTAACATTGTCTAGTTTATGAAGAAACTATTTAACAGGATTTTAGTTTGTTTATTTTCTGAGTTATTTTAAGTGCAATTTATAATTTAATTAATGCATGTTATGTTATTATCTGCATCAAATTATACACTTTTAATAATTTAATATCCTATTTAACAACAAAATGTGTAATAATGTCTATCTAATTTCACCAAACTAATTAAAATAGACTTCACTACAACTTTCTACTGCTAAATACACAATTGTTTACAACAAAATAGAGGTCGGGGTCATTTATAGTACATATAGTCACATGTCACTGTAAGGTCAACTGGTCAGCCAATAAGAGTTGGGGTTGCATTAACCAAACTTTCCTAAGCCAATGAAATTACAGAACACCGATTTAGGTCACTGCTATTTGCATACCACAGTAAACCACAGTAAACAAAATTCTATTCTTAGATCCCACATGTGTGTAGGTCACAACTCCTGTGTGTAAAGGGCCAATATATGGGTTAAATTAAACTGAGTGGAAAGTGGGAAAATGACACCAGATGTAATCACTTAAACCCAACTTCTGGCGGGTAGATAAACAAGAAATACACTGGCTAACAAAACAGCAGAAATCACTTAAAGGGAAATCAACGACTTGAAATTGGTTACTCTTGAGTTGCACAGTTTTGTTGTTGTTGTTGCTTTTTTTTTAAATTATTTTTTAATGTTTAAGAATCAAATTGGCTGCATATTTTGTAAAGAGAATAAATGCAAAAGATACAGATGCATAGTTAATATAAATTATTACAGTTAGTAAGAACCTTCACCAAGGGATTTAATTTATTTACTTATTTAAAAAAACATGCAGTGAATGTTTCCTTTCAATGTACAATAGCATACTTAAACTTCAGACAAGCAGTTACCTTCAAGTTATTAATAACAACCAAATAAATGCACAAAAAATGCACTTGTTACTTACTAAATTATTTTGAAAGTAAGAAAAGTAACTGCAAGTTTGAAATTTTATCTCAGAATATACTCACAACCACTGAAATACCATAGCTGTACTGTTCCTTGAACTGGCCACTGATCACTATGTCACCCAAGATATAAAGTATAACACAGAGAATGTCTTGGCTGTGTTATAACTCACTACACTGAAGTGGGAGACTGTGTGATTAGAGTCTGGTCCACAACTGGGCTCGAGCTAGAGCAAGATAAAGATCTGGATACAGCCATAATACTGGATTATTATTTATAGTGCTGTTATAATAAACTAAATCTGTATAATTATATACCACCTCATGTTTTATTCGAACCCCATCCTAAACTTTATACTTTTTAAGCCAGGATACATATATATGTATATAATATTGAACTGATGACCACGTCAAACTGTTGGCACTATTTGCTTGATTTTGCCTTTTGTCTTTGTTGTTGTTAAGTTTCATTTTGTTTGTTCAATAACACGTTAAGAACGAAACCGATTTGGTGTATATGTTGTATGCAGTCAAGACCTTTTTGTAACTTTCGGCTTAACAGAAGCATTTAGTATTGTATTAGCCCTATATTGTCATCTTATAATGTCAAATTTTAGTGCCTTTAGATTTTAACATTATATTTGGTTTTTAATTGTGGCTATCATAGTACAGGTCTTTTTCAGTTGTGTTTACTTTCTACTTCATATGAGCAGAGTTGTTGTTATTTCTTGCGAGTTTATTCAATCAAAAGACAAAAGGATCCATGCCATATTTTCGCAAAGCGTAAATCAAGAAGTATACAACCTTTTTTTGTATAATGCAAGAGTTTCTTTTTAAATAATTACATAAATAGACGCAATACAATTGCCCCCCCCCCCCCCCAAAAAAAAAAAATAAAAAAAATATATAGTCGATTCAATTGGAATATTTTGGTTGCCGAGGCTTTTATCTACTGTACATATGTTGTTTTATTAATAGTTATTTTGTATGTACATATGTTCACTATATCTGTTTTAACTCCCGATGCAGGTGCTTACTGTTAGTTGTGTCACTTTGACGGGATATTTTTATTTACACTGTTTGTTTGAAAGAAAAACCTTCAGGAAGTGCGAGGTTGGAGCGCTCCACAAACCAGGTTTAAGCACCCCAGTTTGGCCCTTTTGCCGACTGACCGTTCCAAGGCGGTAACTGATGGTTTTTCTTTTTGTGTGTTATGTCTCGTCTCTGTGTTTTTTGTCACATTTACATTTACCTTGTTTGCCTTTGTCTACAGGTAGATAAAAATTTAAATAGCTGTGAAAATTTTGATAGGACCTTTTCTTATTTACCTATATAGATATTTAACCACTTCTATTGGCCTTTCTATTAATAGAATTTCCATTAATATTATGCGCGCGCATGTACACAACTTTCTTTGAATTGTACGCATTGTGAGATACTCGTCCCAGACGAACACTATTCACGAAGTAAACAATGTAAACTTTTTTTCTTGCATTTAAATTTAGAATATAATTAAAGAAATAAAAACTATTTATTATTAACTATTTATACTTCTTGTAATAAAACAGTTATTTACTTTTTAGCTGGGAAATATGCTGTTGATATTGACCGCAACAATCGTGATCACAAGATATTTCCCAGCAAATAAGTAAATAATTGTATAATACTTAAAATAAACGTAATTGTTTAAGAAGGAATACGAGGGGCTTTTAGAATAATTATTTTATTTGATATAAAATCTGTACAAAGCAGCCATGTTTTGATGTGTTTTTGTACATACCAAACATTAGTTTAAAATGGTAGAATCCAAATTCAAAACAAGCTTGTGTTTTATTAAATGGTGTTTTATAACCAACACATTTAAAATAGTTGTACTACTAAAGATATGGTAATCATTTATCTATACAGAGGGCTTCCCGTGACATAACGGTTCAGGTTACCAACTCCTTAGTCTTTCACCGTGTCGGCTCGATCTCACCGAAGGCAAACAATTTCATACGGTGAGGCCCTACGCCCTGCATCTGGCCTTCTATGTGTCTATGCTTCTACCTAATTTTGTTCTCTACTAATACTAGCTGGTCGTGGTCGTGGCCGCCAATTGCATCCTTGCAATGTAGCGCACAGATACACGCATAAAGCAACTGTTGTTGTTTGTTGTTGTTGTTTAAGATAAGATAATACTATTTTAAGCGTTTTCTTTAAAGAGCTTTCATTTTTGCGATGTTATTGATTATAAATGTAAGTGATTAGTTATGTATGAGGAAATATGAAAATGTGTCTTAGCGGGGTTTTGTAGTATATTGTTTATTGAGTTTATCGTCCCACTTTTTATAATAAACATGTTTTGTATGCCATATATAGATATAGTCATATTGCTTATATAAACAGTTTAAGTACGACAACACTACGTTTGGAGTTAATTGGTGGCTACCCACCGAAATCACACATATGAAATTTTTAACTATGCATGTGTTAATGTATCAGGCTTATTTTGATATGATGATATTTTATTGTTTTCTCATTTTTATCCGTTGCAGCTTGTGTTGTTCTTTTGTTTCAATATATAACCAGAATACTATGCGTGTTATCCTCATGTCAATTATTTGCACTTGTTTAACCTTTATAGATTTACTAAGAGTATACAAAATGTATACGACACGTTTTTTAAGTTGCAAAAAGAAAAATGTCAAAATGCATAAGTTCAGACTTTAGAACGATATAAATTGATGTAATATATTGAATATGTTTTGATTTTATAAATTAAGGCAGCGCAATGTGTCAAACATATCTACTTATATTATTCTAAGTTGCAAAGAAATCAATGTGCATTACCTTTCCAGCATAAGTGTTGTTATTTAAGGCTTTGCTTGAAAACGTGGCATTTCAGTATAAATCAAGGATTCCCTTATTTAACAAAAGTTTAAATAAGTACCAATAATAAAAATCTAGAAACTTAAGTTTTTTTCTTTCTTTTTATATTATCAGTATCCTGCTGTATACAAAGTTAGTGTTGCATCTTCGTACTTGTTGGGTATTTTGTCTATTTTCACTATTTGCGTTTGTAACTTGTCATTTCATAAATCGTTTACTTTCTTTTAGATTTAAATGTGTTTATATGTTTAGCCTTTCCTAGAACTTATTATTGAATGTTGATTCCTAAATCAACTTCCTGTAAGGTGTAACATTTGGTAGCCATTAGACTGGAAGTAAAGCTTGGGCCTAAAATATACTTACTGCATGATGTGCACTGAATGGTGAATATTTTCTGTTAAATGTATCTTGATCCTTGAAATAATTTATTTCATATTAAATTGCAGTAAATATATATACGTAATGGATTGCCTAAAATTACACATTTAAAATATTAAAATACTTTACCAGGGGTTAAAGTCACATTACTTCATGTATTATCAGTTTAGCTATATATTATGTTATACATTAACTACTTTATAGTCAGGGAATCATGCAATGAGATAAGTAATACTGGCGTTAGAAAGTCATGTAAGACAACTCGGTTATGACCCCATACTGTTTAAGGATACGCGAGCTCGTTTAATTCCATTATTGATAAATATAGAAAAGTCCAATGATAGAGTAATTTTGCATAGTTCCTATCTAAGTGATTTAATGCAAAACTATTTTAATATCAGCACAAACATTATACATTTGTACGCGTTCAATTGTTCAGCTGAGCAAACTATCATATGCTCAATCTAAATTCATATAATGTTTGATGTTATATGCATAACCATGCAATTTATTTTGGTAAGAAAATTGACAGCTCTTCCGGTCTTTTCTGCAACATTAAATACGATGCTTTTGTTAAATATGTTTCTCACAGCCTTCACTATATATATGCTATATATTTCTTGTAGTGTAATAGACTACGAAGCTGTTTTATCCACCTGAACTTTATTGCTGACGATATTCCAACGTGCCAATCCTAAAGGCCGATACCTTCTTCTATTTAATCACTCAATCGTGTCCGTTATTGATAATTAAGTTCAACAGTATGTAAAACAAGCAGAATGACCGAGTAATATATTGTTTTAAAGTAAGTTGTCTAGAGTACCATCTGTTTTAACGTCACATGCTCAACATAATACTCTTAAAACTTCGATCATATTAAAATAGTTTTGCTTAAGGAACCGGAATTGATTTCATTCTGTTAACATTTCAAAACATAAAACTTCAGGAGAAGGTATCTATATTATATTATGGAAACCCTTTATGATATATGTATAATTCACTTATGCTGATGGATATAACATAAAAATAGCTCAGAAATTTTATGAGAAATTTTTTTATATAAATACGACATTTGCACATTATAATTAACAAAATTAGTCTCAGAAATCGGTACTGTGATAAAAAATATATACAAACTCACAACTTATGATGAAAGCAATATAATTCCTCCAATTACATATATGATAAATACATATTATACTTTACTTAGATACATATATACATCTCTCTCATTCTCACTCTCTCTCTCTCTCTCTCTCTCTCTCTTTCTCTCTCTCTCTCTCTCCTCTCTCTCTCTCCCTCTCTCTCTCTCTCTCTCTCTCTCTCTCTCTCTCTCTCTCTCTCTCTCTCTCTATATATATATATATATATATATATATATATATATATATATATACTTTATATATACATGATACAGATTCAACGGGTTAAAAACACAGTAATATTAGGCATTAAACACATAATTTGTGATAAAACAGTTTCAAACAGGTCAGTGTTGCCATTTGAAAACATAACCTTAACAAAAAGGTAATGGCGGTGGAAAAAATATTGAAAACAACAATGCACAGCTTTAGATGTGCTACAAGTTACATTTATGACATAGAAATTAGCTAGAATCAACACGGCTTTAGAAAATAGAAATTAAATTATTTTTTTACATGCTTCCTCGCAAAGATTTGATTCTTATTTTCTATCACGGTTGTTAATTTTATGTTATCTATAACATTCATCTCAGAGATCATCAATGGTAATTTCTTTCAGTCTTTTCTTCTTTTTTTAGTTTCTAATATTCTGCCTTTAAATACTTTAAAGACGCGAATTTCAATGTATGAATATAAAATGTTATTTTAAGAATACATTTATATAATACGTCTCAACTCCATCTCTTTTTAAACAGAAAGCGGTGTCGATGTCATTTGATCTGAAGGTTATGTGAAACTCAGAACTTATTAGCAGCACCTAAATGACTTTTGTCCGTATTAATAAATATATGTTTGCATTTCTATGCCAGTGCAACGCAATTACAAAGCAGAAAACAACAGTATTTACTTTTTAATACTAATTAGATTAAATAATATACATTGGTAAAGTACATACTTAGAATGCACTTTGATTACTACTCTAAATAAAAACAACAACTTAAATGACAGCTTAAATGACCCCATTACCTATTATCTGGAGTAAATATAAAGTAAAACAAATACCATCGTTTCCTAATCTTGACTTCATTTTCCTTGACAAATATTGATTTAAAATACATACAAACAATATGTGTATGTGGAAATTTGGAGAAGGTTCACAATATACGTGCAGCTTTATTTCAATATAATGCATTGATTTTAATCCACTTATCTCCGTAAAATACATGTCATGGATAATAAAGTTAAAATTTATGGACTAACTGAATACTTTAGACATTTAATCAACTCAAGCAATTTGCTTTTCATTTTCATTAGTTATGATAAAGTAAAACGAACGGGGGAATGGGAAAATTAGCATTATGTCTTAATCCTGGCAATAGAGATAGATGTAATCAAAATTTAGCGCAAACATATGGCGCACATGGTGCTGCATTTAAACAAATAAATTATATTATATACATAAAAGTATGGCAAAACATATATACTAATTCTACACAAAGGCTTGCGTATTTTTTCACGAAAGTTGTAGTTGAAATACGTTGTTTTAGATAAAGCATAAACCAGAAATTATCATACAATAAAATGTGGCACAATACAAACAAAACATGAAAACAAATCATTATATATTTTTCTTTGTCATTCCTTTTTGTAACATGGTATATTATAATGACGCTTTTTAACAAAGATGTGCGTTTTTTAACAAAGAAAAATAGGCTAAATGTGTATAAGACGATTATGACAATATCCTGAACCTAACACGCAGACAAAATATTAAAGAAATAATAAAGAAAATAAAACAAATAACTGATGACACTGACAGATAGAATTCTGCGTTTCCGGCTTGGTACGCATTATCCGTCAGTCGCAGATGTTAATACTCAGTGTTTCACTGGAGTGTTTCTGTGAACACGTTTATCATTCCACCATCGTCATAAAACATTTTTTTAACAAATACTCAAGTTATATATCAGTGTTATGAGTGTAAAAAATGAGATTATTGTAATAGGTTCTCAACATCTTACAACCAATCACTGATCAGATGTATTTGTTGTGAAACTGACCAGGTCATTTTTTTGTTATTTAAATTTGATATTTTTGTATGTTTTGTATGTTTTTAGTATAATCATTTCGGCATTCATTCAGATTTGTCTTTGACTTTTATCTATAACATAGACACGATTGAAAAAAATCCGTAGGAGTATCGTTCGAGCCACATGCCCTGAAAGTTTCCTAAACACAAAAACTTTACTACAGACATCATTTAACCAACTTGTTTTGTTTGCTTTGCTATTTACTTTGTTGTAAAAACTCTTGATTAATTAAAGCACTTAACTCCTCGTTGGTTCCCGGTTGGAGCGAGTTGGGCGTAATGACTTCATTTCAAGTGAATTCAAATTCAATCTATCTCAGGAAACTTTTTACAAACCCACGGAATTGTATCTTGGTCATATTCCGTGGCATGGCATATTAAAAACGTTGAGCGATACATTTTGAAACCCCAAATCCCGTATTTTGCTTATGAATATACGATGGTGTTTAAAGGGTATGTGAAAATTAAAGCGCGAGAAAGCACCATCGTAATGAGATTTTGTGTCTGAAAAGTACTAAATTAAAAGCCATACCAACAACATTGACATGAAAATCTAATAATCGAATCGTAGGTATCACGTTGGTAAATTACACATCTAACTAAAAGTAACAACGTAAATCCTTTTTCTTAGCAGGAAGCATCAATGGATTGTATTTTCTTTTGCAAAGGGTTGTATGTTCACATTTTTTTTTTTTTGTAATTTTTGTAATACTCGGAAGGAAGTCATTTCAACATACGTAAGCATATTTAAGGTTAGAGGAATTGAAAGATAACCGTAGAGAGTATTTAAAAATTAATCCGAGAGGTTAATGCGAACACCGGTGAAATGGGAAAAAGGGGAGGGTCGTAGGTAATCGCTACAAGTTTCGACCTGTGCTAGTTTAGCCCACAGCTCTACCGACCACTTCTAAACGAGACTTGTTGTAACGAGAAAAAAAAACATGCCGTCAGTTTAGAAGGTAAGTCAACTCAGATGACATTCTATTGAAGGATAGAACTTACAATGAGCTAGAGTACAGGAGTAGAAATGTTTGCCCATAAAGGGAGATGGTGGGTTGAACCCTTTAAAATGATGCAAGTTTTACTTGCATTGCAATGTATCTCACCCAAGTTCAAAAATAAGTGCACTGTGAAAATTAGAGAACCTCTCAAACGTAGTGACATCTTTCACCATAAATGATTTAAACAGTTCCAAACACGTGTCAGTTGCAATTACATAGTCAATGACTGATCCTTTGCTATGTTCTCTTATTCTGCATGTAATTTCCCCTTTACCTTTGTCACTATCTAAGCGACCATTTAAGATAAACATTTGTTCTCTTTGGCATAGTTTAATCAGTTCTTTTCCTTTCGAAGTAGTTCTATGTTCATCTTGAGATGATCTCTCTAGTGGAATGGACAGCCGTTTAAACAGTGCGCAGATTTGTATAAACCAGTCCGCTGAAGAATCGTTTACCGTGTAATCTTGAAGCGTACCAGTAGAGCAGTTAAAATCTCCAGCTAATATAACATTTTTATATTCGCTGCGTTTACTTTCAACTTCAGTTTCGAATTCCTCCATTATTTTTGCATAGTCGTCCTTCTGTCGTCCACAAGGAATATAAACTGCTCCTAGCACCACAGTTTCTTTTAAAGGTTCAAACACGGTTTTTATTTTTAGCCATAAGACATACTCACAACTACAGACAATTTCTTCGACAACTTGTATTGTGTCCTTAACGTATATGCCAATACCGCCCGATCTCCGCGTTGTTACGGATCTGTTTTTTCGATAAATTGTATAGCCTTCAACTGCAAGGTCTGTCGATAAGCGATCAATTTTAGTTTCCATAAAACACGCAATGTCATGTTCCTTGATAAACTCAATAAATTTCCGGTTTGCAAAGCGTCCTTTCAAACCATTTACGTTAAGAGAACATATTTTCAAGATATTGCGATCGACCTTTGCTGGTTCTATTTTTATTCTCCTGCGAACATAATCTGTGTTTTGTCTGCGCTCCTTACACTGGGCTGCGGCCATGTTCTCTGTGGATGCTGCAACACTGGGCTAAATTGGAAGATAAGATAAAAAAAATCCATTTAAACTTGACCAATAATGTAAAATTTTAACTACATGCGCTAAAAAAATACGACTAGTAGCATCAGATATTACTTTCTTATTATAAATGAGAGTTTTGAATACTCTTACGGAATAACCTTCACTCATGAGTGGTTGAAATGTTTTATTTTAAGGAATTCTAGTAATATTTTTAATTTAGAAAACCCATTCTTGAAGAGAGGAGTGGGAGTGGGTCTTTAAAAATCAGTTTTACAAGGTACTATTTAATACCAAAATGTGTGACGTTTTAAGGCCCCATTTTTAGATTATGATACGAATAGCAAAAGGGTGCGTGTTCATCTGCCCTAAATAATAACAAGACAAAGACATGACATTTAAGAAAGAAATAGAGGGAAAAATGTTTAAAATATGTATCTGGAAAAAAGAGCACTTAGTTACTACTGAAAAAAAGGAAGAGAAGTAACGAAGGATATTGCAAAAAAAAAATCTTAATCTAGTCTACCAAAATCTTAATTTTGAAAAATATTAACATTTATATTGGCTTTAATTACATCGTCCACCACATGAGCATCTTTAACAACGTAATCTGAATCTGACGGTTCGTATTAATACACAGCAACACAAGACATAATGACCATCCCTTTACGATAAGCAACGTAATCATTATCCCGATGATAAAGGACAACTAACAGGCGTGGACGGCACTACGTAAAGCTTGCGATGAGGAATGGAGTACTATCCTTGATGACTCGTGGGATGTAATACACTCTCACTGACCCCGTATTCGGTGTAAACGGGTGGACTATGAACCCGGTACGATCAATTAGCTGGTCATGCCGAACAATAGTTCCATATTTGAGCCTGCTTTTCTATCAGTACTTATCTATATCTATGACACAATCCATGCTTGATACTTTCTACACTCTTCTATAACATAACATGAAAGGCGGTGGTTTATGGTTCAATCGAGAGGTACTTACATCTCTTAGTTCACTTCTTCTTGATAAATTATATTATTTTACTTTGGCTTCCTCATGTATTCGAGAATTCGAGGGTGCAGATACGAGTGCAAAATTTGATTCATTTACTACTGAGACAGATCCTTACAATCCCAAAACACGTGTCAACGAGTATGTCTTAACTAAATGCCAAATAAGCTGGTACAGTTATATTTCCAACAATTAACATATAATCAAAAAGGTCGATACAAATATCGCTATTTGGAGAGAAACAGACAGGAGACGTCATCACTTAACCGTTGTCGCATTGGACATACCAAAGTAACTTAGTCATATCTATTAAAGATAGTATCAGTTTGAATGTGTTTCTTGCCATGAACCAATGGCAATTAACAACAATTTATTCTAGTAAATTCTAAACTTGTTTCCTTCCTAAATAATAAAAGGTTTGCGTCTTGTGATAAAATGTCAAAGAAATTAGTAAAGTCGTCGCATTTCGATAAAGCATCAAATACTCTTGCATAATGTTTTTCCCAGCTTCCACTTAAAGTGGGCATCGCGGAACATAACTTCTGAACTGTTGAAGCATAATGGTTTGAGCGCAACCTTGACTGGCTTTTAACAATATTATGAATAACTGAGTAGAAGCCATGCGACGTACTGATATTTGGAATAAATTGCTTTTTCAGAACGATGACAGAGTATCAGGGTTCTGGTTGCCGGAGACAGATCACATGACAATATATTTGGGAAGTAAGTCACGCTCACGGCACTAGACCCCATGTACAGCAATTACTCGACTGTCAAGTTCGAAGACAAACATACCAGCGCAGTTATCATAAACTAAGGTAACGTCACAGCTAATAAGAAAGTGATTATTTGCTTAAAACGATCGTACTTGGAGCATGTCACCGGCTCAGATTCCGATGGGAGCATAAAAAACCTTTTTGAGAACGATACGGCCCCTGAAAAGGATGACCATGAATTTCCCTTTAGCAAATTTTCTAGGAAGAGAATAAAACAGGAAAGTAGCTGCAATAAAGCATTTAGAACAAAACCTAAACGAGACAACACTTGAGTAAATATATAAGCTCAAATAAACTCGACAACATACAGACAAAGCGCAGTGCAAGTAAATCAAACTGTGACCGCCGGCCTTTCTGATGAATAGCATGCTGGAAAATTTCATGACAGCTAAAAGTATTGATTAGAACAAATGGTTGAATCTTACAAACCATACAAGGTTTTTAGACACAATTGTGTTAATGTAAAGTTCAACTATTGAACACAACTTATCAGATTTAATGCCAGTGCCATTATATTTAAAAATAAAAATGAAAGCATAAGAACAAGGATAAAGCTTTTTAGATCAAGGTAAAATAGAAATTGCTGTTAAAAACATAGACGGGGATACATTTTAACTCACTCATCGAGGAAGATAAGAAATATTCTTAAATTTTCCATACTTATTATGTTATCAAGGTTTTTTTCAAAATGGAGACACATTAATCAGTTACAACAGTAATAAGGCAACATTTTTACACTGGACCAGCTGGTATTTCCTATGCATTTTGTTTATTTGTTTCTTTTTTGTAGAGTGACGTAACATATGACGGCGATTATTATGAAATTTTCTAAAATCCTGCCTATATTCACTTTTGAAGCCAGTGTTTCCAAGATTGAGGGTTATATTACTTAAGTCTGCATCTATGAGTCGTGCCTTCAAAGCAAATCCTACAGTAAATGTCAGCAAACACCATATATGAAATCAGTGTATTAGATATAGTTGGAATTACGATTTTATTAAAGAAATGTTTGTATATATATATATATATATATATATATATATATATATATATATATATATATATATATATATATATATATATATATATATATATATATATACTAAACAACTATGTTTCGAAAATTCATTTATAAACAGAAGGAACGCAGAAGGACTTACAGAACATAACGAGAAGTTTTAACTGTTTCTAAGGAAATCAGGTACCATTTTTCCTTAAGCCTGAAGGCTTACACAGTTGGGTTTAAAGTGGTCAATAAAAGCAAAGGTTCAAACAATTAGCTTTAAGCCTTCGATAATTCCATTTTGGTCAGATATGGAATGCTCAATAACTTTAGCACTCCATATCATCATCGCAGTCAAGCTTGTTATCTGCCTTGATTGTGTCTTTGGATCCTTTATGTTGATGTCCAGACGGTAGACCTGAATTAATTGTCGGTTTGTTTAGTTTCCTCTGTGATGTTGTCTGTGTTTTTGTGTTGTGTTTGTTAAGTTATAGATGTGTTGTTTTGTTACTCTTTTACTGACTCTGAGTCTCTGTTTGTGTGTCTTTAATGATGACTGATTTGCTATTTGCTTTGTCCAAAGTTCACACGGTTTGAAAAGGATGAGTGATCTTTTCCACAATTTGCACATTTAGGTGAAGGCAAATTCGTTATGATCTTCTCCTGTAGCGCCACACTTGCCACAAACTTATGTATTTTTGCATTCACTTTTGCGATGTCCGAACGTTTGACATTTGAAAAAAACGCATATAGTTAGGGATGTAAATTTCAACTTCAATAAGGCTGTAGAGGAATTTGATGGTCGATGTTGTAATGTAAATGTCGAATGTTAGTAAAACCCTATTTTCATTTTCTTGTATTTTTCGTTCGTTCTGCTACTGTTACACCTTGACTAGCTAGATAAATGATTAATTCTTCCTTAGATCCACCGGCAATAACTGGAAGTTTGATTACGCCTTTAGACAAATTATGCGATGTATGTGGAGATGTATGTTTCCGAGGTATTCTTTTTCTTTTAATTTCAAAAGTAAGTCAGATAGTATTTCTAGTTACTTCAATAACAAGAGAACCCTTCTTCATTTTCTAACCGTTTTGAGATTACCAACTACGCATTTAATAGTTTTTTTCTATAATAAATGAAGACATTTTCGAAAGTGAATCGTAATCTTTTTCTGCAGTACAATGAAATTGATTGTTTTTCTTGAGTCAGTATCAAGAAGTATGTTCAGTCGAGGTCGTTTAAGGGTGTTGGGAGCCATGGGAGAGAGACAAATACAATCAACACAATCCCACACACCATGGAGCCCAACAAATGGAAGCTTATACAGTGTGGTTCTCCTATTGCAAGGGCTACCCACGTGTTATACTCGAAAGGGTAAAATGTGAAGATACTTTAATACCTCTCGACCACCGCCTCCTAGGGTATGTAAGAGGAACAGATTTTCAAGTATCAAGTCGGGTTTGTATCAGGGAGGTTAAATGGATAGAGAAAGTAGGTGAGAGAATTTTAACATAGGCCTCGGCGTGACCAGCCGATTAATGGTACCGGGAAAGAAGAAGAGGAAGGAGAAACTATCTGGTAATTATTGTCGATCCTCGCTAATCTATTTATAGATCATGTCGTGGATTTTAACAACATCATTTTAGTTTTTTTAGTTTGTGTTTTCAAGAAAAAGATTTATTAAGAATAAATGTCACGGTTTAAAAAAATGGTAGATTTCAATGAATTTGGCAAAATATAAAAAAATATATAGAGAAATTAAAAACTTATTCAGGCCGATGGTACCAATGTTTAGGTTAGATTTCGGCTTAAGTTAAATCCATTAATACGTATTTGCAATATTTAAGAAAGTAGTAGTAAATATAATCTACCTTAAATTTCTTTGGTTGTGAAGGGCCAGAGCTGCTGTCACGGTTGTCACTGCTGTCATCAGAGTTGGATGACACCTGGAATAATTTTCATAAGGAAGTTGTTATTTCATGCATTTATTTTTTCTTAATTCTATTGATTTGAAATTATTATTTTATCAAAATAGCTTAGAAAGTGGAAAATGAGAGAAATTAATTTGTTGATTCATAAAATAAGCAAAACTGTTGAGAGTATGCGTCACGTGATAAAATCAGATGACCTACCATTCATTCCAATAGATTCCTACAACCTCTTCGTGACCTTTTAACATTTTACTATCTTTGTTTAACTATGGATAGTGTTATGAGATTATCAAGATAAGGGGATAGTCGTAAATATGCAAGACACATTATTGTCATCCAATTGCGACATTTTCGTCTTTGATTCTATAAGTAGATGTTGTTTTTATTAAGGCGTTATTTTTCTGCCGAGTAATCTATTACATATTTTCATAGTCGAGAAATGGGCGTTCGACCGAGTACTTAACTAACTGATTGCTAGTTGACATCCTTCAAGTACAGGAATAGCATAGACAATTTTTCTTCATTAAACATTTATTACTTTGCAAAAGCTAAGCTGTTTCATGAGAGTTGCATAAAAGCATTTGAGATTAAGTCATGGCTCGATGCTGCCCTACTGTTGAAATTGCCTGTTAATTTGACTTGTTTATATGCAGTGCATTTACTGAGTACTTCAAATTGAAGTATGGAGTCTTATTTCATGTAGTTTGAGGTATCCGGCGGCAAAAAAAACTGATCCGAATAGCATAGGTTCATGAAACCTTTTTCAAATTAATCCATATTGTATTTTGCAAGCTGGCTCGATTTGCCTGATATATAGACTTAATCTATCATGAACATACCTCCCGACTCTTTTTTACCTCTTCATGTTAATCTTTTTTTTCTACATTGGAAATAATGATATTATTATTTACATAAAAAGATAAGTTTGTGTCTTTTGCCAAAGCGTTAAGTTTCTTTAAAGCAATATATATTATCTTTATGACAACAATTGTTAAAGTAGAAATCATTTTAGCGTGTATGTAAGCCACAAGTATAATAAGAATAGCCAGGACCGACCTCCGGTTTATGTTTTCCTTCAAAAGACGTGGAAGCTGTTGCTGTGTCGGATGACGACTGAAATGATATTTATGCATTTAAAAATAATAATAGGGTTGGGTTGGGATGGGATGGGATGGGATTAGCCGGCATTTTTGCCGATACTGCGCAGCGACATTTCTATAAAATAATAATAATAAAAATAATAATAATAATAATAATAATAATAATAATAATAATAATAATAATAATAATAATAATAATAATAATCAACAATATTTTAATGTTCTTCCAGTTTCTGCTGTCACTAAAAAGGCCTATATTAGAAATATAAAACGTTATGTTGTGTTATATCAATAGCTTGGTAATAAAATGAAAATCCACGAATTCCTATAAATATTAAGATATTAATTTTAAAAAATGCTGATGTTATAAATGGTTAAATGTATATACTTGATTTTATAGTTGATACTTATACATGTCGAGGATTTTTGGTCGACTTCAAGTTTTCGTAGTCAGTGTCAGCTCAAACCTTTATTTGCACTAAGATGGATTTGTATTGCGTCGTTTATACATGCTTTATTAAATATAAAATGATGTATTCCAAAACACAAGCATATTTACTCTTTCTTTGAATGAAGTAAATCATTTATGTTAGGTGAATGCTCACTTCATTCAAAATCCCCATGTCTTAGTTGATTTAGACCCTTGTTTGTCTTGCTATTAACAATTTATCGAGTAGTAAAAGTTATTAATTTGGTGTATAGTTTCAGGTCATACATACCAGAGGTTTCCTCAGCTCCTCAATTTTTTTTTCTAGTTCTCGTCGTCGTTCTTTTTCATCTTGAAGCTTTTTATTATAAAGGACAGACATTTTGTTAATATAACACAAGAACTTAATATATTTATAAAGTCTGTGAACATTCGTACTAAAGAAATATCTTATGATAAAAAAAGACAGCAGCATAAGAGGTTAAATGGTAGTCAATAATTGTCGATTTCATTATTTGTAAGTGATGTATATAAAGCCATATGCAGGGTTTCACTTTTCTCTTCACGTCTTGTTTACTGCATAATAAATGCCTTAGTATACTAATGAAAACGTATTTTTACGCTAAATTCAAGGTATCATTGATAAATATAGTCAATAGAATAAGTATGACGTAATGCAAGGTCCATTAAAATATCCACATACCTCCACTGTTAATATTGACTATAAATTTAATGTTCAACAATAATATTATTTGAATACTTTACTATTCAATAAAACTCCTTCATAGCATTGTAATAGTTTATTATTTATTATGAAAGTTTTTTCGTTTGTTTAAATAAGAACTTACTCTGAAAATGTGTTCCTGAATAAGATTGACGATATATTTCTACATGGTACAGGGCAGTGTGCGTTTAATCTATATGAATATTCATTCTCACTTTACAAATTTTGGATAATATTTAAAGAAATGAGTGGTTCTCGATATACTTTAAACGGCCTAACACTGTTCATCAACCGATGAACGACAGCAATCAACAAAATTCATTTCTTGATTAATTTTACCACAAATTCCTTATGTTTACACCACGTTTAGATTCAATAAGAATTAATTAATTAAAAAATATATAAATGCATTTTTTTTCTTTATTTTATCTTTATCAAACAAACTTGTTACTTCTTAAATTCTTTAGATCAAACGAATACTTACTCTGCGCGTGATAAAATTCTTCGTATTTAACCAGCGTCCACAAAGTCAAGAAGCAAACGAACAAGAATGTAGTTCCCCATTTATAGTTAAATTTATATAAATATAAACTATTTTGCATATGTTATCTAACAAACAAATAAAACATGCAATTACTGTTTAAAGCAACAATAAAGCCTTATGGACGGGGTCAATATTGGTTTTGCTGTTGACTTTGTTACATATGAGGACAGTTGTAAAGCTAATTCCAGTATTCGTTTATGGCGTATTTATTTCGGAAGGAAACCACTATGGAATTATGTGCATTGTGCATTATGTTATTTTTGTTGTTGTTTTTCGGAAGAATCTCGAATTATTGGATTGCGTGAGAACCCCTTGTCATACAGAGTACAGACACATAGACAAGACATTACACAAAAAGAAAAGGCAACAGTTAGGGCCTTGGAACGGTTAGTAGACCGATTTGTGCTTAAGTTTCACAAACTGTTTTTCGATTCCTCTAAAACCAGATGTGCATGACATTATTTTTTGGCTTATCGTGCTCTGCATTCATTTTATACGCTGGTTAATTCAAACACATGCCATAGTATAAACATTGTGTCGACCAAAGTAAATAACTTGTAATCAGTAATAATAACTGTGAAATAAGCCAAAGCCACACGATGTATTAAAAGGAAAATTAATTAAAATTATATATGAAACATGTCCTTTCGGAAATCAAACAACCTTGTTACAAATTTCTAAAAACACAAAAGCGTCAGTTGTGAATATTTGAAAGGTAGGGTTTTTGTTTGTGTGTTTGTTGTTGTTGTTTTGTTGTTGTTCTTTAAATTTGCATTGTTTTTTATGTTGTTTTTGTTTATATACATGATTTGATTGCACAAAAAATTTAGGATGTACATTCTGTGTTTAACTGTTCTTAAGAGGTTTGAAATGAGTTTAATCTATTTTAAGAAACATGTGTTTTGATAATACATACCAACTTGACTAGGTCCTCATATTTTTGTTTCCACATTCGCGTTTCATCTGGCTGTTTCTCAGTCAAAGTCTGTGTAAAGAAGTAATTACATAAAAGCAAGCATATAAATAATTCTGTTAAACAACTTTTGCAAAAGAAATGATAGATTAATTATTAAACACATTTACTTAACGGACTGTTATTTGTACTATGTCAATGTGCAGCAAACAATATCATCATCGTGCTTGTTTATAAGAAATAAAGATGGAAAACTAGTTTTACAAGATATTCAAGATGTTTATGTTAAAACATTTGTATCTATTAATTTGAAAAGCTGCATGACTACCCCCGCCCCACACACACACACACACACACACACGCCCCATTCGGAATATTGGAATTTGTATACGCCGTGGTTGTGTACTTGTATCAGACCGCTTGTTACCTGAGACCCGGAAGATAGCTTTAAACAGGCCATGATCAAGCGTTTGGTTTGAAATGTTTTGCCTTTCGAGGGGTATATCTAGCAAAATGGCAGGGAAGACTGCCCCGATATAAATATTGGAGCCAAAACATTGTTTCTCTATAGTGCTACTATTTAAAAACTGTGTAAAGAGTCGATGTGAAATGAAGTCCAATCGGTGTACAATATGTCACTGTGGCCTCTATTAAAGACTTCAAGACAAGAAACCGATAGGAAAGATTAAAATGTTACTTGGCTCGATTATATTGGCTGTTCTTCTGTTGTAATATCGAAAAAGAGATGCTTTTAATTTGCTGCTTGTTCTCTGCATGCGTATTTATAGAACGACAAAACATTTGCCATACCTTTTCTTCAATTTTAGGTTCTTCTCCTGTATAAAAGAAAAATGCAACATAAATTACAATAGTGAATTCTAAGTATAAAATATATCAAAGGTGCAATACCATAGAGACATACACGTTAATTTAATTTTGTTTTATTAATCTTGTTGTTGCCAGTCATCCCTCACATTTCTGTTCGTTCTTGTCTAATGTCAGTTTCAGTAAAGAAATATTAGTATAAAAATAAACTTATGATGCCAATTCCAAACAGCAAGTGCATATCAATGGGGTCCTACCGATCAACGGAGTTATCCCTGATTTCGCTACGTATTTACTTCTCTTGATCGAGGTGCCGCTTCTTTGGGTAATTCCCGTGTCGGTTATATACAGTAAACTATATTGACAGTACGCCGATTTTATGTTGAAAATAACTGTGGATTAGGAAAAAGCGTGGTCACATGTAAGGTTTTTATGGCCTGAAATATATGTATTGTAATTTCATGTAACCCGGATGTAAACACAATGAATTAATTATGTCGAGACAAAGAAAACCGGCGAATTCCTACTTATACGCATATGTATCGGCGGATATGTGGAATTACCTGCGTCAGATCTAATTATAATATAATTGCAAATATCAGCAGATCGAAAGACAAAAGCTAACGCTTGGAAATCTCGGAAGTTTTTAATCAAGTATGAAGTTTAAGAGCGTTATTTTCTCAAACTACCGGTAAATCGCAACTTTCAATCAAAGACGGTCGACTGTTTTAAAGTTACTCATTATATATATATATATATATTATAAAGCAGTGTTATTTACGTTACACACATAAGAAAAACTTGATGAGGTCAATTATATTTTATTTTAATCATTTGAAATGTGTCAATTTTGATATTAATAATATTGCTTGTTCTTTTGATTTCAGTCATTTTCACTATTTTCTGAAGTGTTCTTTTCTTATAGTTTTTAAAAATTACACGGTTGTGTAAATCACTTTCTGTGCTGCAAGTACGTAAAAATAAACTTTTAGAGTATATCCAAAATGACATGTTTATTGTGTTGTGTATACACCCACCCCCAATATCTTCCACTGACCGGTAATCCACGCTAGATGTGTCTCGGTATGAGGGGCAGATAAGACCCCCACCAGGTGTACGGGATGACTGGAAAAATGCCTCTAGGGGATGACTTGTTAATTGGCTGTAGGGCTCAATGAGTTAATAGAACTAGGATAAAAGACCAAAAGATACACACACCAAAATAGGTGATATATGTTGCTAACTCTCTACATGCCACACAATTAATTTCAATCATGACTAGAATAAAAATGCATTACTATCGTCGAATTTCTCCAATTACCACTTCACTTCCAGCACATTTACATTAAAAGCTTACACAAATTATCTGCAGCTCATCAATCACGAATAAAGACAACACAAATAGCGAAATTTATCGCAACACGCCAGTATTACGGGACGATCTGTCGAGATTAAGGACCAATTTATTTTAACCTACCCATACAGTTTCTTAAGAAACTGTTCCGAATTTAACATTTTTACTCTATCATACATAATTTCCTTCTTATCTTTGGCTGTAATGCTGTTCTGCATTCGTTTCCTACGTTTAATACAGAGCGAACTATGAAATTCCTTTAAGAACACAGGAATAAATCTCGATATTTTATCTGATCGTCGTTTTTCTCAACAAACCGGAACTACACAATACCAAAGGAAAATCACTCTTAACTAACTCCGCAAGGGAGCTAACTGTGAATATCGGTAGGCCGCCATTGTTTAAGACTCTACTTACCTTTTTTTTCCGACGCAGCAACCTCCGGAGACAATCTGGTCCATTCATTCTCCACATAAGTGATGTTCTGTACATATGTAAACATATTGAAATTATCTTCCTTTGTTTTCTTTGTTTCTTATTGTAAGATCTAGCGTATATGTTATAGATATGCACCAGTAAATACTCATACTTGCGTTAAAACGGAAATACATCTTTTTGCTTAACTAGTAATATAATAAACATTTCATATGTTTTGTTCTCTTAAGTTATATATAGCAACGTAATGTACTTGTATTATATGACTTGAATTATACATGGTAGAGACTACTGTTTGTGGATCAAGGCTTAGGAATCCATAATTCCGAACCCCGAATCTGAGTCTCAGGCCAGATATTCTTTGTTAATAAGCATGTCAATTTGTTTGCAATACACAATTTAAGAACTGTCTAGAGACATTGACATTTTACACTTGTCTGCGTTTATATCTTCAATTACCTCTTGTAGATTATTTGCCACATCCAACGTGTGCTCCAACTTCCTTCTAGCGCTAGGCAGCCACCCCTGAATCGCGTCTTTGCATTGTGGAAGTCTAATGTCACCTGATTTTACCTAGGATGGTTATATATATATATATATATATATATATATATATATATATATATATATATATATATATATATATATATATATATATATATATATATATATATATATACATTGTAAAGGACATACACTAGAGATATTATTGATTTATAGGTCGGGGGTTGAAAACCAAATATCATTCCAAACAAACATGTAACACTTAAATGTACTAAATAAAATTTGTTTTAGGAAATGTAGGTTTCAGCTATATTACGGTAGTATAGTCATTGGCTTTAACACTATAAGAATATAAATGATAAACGATCGCAATAGATTGTGCATGTAAAAAGGTAATTTTACTCTTACCAGTTTAATGCGTTCAATTGCTTTGGTAACTTCATCTGTGTTTTTCAATGACTTGATATGTTGTAAAAAGTCAAGAAATACATCAACGATGTCCTCCATCTCTTGTTTGCTTATGTTCATTCTACGACAGTGAAATGTCTTATTTCTCGCCTCTTTGACCTGTTACAATATAGTATTAGCTGTAAGTTTCTAAATAATACAATACATGCAGTGTCTTAAAATTGTTGTCCAACTAAAGAAGCCATGGGTAATGATATGTGGGTTATTTAATAACTAGCTTAATGTATAATCGTCATGATATATACATGAAATTGCAACAGACGGAAACGAATCTATTATAAACGCACTGTCCCCATTTATTTTGTTAATACCAAAAACAATTAAAAGAAAAATAAGAAAAGGTCCTATAAGAATTGCCACAGATTTTTGAGCTACCTCTTGACAATGGCAAAGCCTGTAAATGTAAAAGTGACAAAAACACAGAGACGAAACATGGCGCACAAAATGAAATGTCAGCCGTCACCGCCTTGGAACGGTCAGTCGGCAAAACACTACTGGAGTGCTTAATTCGGGTTCCCTGAGGGTTTTCCTATCATATTTTTTTTAAATACAAATACCTCATCCCGTCAAAAACTGACATGCATAGGTATTGATAATTGATACTAATTTATTCTAAAACTACTATAATCATACATATAAAACGCATCATGCATCATGACATTCATGGAGTAGAAGTTTTGTTACTTACTGCTTTGATTTTTGAACCAAACATCTGCATCAATGGTTTGCAGCGTTCAATAATGCTACAGAGGGCAGTGATATCGCAGTCTTGAAAATCCTGTACTTGAAATTTCAAATAATCTTTGAGAAACAGACGAACGAATTCAAATGGCGACTTTAGCCAATTTTGTGGGTTAGTGCCTTGAAACATCTTAAAAAAGGGAACGGAATCTGAAGTGAGTGTCTTGATAATGTTTAAAAGACACTGGCACGAAACTGGCGTCCCAGGACAAGCGTGTTTAAAGTAAGCCTCATTTAGACCTTTTGGTTTATTGATGTCTTCGGCCGTTGCTTCTTTACAAAGTTGCCTTCCAAAGTCAGTTTGAGTTTTCTCTTGCAAGCTTTTCATTTCGTTTTCAACAACTGGTACGAATGCATCTAGGAGGTTTTTCAAGGCAAGTGTGCTTCTATACCAATACATGTCCCGATCTTCAATAGTGATCTGAAACGTAAAGGTCCCACGTACTAAAGGTGATATCCGACAGTTTGGACCAAAATTACTTACTCAGTAACCAAATAATTCATTGTTATCTGAAAAGTTCATGCAAAATGCTGTTCATTGATGTCCTAGATATGCGTAAATAGTCAAGCATAAATCAGCACTCGTCATTGCAAACAAAAGTGACCAATGACTTTTAAGATCACGTTATGTAGTCATCCTGTTAACCCGCTCGGACGTCGATATCTATTTTTTATCTGAGACCACGATCAAGTTTTTTCTGTAGTTTGATACATGACAACGCCAGAGTGATTTTATCCGCGATTTGTTCTGTCTAAAGAATTCAGTTAGTATTTAGACTCGTATTTATTAAGAGTAAAGTATAAATGTATATACAAATTATGCCAAAATTCCTTTTAACAGTGGGTCGGTATTGTTAAACTGCATTTCATATAGACAAACTGTCGGATATCACATTTAAGATCAGCGAAGATGCGTGTGTGTATACAACTTCACAAATAACTTCCTACTACCTGTTCATTTATGTGGAATTTTTTCTTATAAAGTGACTTTAAACTGTTTATTATACTAATGTTGTACATTTTTTTAAATGTTTAATTATAATTCAAATTACTTTATATTTCTACTTTAATTTTAATTTAATTTTAATGTGTTAAACATCACTGTATGCTGCACCGTATCACTTATCAAGTGTCGGTGTGCCGTAAAACCCCAAATACAACATACAAATACTGTTGTAGTAAATACAAACACCAAATACTAATGTATGGATATACATACCAAATACTAATGCAAATACTTTGTTTATGCCTTCAGAACAAGTTTAAAGCAACCTGTTAAACGTTTTATGATATTATAATGTCGAATGTATTTGCTGCCAATCTCCACAAAGAATACTAGTCAATACTTTCGCAAAGACACCGTTTGTCCTATATGCTGTAGAGCTTCGAGAAAAGTCAAATGAATGGCGCCATGCTGTTCTATAAACAAAAAAGATGCGGTGCTTTCATGTATTGAAACTCGCTTTTTATTCAACTTTGGTAAGTATCAGAATTAAATTAGATTGTGGTTTTAAGTGTTGCTACATCATTATCTGTCACTGATATTATTAATCTTCCATATGTGTATCTATGATTTGTTAAATTCAAACTGCAATTGTCACGAAGATGTACTATGTACAAATCAACTGTTAATCTCTATTCTGTTATTTATATTTGCACATTGCCCATGCGTTAGAAGACAATTCTTTACTGCATATAATTTGAAGACATGAACTTTTGACGGCATTGTAAATTGTGAAATGATAAGGTGTTTTTTCTTTTCTTAATCGGTTTGTTGTTAGGCAAAAATGGTCCGTTGTTGAACATAGCCGCCAAGCCACCTTTAATGCTTTACATCAATTCGGTTTTGTTCATTTCTAAATATGCATTTTTATTGATGTGTTATAAAATGTTACGACATGACTTCTGAAGAAGTAAGTCTGTCATTTCGCGGTGTAAAGATGCAAGATAAATTTACCGGTTACTTGTTTATTTATTAAATTGTTTTAAAAGGCTTATAAACAAACGGAATCTTGGAAGGTGAATATTTAAATTTAATTTTTCACGAATGTTTAAATTATATACGTGCTTGTTTTCAGTTTATCAGTTTGATCTGTTGCCTATGTAGTTCGAACCAAATACAACATTAAAATGCTCCATGAAAGAGCGCCCTTTTACGTGGAAAGTCAAAACTTGCTTTTAGCATGTATTTTAACATGACTTTATTTTATAATCAAATGTTATTTAAAGTACTATGTTAATGACTGGCTGGGTGATACCGTCGGTGTTCGTTGTTGTCAGCTTGTTGTGCTTCAGTGTATGATATTTAAAAACACACGAAAAGATATAAGTCATTACTTTATGTCAATACATTTCTTTTGGCAGAGCTTTCCAATTTCTTACATAAATGCATGGGACATTTTAAAGGTATAAAATTCAAGAAATGATTACCATCAATTCTGGTATATTAAACACAAATAAGACGACCATATTATTCACTTCACGTTTAATTTAGGTCCACACAACAAAACGCGTAAATTAAATCTTCAAAAAAGACGCATAATTATGTTGTTGTTTCTTTTTTTTAAATGTCCTGTTTCGATTTTATTTTAATCGGCTATGTAAGATCATTAATGACAACCGGTGATTTGCTTTTTCAAAATGTGACACCCACTCACAGCATATTTTACACTAGCTAGCGCGGTAATGTTCAGGGTGACGAGGAACGAAATATATACATTCCGCATCGTCAACGCCGTTTAACAGGATTGAGTTATCTATACTAGAGTCACAAACATAAGCAGTTGACTTGTTTGAAAAAAAATGAAATTAAACATCTCAATACTTGAACTATATGTGTAGACGATTTTCATTTTATCATACATACTCGTTTCTCTATAAATACATGTCCACGCTATCGAGGGACTATTGAATATTGCTTGCTTCTGGTCAGTCAGTTACATCTAGATATCAAGTGCAGCAATTAATAGAAATAAGTCACGTTATTTTATTTCAAAAACAATCCCGTAACGTCATTACTTTCCGTAACATCAGCATCATCACATCAAAAAATCATTATCATCACACAGTGTTCGACCATGTATAGAACTGTGAATATGTGTATAAACACATGTTGGATATTGGTATATTCTTGTGATCAGTAACATGTAAAACTGCTGTGTGTTGGAAATATATTAAAATGGTAATTTAAGTGACTTTACCTGTTGGTCTTGGTCAGCTTTATCTCCTAAATAAAACAAAAAAGAACATACATGTAAGTAATCTAGCAAAATTTTGCATTATACAAATCGTCAACGTACATTCGAGTAAGCGTAAATGATAATCAAGGTCTAGAAGTCGCAGAATGGCTTAAGTTATTCTAGTACACGTTAAGCGAAGTAGACTTTCTTTTATCGAAAACTATCCACAGTATTTTCACAGTATTTATTTTAATCGACTACTAATGCAGGTTCTCTACAAGAATTAAAGCAATATTTAATGCATTATGAATGTAATGTTCATAAAAAGCCGAGGATATTCCGTTCATTCCCTTCGCAGCAGTACACTTCTTTACTGAACTTTCATAATTTAATTAAGACCAAATTAATTGCTCTTATTGAGAAAACATTTACTTGAGAGCAACGTCTTTATATTGCATGTCATGAAAGTAATGCATCTTTTACCAACACTTTCTTAGAAAAGTTTACTATGTGGTTTTGCACGGATGTTTGTGAATCTCTATGTTTCCTATTAGACAATATTTACATAAAATGCGGTGACACTTTATTTAGACAAGTAATTGATATCCTTATGGGAAATAACTGACATTTTAATGCAGCATTTCTTGGCATTGAGATCGCTTTTTCCAATGACAACGTCTTTACTAAAATCTAGGACAAGAGAGATAATATCAAGTTTAGCATTGTGAATTATCCATACCTTGACGGTGATTCACCTCGTGCTACCACCTATGGTATTTGCATATCTCAACTTACAAGGTTTGAACGAGTTTGTACTAAAGTAGAAAATTTCATAGCTAGAAATCGGTTTATTTCGTCTAAACTTTACAGCAATAGTTTCGCTTCCACAAATTAAGAAAGGCGTTTTCAAAATTATTTTACCGCAATGATTTTATTGCTTCTGAGTATAATAGCTGTATGAAAACATTTACGCAGAAAGACATAAGCCATCCTGCATTTTATGGAAATGTTTATACAAGTTAAAGAAAAGCAAGGATCTCAATAACTTTTCTGGCCACTTTACAAATCTTATCAGAAAAATTATTGCTGACGGTAACAACCCGGGAATCCTCCGTTGTACTGCATTGCTTGCAATTGTCATGATATTGTATGACGTGATTAAATTGTTCTTATTATGTATCAGCGCTTGGGCTGTTTTATTTCAAACTACTCTCTCATTTGGAATTTTAAGGTTGCCGAGGCTTTTATTTACTGAACATACCGTACATATGTTGATAGTCTTTTATTACTAGATAGTTGGTATGTATATAAGTTCATTGTATCTGGTTTAACTCCCGATGCAGGTGCTTACTGTTAGTTGTTTCACTTTGACGGGATATTTTTTTATTTACACTGTTTTATAGAAAACCCTTCAGGAAGTGCGAGGTTGGAGCGCTTCACAAACCAGGTTTAAGCACCTTTTGCCGACTGACCGTTCCAAGGCGGTACCTGATGTTGTTGTTTTTTTCTTTTTGTGTGTTATCTCTCGTCTCTGTGTTTATGTTACATTTACCCTGTTTGCCTTTGTCTACAGGCAGATTAAATTTAAATATATGTGGGAATTTTGATAGGACCTTTACTCATTTACCTATTAATACATACAGTTTAGGTAGTATTAAAATATCTCGCAAATCAGTTGAGAAGACTGGTTTCAGAAATTGCGAACAAAGGAGCTGAGTTTATGTTACGACAGGCACACTGTGCTTGATAAATGGCATTTAATATTCAAGACCATATGGAACGACCGTGTTTGGAATAAATGTTGAATATACCTAATTAAAATTGTTTATGTCGTGAGTGGTTGCAGTTGCGAACAAAGGAGCTGCGTGTATGTTACGATAGACACTTTGTGCGAGATATATTAATATTCAAGACCATATGTAATTTTCACTTTCTGGAGTTTCATAATTTTCTCTGATGTATGTTATCATGTTTCTTTTTAAGTAAAAGTTTGCACAATGGTACTCATCGAGATTAAGTCCGGATCTTTATTTTTAATTGAATATATTATTATTATTATTATTATTATTATTATTATTATTATTATTATTATTATTATTATTATTATTATTATTAAAGACGATGTATAAGTTGCAAATAAAAACGTACTTAACATGACATTATTTTTCTGTACAATGATAAGTAATATTAAGAAAGGAAATTGGACCTAGTAAGAATGTCTTTGATGAACTTTGGTCGGTAGAGTGTCCAAGTTGTTTAACTAGATGATATGTCACCACTGAACTTACAAAATAATAAAAAAAACAATATTTCATTGTACCTCAATAATACTGCTATTAGCACACCCAAATGTAAAGAGATGAATATATTGGACCTGCTATAAAACAATGTTTTGTTTCTTTTTCAAACATTTTATTCTTAAGTTGATACTTTGGTTAGTTGCATCTCATTGTCTTCATAGATACATTTATGTGGATAATATAAATATGCTGCGTGTGTAAATGTTTAAATTGTTAAAGTCACATATTTAATCCTGTTGCAGGTGTTTACTTTTTATTGTCTAACTGTGAAGTTATATTTGTGCAGTACTTCATGGAGTTCGAGCTTGGAACATCAATTAAACTATATTTAAACAAGATCCTTTTCCCGACAGACACTTTCAATGCATTGTTTTCTCTGTTTTCATCTAATATGGCAATGTCTAGTTTTGAGTACTTGCCTCTATGCACACATTTTCTAAGTTAAATGTAAGCATACTTTGAACTTCTTGGAGGTTATTGTAACAAATTAATACTTCAACTTGTTCAAACAAAACAGTCGTGTGGTGACTGTTGAAAGAAGACCCATGTATAAACTCTATTTCGATTCTCTAGTAGTAAAACTAACAAATTAGGGTTGGCAGTTATGAAATAATCTACACACTTACAAAACCCATGGTTAATCGCCTCACTATCCAAACATTTCCTGACCACCCGGATTTATTACCACAACGATCATGGCAATTAAAGTAGTTATTATTTTATTATCAATCCAGGAGTTAATTGCTACTCAATCATCGACAAAATACGTAGGGTGGGGTAGTCATTCTTAAATGCTACTTTGATATACCCTGATATATTGTACTTTACCTGTTGATGGGTCAGGAACATGTTGATCCTCATCCGAATCATTTCCTTTCGCAGCAGAACACTGAAGTAAACATATTCTTAACCGCGTAAAAAACATGTCATATTGCTTCCCCAAAACACCAAGCCTTACTAATTATAATACATGTATTTTGCTAATCCTCAAAGTTAAACCGCTGTCATAACTTAAAACAATATTTTCAAGCGTAATAAAGTATTAAAGATTTCAAATCTTAAACTTGATAAGTGTTTAATAATACGCAAACAAATTGTTAATCAATGCATGTTTATCAATGTTAAAATGTGGAGTAATTTAGATAAAAAATACATAGACAACATTTCCTGCAATTAAATCTTACAGTTAAGTTAAAATGAAACAACGAAATGCTTTACCGTCTCTGGTTCCATCCTTAGTTTTCTATAAAATCGAGAAGATCTCCTATAGTGATTCACTAAATACCTCCAAATCGGGGTCACGCCTCAGAAAGTGTAAATGGCCAAACTGATTCTGGATGTCCATACTTGAGCTGAAATGTTGTATCATTTATATGAACAAACTACCCGGATGATAATATAACGTGGTGTCAAAGGTAGGTTGTCGCCTGGTTTTCTGAGTTTGAAAAATGCTATCTCTGCAGCGTGGCTCAAAAAGGACATAACTTGTTTCCAATGCCTTCTCTGCAAACATCATTTAAATCATTTGATTGTAAACAAATGGCAAGCATAAACTAGTCCGTATAATCTAATTCTAAGTGCTAAATATAAACGATAGTAACTATGTTCAAACCTAATTTTTAAGTGTTGTTTTTATTTAAAAAACAATATAATGAAAGAATGCTAGCAGTTAGCCTACCTTATTAAATCCTTTGAAGCGATAAGTCAATCAGTCTATCACTTGTTCAGAATACAATAAGTTATCAGAATATATAACAATGTCGTTGTTTTTCCTTTTTATTCTCTGAACTGTTTCTGTTTCTGGCTCAGTGACCACATCCTATATTTCCGTATATTTAATTTGACGGTGCATGCACACACGATAAGTCTTAAACGCTTGGTTTAGAAAAAAAAACAACATATTTTACATTGTTATTCACCATGTTCGACACTGACGTGTTGTTAATTCAAAACACATATCAAATGTCAAATATACACGCAAATAAAATTTGTAAAAAACTATTCAATGTTTAGAAGAACGATATGTTGAGTTTCAAAAGTCCCGTACTATATAATAAACCCATTCAAATCTCACATAACCTTTTCTTCTATTCAAATCATTTTATGTACTTACTTGCTAGTGTTTGACATAGGTTAAATATTGTATTTTCGTAAACTGCTAATCGTCTTGTTGTTTAAGCCAAATTGGGCTCTAACCTTAAATCTCTGGTTTTCTCCCATATGGTTATGATTCAATCTGTTTAGTTTAGTGAATCTGTTGAGATACTAGACAGGCATGCAGTCATTAAGACGAATGAGCAGGACTTTGCATTCAGCCTTTGTTGTATACTCTTTGCAAAAGCCTGTTTTACCAAAGTGAAACATACGCATATGGCATTATTTGTAAAATTATAAAATGCACTCATAAATGCTTACACACACGTGTCATATGAAATTGGTCATCATCTGTTTGCTTGTTTCAACCGATGATTTGGGATGCAGCGACATCGAAAACAGACATGCAGCATACATATTTTCTTATTCTACTCTTTCTGTCTACGAGAAAAATGTCATCAATAAGAATATAATTTTAATGCTTTAACAGCTAGTATGTTACTTCTACTTGGTGTAGTTTAATCTCATTGTGGTATTATGTGTATTCAATTTATGGACTTGTGGCCTCATATCATAGAAAAACAATGTCAAAAACGGCAGTGAACGTGGCATTCCTATTGTTAGTGTGATGGGCATAATATCGAAACATTTCGACCTCAAACTTCTATCGGTTGAATACAAAGGTCAATCATAACTGAAATAAATGCAGTGAAAAAAAACCTATTGGCAAGTGAGATAGTAATCGTATAAAAGTACATACAACGACTGATATACAGGCATAGATGTTCAGATAAAATTAATATTAATGAAACTCACATGAGGAAAACACATTGCCGCAAATAATCTGATTTGATCAACAGGCTTACAGAAATAAACACGAAAATAAACAGCATATACTGCTAAATAAGGGTAACGGCAAAATTTTGGCAATTAAACATTGCGTACACAAACCCTAAGAACTAACATGTGTTTACCTTTGCCAATGGCTCCTAGTTCTTGTTAGGGTTTTACCTACAAAGGCAAATTGTTACATTAACTGTAACGTTGTTTCTATTAAGATTCATTTCATGAATGAATGAACTTAGTGATTACTATAAAAATAACCATATATACATACACAAGAAGAGAACAGAAAGGGATAGGACAAAAATGGACATCATGTTAGCGAGTGACAAGCGTTTTGTATATTTGTTACGCTCTACAATATTAAAATGTAGATAAAACAACATTGGTCAATACATTCGATAGCGTGTACTGTACATCGCTTCTGATTATGAAATATATTCAAACACGTATACAGCAAGTGGTCTAATAAACTCAAAACCACACGAAACCGACCTCTTACACCATTGCGACACGTGCCATACTTGTGTGTAGGTTTGTTGTCGCTATAAACGGCAGTTTTCCACAATCAAATGTTAAAGGAATAGTCCAAACCGACATTGTGTTATTGATCATTTGCAAAAACATATGTTGAATCTAAAACAGTATAAACATAGCTTAAATGGGATAAACGTAAATCCAAAAAGAGGTGTCTGGCTCTCTAATCAGTTATAAGTGTTTCCTTTTCGGGAATATATATATATATATATATATATATATATATATATATATATATATATATATATATATATATATATATATATATATATATATATAAATATTGAAAGAATAGTATATATTAATAATTTCGCTACGGAACAGCACATGATAGCATGTATTAGCATTTAAACTGTCATGTAATACTTCATGGCTTGTATTTCTGAATCAAGAAATAAGAACTGAGTATCAGGAAGTCTTAATGTCATTATATATTTACTGGAACCATATCAAAGCTTCTCCAATCTTCTGAACCACCTTCTTCTGTTTATGAATTATGCATTATAATTGTGTCTGTTTAAATGGTTTCGTTTTTTTCGTTCAACAAATATGTCACTTTAAATAAAGAACATAAAGGTGTCGTATGATGAAGGCGTACCTGCACTGGTGACATATTAAATGTAAAACGGTATGGTTAGTGAGGTATAATCCTGACTTTAGCCTGCATTTGTGTCGTCTGGGTATACTACGTGTGCGGAATTTCGGTAGACTTTAATAATGACAAGGCTATTTAACCAATGTTTATAATGTATCGAAAAACCATTGGATACAATAGGCAAACGATATCATTATGTTGTCATTTTAAATTTTATTTTGGCTTATATGACAAGGTTAAGAGTATTGCAGCATACGGTAATATTTGAAAACTCAACAGAAAAGGTTTTTATATGCTACGTAAATGTTAACTTGATAAAAAACGTTGGACAGAAAAAAGTCTAAACTACTGTAAATACAAAAACTTACGACGGTAAGAGCACCCGCTCTCATCGTTTTCGTGAACACTTTTCGGATGTCAGTCAATTTGGCCGAAACAATAAAGCGTTCAAAGTAATCATCGATACGTTAATGTCTAAAATTATTCTTGTCCGCATAATACCACGAAGTTATTAAGCTCACTAAGCTATCTTAAGTGGGAATGATTATGGAATACAATTTTGATAATTTTCACGTTTTCATGATTTGAACGAACATAAGACCCAACATAAGTTAAAATGCAATATCAAATAGAAATAATTTTTACTGTTTACTATGTTTCCATGTTATGTTAGTGTCTCTGAGGTAAATAGTGTCACATTGTTTAATCTATATTTTAGAAGATGTGTTTATTTGCAGCTGAAAACTTTCCTCCTTTCCAATTTCTAATGCGGTGTACATTTGATATACTGCGGAACAATTCTGACCATTGTTTGTATACCTGTAATGGCTTACTTGGCAATCTTACCACGCTCAAACAGCGCTTCTTAGCGCCTTGATTGATTCATCAGATCAACGAAAAACAGAAACGGCAAAAAGTTCACCTGGTTAAATTGTCAAAGAACAAATCTCTTCGCTCAATCCATGAAGTATAACGATGTAAACTTAAAACCGGTTTAAGCACCCCAGTCGGTCCATTTTGCCGACTGACCGTTCCAAGCGGTAACTGTCGGGTTTGCTCTTTTCGTTAAATGACTCATCACAAATTTGTTTTTACTTTTCGCTTGGCTTGCATGTGAAATGCCTTTGTTCTGTGCCTTTTCGGAGTTTCGGTATATGTTGCAATGTTCATAGGACTTTGTCATATTTTCTTATTTAAGTCCTGATAATGACAATGAGTAAACAATAAAATTATTGTCGAACCATTCTTACACATCAACACTACTAAATCCTGTCCAGTACCCAACCTGATAGCCATCGACATGACATGATACCATATCAAGTAACATTATCCTGACACCGGATCAACCAGTCATGGAACTACCCTGATATTTGCTGGAGTTTTAGCAAGGGAGCTATTCCACGACCATTTAAAAAAAATCGTATTTCGCGGCCCGGGTTCCGGGACCTCGCATATCTTGAACCGACGCTCTACCAATTGTGTTACCAGGTCCGGAATGTTTAACGTGTACACGTACTGATGACTTATTTATTTGATTGTATAACTTTAGGGGAAGTGAGGTGCAACCCTGGTGTTAGGCTGAACCCCAAGTTACAAATAGGTTAATTGGTTTATGTTGTCATTTTAACCATTGAATAGGGGAAATTTAATACGAAACTTTGACAAAGGCCTAAGAATCTTGCATCGTATGTTAATATTCAAGAAATCGTGAAAGGTTTGCAAAAAAAAAACGTAATGGTAATATAAACAAAACGTTGCACATGTTTTCTCAAAGTTTTAAAAAACTTTATTTTATTATTTCTTTGAATTTTTATTGCCACAAATTATTTTTAATTTCATTCAGAAACTGTTTGAGACATTGTCATTTATGGGTTTCGAAATACTATCACTGCAGTCCCTTGTAGCCTATTGACATATACAATTATTGGTGTGAATGTTAAAAAATATTAAGATGTAAAAAGTGTATATCCCCATTCCTTTCATTTTGAGGAAATAAGTTAGATATGTTTCACTAATTTAATATTGTATCGTTATCTATAATGACAGATGACAAAAAATAAATATAGAAATTGTTTTTCCTTATATCATTGAAGGATTTTGCAGCAGCATGCACCTATACTTCATAAAAGTATAAAACTATACGGTCAACAATGCATATTAATTAAAATATGGTACCACAAACTAACCAATCACTATATTCTTTATGGCTGACGTCACACTTAACATCAGAGTTTGATATGGTTAAAGGTATTTAAGAAAGCAAAGAAACGTGTTTATTTTTCTAACATGAAGACACATCGTTCCTTAGACATCACAATTAAAGTATAATATTGTACATGAGGATTAATCTGACTATTTGAACATAATGCGATAAATCAGCACATGTTTTGTGTTGCATAGCTCGCATTATCATTTTATCAACTTGTTTAAGATGGTGTTATTTATCGCACAAACACAATATGCACACTTTAATTAAAGAAAATAAATGTTTTGAATGTAGTATTGAATGTAGAACGTATAACTGCACTTTTATATAGCGGTAAGGTAGGTGAGGTACAACCCCTGATTTAAGGATAATCTCTTGTGAGGAAGTATTGTCGTCTGTGCAAACGTTTGCGCAGCTTTACTTTACGATAGACCTAGATAATGAGAACGTGATTTGAACCAATGCACGCAAATAGCAAAAATTGCCATTTTAAATTATTTTATTGTAGATTTTATGACAAATACCTCACAAGGAACCAAGAGTACTTCAAGATATATTTATATTTAGAAAATTAACAAACATACTATGTTAAATCTATACGTGACAAAAACATTAACAAGAATATATGAAAACGTCCTATGAGCATTGCAACATATATCAAACTCCGAAAAGGCACAGGACAAAGGGATTTCACGTGCCAGCCAAGTGAAAAGTTAGAACATTTTTTATGATTCTAAAAGAGCAAACCCGACAGTTACTGCCTTGGAACGGTCAGTCGGAAATATGGGCCGACTGGGGTACTTAAACCGGTTTTACAGAGCTCTAACCTCGCACTTCCTGGTGGGTTTCCCAAATGCAAGCAATGAAAAAAAACTGATCTATTTAAATAGAAAAATGTCCAAGCGCTGATGTTTTCTTTAATAAGTTATGACGAAATTAGTGACGTCATTGAAAAAATAATGCTGCTTAAAACTGGTTAACAGAGCAAATTCGAAATTATATATAACAAAACCATAACATATTCCCCGTCCTGTTTGGTGAATAATTTACACAAGACACTCATTTCTGACAGAACAATGAAGCATAGCTCCACAAACCAGGTTTAAGCACCCCAGTTGGCTCTTTTGCCGACTGACCGTTCCAAGGCGGTAACTGATGGTTTTTCTTTTTGTGTGTTATGTCTCGTCTCTGTGTTTTTTGTCACATTTACATTTACCTTGTCTGCCTTGGTCTGCAGGTAGATAAAATTTAAATATCTGTAAAAAATTTGATAGGACATTTTCTTATTTACCTATTACAAATTTCTCCTCTGATATATTTATTACAATCAATTTAACGATACTCGGCCACAAAATGCCAGGACAACTATTAATTGAGCGTTCTGAGCGATTTTAAATGGGTGTGGTTATGTCATCTTATTATAAAAGAAGATTTGGGTTCTGTTTTATTTGACATATCTATCTTTTGAACATTCTTCTGTAAACAGTACAAGACAACACACAGAACTTCTTCAAAAATTTAACCTAGCAATATTAGTTACGCACTTTGTCTCATTTATTCTTCTTAAAACATTGCTTTAAGTGAGCTCACTTAAAAGGATGTTCTACAATAGTTCTGTTATTTAATGATAATGATGGATATAAAATATTTGTAGAAATAAACACGTTAATACAGTGACCAGTTCTAATGTTTCATCGTCGATACAAATAGTTTAGAACAGGGGTGCAATCGATCAACTCCTATACATGTGTGCATTCAGCGTGCATTCACGTGTGTGCAACCTTCCGTTTACTTATGAAAATCGGACAGCATAAAGAAAACACAACTTGCACGTTATAAAAGAATGGACCGGATACGAATTATCTCCCTTAGCAAGGCATATTGCGATAACAATAGTAAGATTGGGGTAGTTAAAAGGATTTGTTTGCATAAATGGTAGCTTGACTGAGAAGTGACGTTTGAAATAAAGGAAAATAAAGAAATAAAAATTTCTAAAGGAACAGACGAGGGACATGACGCGTCTACATCGGTAGGGGAAAAATAAAAGATCAATAAAATTTGGTTAGGAAATGATACTTTTTGTAGTTTTGAAGGTTACAGTCAAGATGGTGAAAGCGACCCTAGTCAATTTAGTGATTCCTTTACCAGACTAGTTCAATGAAAAAACTGTAATGTTAAAAGTTAAAACAACCAAGAACAAATCAACAATTCTGATAAGTTTAATGTATCAGCTGTTTTTAATGTTTCCTGTTCTCATGATATTGACATATAACGTATGCGTCTTTCTTTAAATTGTTCTAGAAAACTCGACTGTGTTTATTTTCTGTGTGTTAACGATGTTTCTCAAGTACAATACTTTACGTTACAAACTGGCCATTGACATGGATTCAACCAATCTTTGATATAATATAAATGAAAAGAAGTATCGTCAACGCCATAATTGTGGTCATTTTCTGTAACTGAAACGTACCAGACTTATTAAACGTTGCATTCGTTACATTTGATAGATCGCTCTATACACCGCTTCTGATTATGAAATATATTCAATGTATACAGAAGAATCTTTGCTAGGTACGTAGTCCCACAATTATAACACCCTCACCCCTTGCAAGTTTCCACGCCCTATGTATCATACATTAACATTTAACAACGTGATCTTATTTTATTATTTTTTAGTAATAAAAGTAAGCTAAATTATGCACAGATTTGTTTACCATTACAACATAAAATTTATTATAAGTATTTCAATTTTAATAAAACCAGGATTGAGAAATGTACAGTGACAGCTCTAGGGTACAAGTAAATTGAGACAGATTTATCATTCTACACTCTCATGATCACATATAAGACATAAAATACATAGCTTAACACACCGGCCGCAATAGCTGAATTGGTAGAGCGTCGGCTTGCGGATCGGGAGGTCGCGGGTTCAAACCCCGGCCGGGTCAAACCAAAGACTTTAAAGTTGGTAGTAGTGGCTTCCCTCCTAACGCTCGGGGCTACGGGGACAGCATTACGCCTGACTCGTCGGTGTCAGTATAATGGACCGGCCGGGTTCAGTCCTTGGGCACCTCATAAGTGCCCCTGTGCTATAATGATAGAAATGTCGCTGCACAGAATCGGCAAAAATGCCGGCAAATCCCAATCCCAATCCCATAGCTTAACAATTGCACATTGTCTCTTGCATTGTTATGTTAATGCCTAAATGCATGTGACTGTAATGAAATTAATGTTAATCTTATCAGTCTATATAGTTGATTTAAAACAAACAAAAACACTATTGTAAAATATATACCATTTGAGTAACTAGAGCAACAACATCAGCTGTTAATACCATTGCATTTTAAAACTTTAAAACGTCTGAAATATTAGTTTTCTTCAAACATGTTTATTAGCAAATGTTAACCATATCATCGCGTCTGTTCCATCGAAACTGTTTATAATCACTAGAATCCGATTTATTTACAATGCAATAATGTACAAAACATAGACTAAATAAAGAATGCCATCCTATGAATCCATATATACAAGGTGCCTTAAATGCGGATTTCGTATTAAGAGGTCGCCCTAAGTGTCTATTGTATCATGACAATCCTAAACATCTAATGATCAACACCATAATAGTTTAGAAAAATTATTGTCTCAGATTATATCCGCGTGATCTTGCTTAAACAATCCTGATTATGCACGAATAAAATCTTAAGTTTACAAACGGATGTACACCTCTATCACAAAAGTCGCCTTAAGTGCCGATTTGGATAATAAGGATAATTAGATTATACAGTGCGGCATTTAGTAAGAATTAATGTTATATGCATTATCAGTGTATTCAAGTTAGGTGAATATTAAGCACCGAATAGATTTGTACGAACGTAAACGTATATGTTTATAACGATTTTTGAGAAGGACACACTTATGCGTAGTATATATCTAGATCTAGATAAAAATGGAAAAGAGGCACACATGAGAATAGGAAAATATTCAAATCCATGTACATGTATTAATGCCCGAACAAATCCCACAGTAAAAATCCTAGATCCTATCCAGAAGCCAAACTGATAGCCATCGACATATTAAAAGTTCAGAAGCTGTATCTCAAATTAAAGTCCTTTATACTACCCCCCCCCCCCCCCCCAGGTAAATATATTTAATATCAAAAGTATTGTGATTGAAGCTGTTCATTTGAATGGGAAAGACTCTCAACTCTTTATGAAACGCCTTTATTGGTCTTTAACTCACGTTAATTTTCTTTGTTATACATGGTAAATCAGAATATGTTACTCTAGGAGTTTTAATAATAATGAAATAATGTAGATCAGCAATGTCTTAAAAAGAAGTATGGTAAAATAAATATATAAAATTAGGATTGGGCATGATTTAAGGTTTGTAGTACATGGTCCTTAAACAGTTTATAACTGCGAAGGTCGGATTTAAGATTATTGTAATTGTGTGAATGCAAACATTAACTGAAGTACTTTGGTACATACGTTCTGAATAATATACAATACTTTCCAAATACTTAAAATTTTACGTTAACGGCTAATTTCACTATTCAAGTGCTTAGCGGGAGTCTATATACCAGTATGAGTTCAATAAACCTAATGGCTGTGATCGTAGTGGAGATTATTGATAACCGATCTCCCATTGATACGACTTACAAGGACATTTAGCTTGGTAATAAGAAACATGGTTAACAGTAAAAAAGAGTATAAATTTACACTTGACGAAATTAATTGCATGTATGTTTCTTTCTTGAATCAGTAAGACATTTTTCAGCAGCGCGCACCTATAACTACTTCATACTAAATTCGATCGATACGATCTCTAAGTCATATTAACTCAAATTTTGCACCACAAAGAAATCACTGAACCGTTTATAACTGACATAGCACAATGCTTCTGAGTTCTATATTGTTATAAATAGTAAAGAAACCACCTGCTGACTTCACCAGCTTTTGTAAGACATTGCTTTTAAAGAATAATTAAGTGCCTGAGGATTGACAAGATGCGTTTGCGGTATATATGAACACAATAGAATTAATGATTACAGGTTCCGTATTTGATTAGCACGCATTCACGCATTAACGTTTTGTCAGTTTCTGTAAATGGTAACTTGTATTTCATAAACTAATATACACACTTTAACTAAAGAACACAAATGTGTTGCATAATGAACGTATTGTTGGTTGGGTTTATTGCCGAGCCAACAGTATTTCCTTTATCTGAAGATGGTGTCCACTTGAAGCAAATGTGTATAGCATGCCGTAAACACATGGCATGATATCACTCTTGTCACATTATCCTGACATCGGGCCAACAAGTCGTGGAACTACCCTTAACCTTTCTTGGGTATTAGTAAAGGAACTATACCACTACCATTTTAATACTTAAGTATGCCACGGCCCTAGTTCGACCCCGGGGCATCCCGTAAATGGAGTCAACATTCTACCGAATGTGCTACCAGGTGAAGTATGTTTAACGTGTAACGGCATTGATAACCTAATTATGTCAATGTATACAAGTATGGTAAGTAATGTATAACCCTAAAGTAAGGATGACATCTGGTAGTGAATTGTTGTCATCTGCGCGTACGTTTGCACAACTGACATTTGTGGTCGTCGTAAAAATGAGAACGCAATTTGAACCGATGTTTGATTTGAATTCAAATAGCATAGGTAACAATGGTGCATTGTAAAAGGACCGTCATTTAAATCTTTGTGGATTTATTAAATATAAACCAGATTCTTACTGGATTGGACGGTTATTGTTGAACAACTTGGTAGAAAGGTTAAACAGTGTGTAATAATTTGATGGTAATATGTATGTATTTTGTACATTTTATTCTCAAAATAAACGTTTTATGTTTAACATGAAGTATTTTATAAAATTAGATGTAACTGTTTGTGGTAAATCATTTTTTTAAATGTTGGCAGTAACTACAATCTTAATAGTAACTACATGCCAATAACACAGCGTAATTTGAATAGTTAACTTATCAATGGTGAGTTAATAGTTATTTGTAATATGTAAACATTGCACACACACTTTCTATAAGGTGCCTACATTTCTGTTATTATCTGTGCGGTGTCTCGAGAAGAGTTAAATAAAGTGCGATGATTGATTGGTGTACTAAAATACGAACAAAGTATAGTATAAACAAGCTTTACTTATTTATTCCTTTAGCAAGTAGTGTGCATATATGTGTATGTGTGAATGTGTGTGTGTATGCGTGTGCATTTGGTTGTGCGTAATTGTATGTTTTTGTTTAATCCGAGCAAAATCACCTATTACTGTTGATCTATATTACAACAACCGTCCCTGCATTAAGCCAATTAACTACCTCCAGTTTACTTCAAACGGGACAAATAAACGGGACAGATGACAAGCACGCTATAGACGCACAGTAAGTCCAAACATCATGTCCTTTCATATTACCACTGTTGCAGTTAAACTGTTGTGAGAACCACGGCAGATATTTCGCTCCACAGTATGTACAGTCTAAGAGCAAATAACCTCTTTTATCACATTGTTTATATCATCTGAAGAAAAACTTGAACCTCTGAAGAACGATTTCATTCCGGTTTAAACATAATATGGCTTAATGTTTTGGTTTTTATTGTTTTATATATTTAAGCTGGTCCGACAACACGGCTCTTTCGTTTTAAGCGATACCTAAATATGGTATGTGGTTGTTCTTAACATTTAAATTGACCGAATGTTTAACCGGGTGTTATCTTTTCTGCATGCTGCAAACTTATGACCTCGGAGCATTTACTTTTTCCTAATTTCCTACCTTATTGACAGCTAAAAAAAACGTTTACGTCATCATAATATCGCTATTTGATTTTCAAAAAGGTTTTCAACTGATAATTCAGATATATATATATTGTGTGTCCACTTTGTATGCTATGTAGGAGAAATAACTCATAAAGACATTCTTTAGTCCCGTCCTTTACACCTTAATTAATTGTGTGTATCCAGGAGCTTCTTGCAATTATCTCATTTTGGGCGCAATGAACCCAATTATCTGTGACAGTACTGTAGCTCAAAATATATCAGATAACAGGACGCCCAAGATTTGTAAGATACAATCTTTTGTAGCATATTGAATCGATTTCGTCTCCCACGGCTCTGTATTAACCTTACCGATTTTACATACCACAGTATATTTAACTAAGCATACAATATTTGGTCCCGTAGCTTACAGCGTTGTCTGTTCAAGTGTAATATGAATGGATAATCTATTGAAGGCAGTAATATCTAATTAAAGCCCGGCCGATATGGGGTAGTTTGCATGTTTTATTGTAGCGGAAATGCTTAAATGACGATATGTTTTTTTTGGCAATACCGTTGTTTGTTAAAGGTCCATGTAATGCTGTTTTATTTTGCCTTATTTTTCGTTATATAAACTTTAAAGCATAGCAAAAATAATGAATATATCAAATAAACGTAACAAATATGATGTAAACAGAGCATAAAACAAATGGACATGGACTTTTACCCAAAAGTCATGAGTTATTTAACTACTCCGGCGGACAAACAACACCGAGGAGAATATGGCCGAAACATAGAGAACACGAAATAGATATAATTATGCTTCTTCATGATCTTCGTTTCACGTGGTATTGAAACATTTTATTTCTGTGGGCATGCAAACAATACAATTAAAACTGTATACATACCTTTCCACATTATATTACAAATGCGTATATAAATGTGTGGATCGAGATCAGTTGCATGCGGCTATAATGGCAATACAGATTGTTATGCACGGTCTGATTAACGGTTCCATTGAAAACATTACAAAAGGTTTTCAAAAGGCCATTCATTCCTTTGTCCCATACATAGATAGTCGTGTTGTATTTAAGTGTATAACCAGGATCTACATATCCGTTTGAATACAATAAACCTAAACTCTGGCCGTTACAGAGTTTACCGATAACAGATCTCCTATTGATACAAGCCACCACAATCGTTTTTAAGACAGCACAATTAAAGTATAATATTGTAACGGAGGATTAATCAGATGCTTGCCAGTTATAAAATTTGAACATAATGCAATAAATAAGCACAGGTTTTGTGTTTGCATTATCAACTTGTCATTTTGTTTAATATGGTATCATTTAACGCACAAACTTAATATGCACACTCTAACAAAATGTACTGAACGTAGAACGTATAACTGCACTGGCGAAATATTACATTGTATACCGGTAGGGTAAGTGAGGTATAACGCCTGATAATGTATTGTGATGAAGGACAACGTTAGTTTTTCAGCAGAAACGCCGCGCACGATAAGTGACGTTGCTGACGTCATGTCATTGTTTTTTGTTTGCATAACGCTGAGTTTTTTACAATAACGGTCGAACCTTACAGAAATACCCTTTTCTCTCTCCATAACCACTATACGATCACACATACTTGTTACAGAGATACTGAGAACGCTATTTGAACCAATGCTTTCAAATGATCATTCAATCATGCCAACTTTGCCAATTTAATTTATTTTCTGGCTTGTACGAAGGTATGTAAAGGAACTAAGAGTACTACAATATATACACATATATGAAAATTCAACAAAGATGTTATGTTCAATGTTTGCCTGAAAAAAACAACAACATTTAGTCTGCTTAACACTTGTTTACAGAGCAAAGACGAAATTATATATAACAAAACCATACGACAGTCCCCGTCCTTTTGGGCGAATATTTTGCGACAGTTTTTTTTTATTTCAAATAAAACAATGAAGTATAACAAACTTAACTCTGATACGTTTCTTGCAATCAATTAAACGATTCTCGGCGGCAAAGTACCAGAAAACTACTAACTAAGCGTTATGAGCGATCTTGAATGGGTGTGGTTATGTTATGTTACTATAATAAGAAGACTTGGATGCGATTGTGCGTTTGGATGTGTGTCGGTTTAGTGGATCCTCATTAAAGTGTGTCTTGTGAGATTTTGGATTGTTCAAGTAACACTAAATAATAAGGTTGCTTTTAAATTTTCAACGTATTTTGTTTTATTTCTGAGTGTATTAAACCTTCATGTGTCGCTTGAAGTCGGCTCAAAATAAGACAACGTTTAGGAATTCTTCTGACATAGCTTATTTACGAAAATTCTTCTGTAAAAAAAGTACAAGACAAATCCGCACGCACGCACGCACGCACACAGACAGACAGACAGACATATGTTGTTGTTTTTTATGGAAAATCGAAATATCAGCATTCTTCTAAAGGAGCAGACGAGGGACATAGCGCGTCCATATTGGTAGGTGAATAATAAATGATAAACCAAATTTAGCTAGTAATTGACATATTTGTATTGTGAAGGTTACAGTCAAGATAAGGAAAGTGTCCAAAGTTTAGCGGTTCCTTTACCAGACTAGGTCAATGCAGAAAAAAACTGTAATGTTAAAAGTTAATACAACCAAGAACAAATCAACAATCCTGTTAAGTTTCCAATTTTTCCTGTTCTTAGGATGTTGACATATAACGTATGAGTCTTTTTTTTAAAATTGTCCTAGAAAACTCGACTGTGTTTATTTTCGTTGTGTTAACGACGTTTCTCAAGAACAATGTTTTACGTGACAACATGGCCATTGACATGGTTTCAAGCTTTCTTTTATATTATATAAGCTGTCAGTGGCACTGGGTGAGATTCAAAATCGCTGACAGAAAATCATAAAGAGAATTGACTGTAAAATAAGCCGATATACAAATTCTGACATCTTGGGACTATGGAAAAAGTCCTTGCAGAAAAAGTATTATAAATCTATAAGTGTGGTAATTTTGTGTAATTGAAACCTACCATACTTATAAAACGTTGATCGGTACATTTAAAAAATCGATCTATACACCGCTTCTGATTATTAAATATATTCAATCATGTATACAGAAGAATCTTAGATGTGTCCGTGGTCCTACAAAATTAACCTGTCATAATAAGACCCGTTGCAACAAGTAGCCCCCGCTATTTTTCTGTGCTATTAACGGCAGTTTAAATGAGCAGTCATAAAAAGAAACGTTTAAACAGACTTTACTTAATTGGTAGAATGATTTTGCCAAAAAGATGTCAATATATATTTTCAGGGAGAATTTCATAGCATTTGTCAGAATTTTAATTTATTGTATTTAGTTTAATGCCGTGTAGATAAGCTTTTTGAACATACCTCAGAAAATGACTATGTATTATATCATCTCACTTAGTGTTGTTTGCGTTTTGTACACGTCTCCTATCTAGATACATGGTTTTGGCAGACTAATTATAAAAGTTATTGAGAGGTTTCAATATTCTGGTCATTCTAGACAGAGAATCATGTTTTTCTTATTCTGAGGCCGGTGCATTAGTCATAGTAATAGACGGTTTTGTGCTTGTCACTGGGAAAGTGATTTGTTTTAGTTAATCTTTGTACCTGTAACACGCTAGGTGGTGTTTATTTAAGTTTGTCATTTTGCATGTGAAATTCTTAAATGTTTTTTTTTTTGTAATATTTAAACATTGCCCCGCCACCCCCACCCCTACGACATTTTGTCAAATTTAGGCAGTGGATCAACTGAGTTTAAGTAGGCTGTTCCACATGTTCACAGTGTGCTGAACAATACAGAGTGTATGAAATATTGACTTTGAAGATATTTAATTTGAGACATATGTTTTTAAAAAAGAGTTTGATACCTATGTCGTAGAATTGTAACATTGATTAATAATATGTTTTTAAGAGATCATTATATCACTCTCGCTTTCATCTGTTTCAATACTTTTTTTATATCTGTATAGCTTGTATTAAACTTTCTGTATATGTTATCATTTGTTTTGGGGATGTCATTATTCTAGATCTAAAGTTCTGACAGTATTTACAACCTTTTCAGCCAGCTTTTCCTTTTAATACACTAATTCTGAATAAGGTTTGCGAAAATATACCAAATGTGTGCACTGCTGACGATTGTTAGATCTACAGTTTTCCTGCAGTATAATTACTCTACAAGTAAGACATATAAATGGCACAGTAGTAAATGAAATTGACGTTCAGCTTAATCCTATTCTATATTATCTAATAATCCAACAAAGGAAGAAAGATATATTTAAAGCCCAATCGATACGAGGCAGGTTGCATATTTTATTGCAGCGAAAATGATTATCGTGCTATAACATGTTTAGACCATAACATTTTTAAAGATCATTATAGTCCTGCTTTATTTGACATTAGAATTTTTGTGTTATACTTGAGAAAAGAAACCGTCATTTGAGCTGAACATTTAACATCAACTGAACGAAACACATATAATATAAACAGTGCAATACTCATGTTAATTACATAACAACATGCGGAAACTACTGGCTTACACAAAAGGCATGAACGAATAATGTGCAGATAACTTACTCACAACGAATAAAAGCAAATAAAATAGCAACAACAAACAGCGAATACGATTTGTCTTTGGTAAATACGGGTTTTTAACTTACATCATTTGAATAAACAATTACAGACATACGGTACATGTGGTTTAAACTGATTTAAATCGTGTTGTTCTAAAATAAACACATCACGCTACAACATCTCATTATGGTTACTAAGACCATCGCTAGATTTCACCGACAGTTCTATTTTAAATTAAACAGATAAAGAAAAGAAAACAAAACAGTAAAAAAGCGTACCTGTTTAAATTGTCCTTTAACCAACTTCTCCGTTCAATTCGCACAGTATAACGACTTCACCATACATTTCTGCATACTTCGGTTAGTGTCATTTTTTTCTTTAATCTTAAATGTTTATTAACTTACTTTTTTTAATTTTACCAACATGATCATAGTACATTTTTGAAAAACATCGGCATAATCGGCAAACCTTGAATTCTGATTTGAATGATTGAAATGAATTTCGATCCATTTCTTTATGACTTGTTTAATGCAGCAACGTCATTGATTTGCGTATACGATCGATATATTGACAATATATCTATTGAAGAAAAGACTCAGTGTCAGTGACCGACTAGGGTGCTTAAACCGGTTTTACAGAGATCTAACTTTTGACAAGAAAGTTTTTGGCGGTGTTATTTTTGAGTGTAGGCCGGAAAGTTTACAACACTGTATCAATGAACATACTGACGGTAACGTTTTGTAGATAGTGTATCAATAGCTAAGAAGAATGAACCTCATAGGGCAAGTCGGGTAAAACGCCTCGATAATACGAATTATTTAATATATAAATTTAAATAAATATACATAAAGACGGTTTTGTAAATGATGAATTGCAGCAATCCCGAACTACTTTCATCTAAAGAAAGCAAACATCCAATGTGTCATATGTCTTTATATATTTTAATTAGCCGACTTTTTCAGGTATAGTTTTAGATAAACAGTTATCATCTCAGTATTGTTTACATATGATGCACTGACACGATCATTTGATTTGCAAAAAAAGCTTACACTCGTTAAAATTACAATGCGTGCACCAAGGATGCGAATAGATCCTTTGAAAACCGCTCGACTTTTCTGGATTTGTCGATATTCTTTACAATGTGAACAGGAACACATTCCAGCCAAAGGAGCTACACAGCCATCATTTGTGATCTGCCCAAGACGTCTTGTCTATGATAAGATGATGCCATCTGCCCGTGAGCTTTAATACTGTGCTACAATTACTGACTAGTAATAAGCTGCATATTTTGTCCTGTTGTGGTAAGTGCTAATAAGATTTATCAGTTGCAGGTATTTAACACGCATCGTTCTGAAATCGCAACTATCGCCATATGGATGACATAAACATGCGTTTTTATTGTCAATAAGCTAAAGAATGGGCATGCAAGACCCACTGAGCTAAAAGCGTATAAAACATACATACATCCTAACGCCGTTTCAAATTATGGGTTAAGTTAAACACTAAGAACAAGCAGCTATTATATTTAGGTATAGCTCATTAGGACAGAATTGTGTCGTCTGACGAACTTAAATGTACCTATTAGGTATGCATCAACAGCACTAAACACTTGCAACAATAATTTATATTTATAAAAAAATACTCAGAGGAAATCTTTCAAAAGAAAGACGTTTCCTCTTCGCCTGATATAAATATTGTGATCAAAGAGCATTGTTTTTCAAAAAAAAAAAAAAAAAAAAAAACTCAGGAAATCCTTCAAAAGTTTCCGCTTCAACTGATATTTAATTTTTTTTATTGAGCATTTTTTATTTCAAAGCGTACAGAATGCTAAGCGAAATATCTGGCAATTTTCTCATAAAAATCACTTTGAACTACGTGACCAAGTGGAGGTGTATTGTAAGTTAAAAGGGCCTGTCAGCTAAATACATAAGAAAGGACTTAGCAGCTTGTCGGTTTTCGGTCTTTTCACGTGTGAGTTCTCCGACTGGCTTTATAACCTATTCAGTGATATGGTGGCAGTATAGTTAGCATTAAAAAACAATTGGTGTTCGTATGTTGCCCTTTGTTCATTTACACCTTCTTTTATTGCAGATTTGTAAGACAAAATCGTGCTTACTAACATGCTTACATTTTACAATTTTGATCACTAGAGATTCGGTGCTTTCATGTCATTAAATGTTTCATATAAGGTTGTGCTATTTTTTCTAAGCATAGTTTACTGATCGCGAGTATATCCCTCTATATTAATTTTAATTCCAATGATTTGTTTAATCAAAGGTTCCCTTTCAAAACATACCGATCCGTTCACACACCACGCGTCCTCATCCACGAGCTGGTATTATGTTCTCTACCTCCATATGTGACAGGTATATGCAATACAAAGGAACCTGTCATTACATAAATCAAATATTTGCACACCTGATGAATACAAAAGCGGTTTGTTGATAAGAGGAAAATCAATTAAATAAACATACATGCTAAAAAGGCTCTTAGATGTGTATCCCACTTGAAAACTGTGCATGACTAAAACTGTTTAGTAGTGTAGACAGAAGCCCTTACTTCATTCACAATTTTCATTCGTGGGGTACAACTTACAAAGTCTTAATTGAAGTAAATTGCACAAGAGGTATCAAGATGTCAAACGAATCACACATTACACTATAAGTTAAAATTAGTTGTAAGGCAATTTAAGGAAAAAGACGTGTCTTATTTCGGCTAGTTGGGTTTACAAGAAATTACATAAGTTAAACTTATCGACACCCTGTCTGACAACGTTTTCTAACTGTAATCGTATGTATGTATGTATGTATGTATGTATGTATGTATGTATGTATGTATGTATGTATGTATGTATGTATGTATGTACGTATGTACGTATGTACGTATGTACGTATGTACGTATGTACGTATGTATGTATATACGTATGTACGTATGTACGTATGTACGTATGTATGTATGTATGTATGTACGTATGTATGTATGTATGTATGTATGTATGTATGTATGTATGTATGTATGTATGTATGTATGTATGTATGTATGTATGTATGTATGTTTGACATAGGTTAACTATTGCATTTTCGTAAACCGCTAATCGTCTTGTTTTTAGGCCAAATTGGGCGCTAACTTTAAATCTCTGGCTTTCTCTAGCATGGTAATGATTCGGTCTGTCTAATTCAGTGAATCTGTTTAGACGAATGAGCAGGCCTTTGCATTTAGCCTTTGTTGTATACTCTTTGCAAAAGCCTATTTTACCAAAGTGAGTGAGAAACGTTTTTTTTATATTTTTTACGCTCTACCATATTAAAATGTAGATAAAACAACATTGGTCAATACATTCGATAGCGTGTACTGTACATCGCTTCTGATTATGAAATAAATTCAAACACGTATATAGCAAATGGTCTAATAAACACAAAACCACACGATGCCCACCTCTTACACCATTGCGACACGTGCCATACTTGTGTGTAGGTTTGTTGTTGCTATAAACGGCAGTTTTCCACAATCAAATGTTAAAGGAATAGTCCAAACCGACATTGTGTTATTGATCATTTGCAAAAACATATGTTGAATCTAAAACAGTATAAACATAGCTTAAATGGGATAAACGTAAATCCAAAAAGAGGTGACAGGCTCTCTAATCAGTTTTACGTGTTTCCTTCTATCTTGAACCGACGCTCTACCGATTGAGTTACCAGGTCTGGAATATTTAGCGTGTACTGGTGACTTATGTATTTGACTGATGTTAGGCTGAACCCCAAGTTACAAATAGGTTAATTGGTTTATGTTGTCATTTCAACCATTGAATCGGGGAAATTTAATACGAAACTATGACAAAGGCCAAAGAAGGTTTCCTCTTTTGTTAATATTCAACAAATCATGAAAGTTAAAAGTTAAAACAACCAAGAACAAATCAACAATCCTGATAAGTTTAATGTATCAGCTGTTTTTAATGTTTCCTGTTCTCATGATATTGACATATAACGTATGCGTCTTTCTTTAAATTGTTCTAGAAAACTCGACTGTTTGTATTTTCTGTAACGATGTTTCTCAAGAACAATACTTTACGTTACAAACTGGCCATTGACATGGATTCAACCAATCTTTGATATAATATAAATGAAAAGAAGTATCGTCAACGCCAAAAGTGTGGTAATTTTCCGTAACTGAAACGTACCAGACTTCTTAAACGTTGACCGTTACATTTGAGAGATCGCTCTATACACCGCTTCTGATTATGAAATATATTCAACGTATACAGCAGAATCTTTGCTGGGTACGTAGTCCCACAATTATTACACCCCTCACCCCCTGCAAGTTTTCACGCCCTATGTATCATACATTAACATTTAACAACGTGGTTTTATTTTATTATTTTTTATTAATAAAAGTAAGCTAAATTAGGCACAGATTTGTTTACCATTACAACATAAAATTTATCAAGTATTTCAATTTTAATAAAACCAGGATTGAGAAATGTACAGTGACAGCTCTAGGGTACAAGTAAATTGAGACAGATTTATCATTCTACACTCTCATGATCACATATAAGACATAAAATACATAGCTTAACACACCGGCCGCAATAGCTCAATTGGTAGAGCGTCGGCTTGCGGATCGGGAGGTCGCGGGTTCAAACCCCGGCCGGGTCAAACCAAAGACTTTAAAGTTGGTAGTAGTGGCTTCCCTCCTAACGCTCGGGGTTACGGGGACAGCATTAAGCCTGACTCGTCGGTGTCAGTATAATGGACCGGCCGGGTTCAGTCCTTGGGCACCTCATAAGTGCCCCTGTGCTATAATGATAGAAATGTCGCTGCACAGAATCGGCAAAAATGCCGGCGAATCCCAATCCCAATCCCATAGCTTAACAATGGCACATTATCTCTTGCATTGTTATGTTAATGCCTAAATGCATGTGTCTGTAATGAAATTAATGTTAATCTTATCAGCTTATATAATTAATTTAAAACAAACACAAACACTTTTGTAAAATATATACCGTTTGAGTTACTAGAGCAACAACATCAGCTGTTAATGCCATGGCATTTTAAAACTTTAAAACGTCTGAAAAAGAAACACACATGAGAATAGGAAAACAATCAAATCCATGTACATGTATAATTGCCCGAACAAATCCCACAGTAAAAATCCTAAATCCTATCCAGAAGCCAAACTGATAGCCATCGACATATTAAAAGTTCAGAAGCTGTCTCTCAAATTAAAGTCCTTTATACTCCCCCCCCCCTTCCCCAGGTAAATATATTTAATATCAAAAGTATTGTGATTGAAGCTGTTCATTTGAATGGGAAAGACTCTCAACTCTTTATGAAACGCCTTAACTTGTCTTTAACTAACGTTAATTTTCTTAGTTATACATGGCAAATCAGAATATGTTACTCTAGGAGTTTTAATAATAATGAAATAATCTAGATCAGCTATGTCTTAAAAAGAAGTATGGTAAAATAAATATATAAAATTAGGATGGGGCATAATTTAAAGGTTTGTAGTACATGGTCCTTAAACAGTTTATAACTGCGAAGGTCGGATTTAAGATTTTTATAATTGTGTGAATGCAAACATTAACTGAAGTACATTTGTACATACGTTCTAAATAATATACAATAGTTTCCAAATACTTTAAATTTTACGTTAACGACTAATTTCACTTTTCAACTGCTTAACGGGAGTCTATATACCAGTTCGAATTCATTAAACCTAATGGCTGTGATCGTAGTGGAGATTATTGGATAACCGATCTCCCATTAATACGACTTACAAGGACATTTAGCTTGGTAATAAGAAACATGGTAAACAGTAAAAAAGATATATTTACACTTGACAAAATTAATTGCATTTATGTTTCTTTCTTTAATCGGTTAGACATTTTGCAGCAGCACGCACCTCTCACAACTTCATACTTAATTCGATCGATACGATCGCTAAGTCATATTAATTCAAATATTGCACCACACTCAAAGTAAACACTAAACCGTTTATAACTGACATAGCACAATGCTTAGGAGTTCTATATTGTTATAGAAAGAAAGAAACACCTGCTGACTTCACAAGCTTTCGTAAGACATTACTTTTAAAGTATAATTTAGTGTACTGTGGGTTGACAAGATGTGTTTGTTACTGTGGGTTGACAAGATGTGTTTGCGGTATATATGAACGCAATAGAATTAATGATCACAGGTTCCGTGTTTGTTTAGCACGCATTAACGTTTTGTCAGTTTCTGTAAATAGTATCTTCTATTATATAAACCTATATAAACACTTTAACTAAAGAACAAAAATGTGTTGCATATTGAATGTATTGTTGGTTGGGTTTATCGCCCCGCCAACAGTATTTCCTTTATCTGGAGATGGTGTTCACTTGACGCAAATGTGATGCGGCTTTCACTGTGTATAGCATGCCATAAACACATGACATGATACCACATCTAGTCATATTATCCTGACATCGGGCCAACTAGTCGTTGAACTACCCTTAACCTTTCTTGGGTATTAGTAAAGGAACTATACCACTACCATTTTTACGACTTAAGTATGCCACGGCCCTAGTTCGACCCCGTGGCCTCCCGTATCTGGAGCCAACACTCTACCGAATGTGCTACCAGGTGCAGTATGTTTAACGTGTAACGGCATTGATGACCTAATTATGTCAATGTATAAGAGTATGGTAATGTATAACCCTAAAGTAAGGATAACATCTGGTAGTGAATTGTTGTCATCTGCACGTACGTTTGCACAGCTGACATGTGTGGTCGTCGTAAAAATGAGAGCGCAATTTGAACCGATGTGTTATTTGAATGAAAATATCATAGGTCACAATGACGCATAAAATGCTGCAATTCCATATCACTTTATCGGGGCTTTTACCAAAATATGACAAAGTTCTAAGAGTGATGCATCAGATTTTAACAGTTAAGAAGTCAACAAATGTGTTATATTAAATGTTAACAAGAATCTTTAGTCGGGTTAAGCCGTAAACTGGAAAGCTGAGAGTAAGACGAAATTATGTATAACCCATATAATATTCAAGATTGTATTGTAGTTGTAAACTTGAAATATTATTATATTTTAAAACTTAAATGTATAAAGCTCTACACTGAGCATTGCCTTGACATTACATAATCTACACAATAGGTGTATGACTATGTGATTTATGGCCACATGCAGTAATGTTCAAGATCTGCAAATCTCCTTTCATTGGCGGAAATCAATCAGATAATACTTTTAATATTATCTTTGCTTTGTTTTTCTAATGTTTTCAGGAGTTATTGTAAAAGTACCGTCATTTAAATCTTTGTGGATTTATTAAATATAAACCAGATTCTTACTGGATTGGACAGTTCTTGTTGAACAACTTGGAAGAAAATTTAAACAGTGTGTAATTATTTGATGGTAACGTGTACATACTGGGCAATCATTTTAAGGAATTGTGTCAATACATCAATGGGTAAATTCTTAGCTTTCAAATTTTAATTGAAATTTACAATCAAACTGACCGGAATGATTTTTTATGAATGACCAGTGCATTATTTTTTGTTTAACCATATAGCTCTGATTCAAATAGTCCCTATACACGACACTTAATATAATAGGAACATTATATACATTTCTAAGTTGAAAATCAAAATATGTATTCTTTAAGTGTACTGACCGAATTTAAGATTGCATAGTGTCTGTCAACATACAACACCGTTATTAATCATTGGTACACAATGATGAAACACGTGTTGTTAACAGATGCAGTCTAAAGCATTGATATGATGAACCATATGTTCTTAATACTGGGTGTCAAAAAGAAATATTTGCCGTCTTACCACATACAAACATCCAGTATACAGTATTCATGTTAAAATAATAATTAAACGAAGCCAGTAATTTAAGCTGGCAGACTCACATCAAAGCTCTAAATTCATACATTTGGCCTACTGTAACTCGATATAATGAGCAAGCTAAAGATCTTGGTGAACATTAATGACACAAATATTGTTTTCACTATTTAACACATGTAGTTATCTCACTTGACTTGTGTGGTGTATTGTATACCTTATTCTAAAAATAAACGTTTTATGTTGTTTAAAGAATCATGCAGAATGCCTTAACATGAAGTATTTTATATAACTAGATGTAACTGTTTGTGGTAAATCATTTAAAAAAATGTTGGCAGTAACTATAATCTTAATAGTAACGACAGGCCAATAACACAGCGTAATTTGTATAGTTATAGTAAAACTAATCAATGGTGAGTTAATAGTTACTTGTAATATGTAAACATTGTACACACAATTTCTAAAAGGTGCATACATTTCTTTGTTATTATCTTTGCGGTGTCTCGAGAAGAGTTAAATAAAGTGCGATGATTGATTCGTGTACTAAAATACGAACAAAGTATAGTTTAAAGAAGCTTTACTTATTTATTCCTTTCGCAAGTAGTGTTAGTTCGACAAAATTATACACATGCAACAACAAAGAAATGTATGGCTATTTACTATTTTCTCAGTACATTTTACATCAAAAAACATTAACGCTGTTATTAAACAACACAGTTGTTTTACTGCAATGAATACACATGGACGGCAGGCCAAGATCTGTCATTTATAGATCTTCAAAATTGAAAATTATACATTGGTTCAATACTTCAGAGATCTGATGCGACTTAGTACAATCTGGATTCGATTGATCATATATCCATATATACCTATATGCGTGTGTGTGAATGCGTGTGCATTTGGTTGTGCGATTTGTTGAATCCGAGCAAATCACCTATATCTGTTGATTTACATTACAACAACCGTCCCTGCATTTAGCCAATTAACTACCTCCAGTTACTTCAAACAGGACAAATAAACGGGACAGATGACAAGCACGCTATAGACGCACAGTAAGTCCAAACATCATGTCCTTTCATATTACCATTGTTGCCGTTAAACAGTTGTGAGAACAACGGCAGATACTTCGTTGCATAGTGTGTACGTTATACGAGAAAAAAAAACCTCTTTGATCACATTGTTTATTTCAACTAAACAAAAAAGCACCTCTAAAGACGGATTTCATTTCGTTTATAAACATGGTTAGATTGTTTAGTTTTATTGTTTCATATATTTATTTATAAGGGATACCTAAATATGGTATGTGGTTGTTCTTAACGTTCAATTAAAACATTTACCATGTTAATATCCTACCTTATTGACAGCCAAGAGAAGTTTATAATTCAAAATGGCACAGACCAAGACAGGGCTAAAGTACGACTAAAAGAAGTTAGTCACTAGGCACAATATAACAAAGCGAACAGCAAGGTGACATCAGCATGTCAGTCTCATGACGCCTCGTGCGGATCTCAAAAACTATGTGTTTGGTTGACTTGACCAATTCCTGTCTGGAATTTCTTATCCTGGTACCCAGAACTGACTAAATCTGAATGTATCTGCAGGAGAAACAGCACTCTTCTGGCACACAATACGAGCCTACACGAGTCGGTACGGCTTGACAATATTCACATTTATCACGACAACTACAAGCTAAACAAATAGAGTGCAATGGAATAAAAACACACATCTGGACCTCTTAGTATCCTTGGCGGAGGCATTTTAATTTCAATTACATAGTAATCTTAAAATGTTTCTGTAAAATTAGGATTTTTAAATAAGGCATATTGCGAGGCGTTTCATAGGACTTGCGTTGTGAGGTCAGTTTTTCTTTTATATTGACAAAATATGTAGAAACAATAACTCAGAAAGTATCTGAGTATACGAGTGTGTACTTCGAGATCTTCGAGAATGTTAAAAATAAGCTATAATCATTGAAACGTTATGGGCAAGACATGTAAGGCGTTTACCTGATATTTGCTTTATTGGATTTACCACGATTGACATGGTAACATATATAACAATTATATGTCGATAATAAAATTTACTCGTGCATTTTGTATGGTATACACACCTTATTTAATTTTGTGTATCCAGGAGCTTCTTGTAATTATCACAGTTTGGGCGCAATTAACCCAATCTATGTCACCGTAATGTAGCTCCAAATGTATCATATACAGAACGCCCATTGTTAAACTTTATAAAGACATACTTTTATGTGACAGATGACTCGATTTCTTTTCCCACAGCACCAGAACATATGTTGACATATGTTATTGTGCGTCATTTCTTTACATTGCCATATCAAAGCTCTGCTGATTTTATTATTTGTGTTTTATTAGTGGTTCTCAAAACTAGTGTTTTACCTCAAATATGTGTCATTATAAATTTCATTACTTTATTATAATTGATATACAATTGAAGATACATATGCGGCGATACAGACTACGGGATTGAAGTACAGATTATACCTGTCGTAAGATTCAATCTTATGTAAAATTCCTTTCTAGCCAGTAATATACAATAAAAGCCCCAACGATATAGGGAAGCTTGCATGTTTAATTCCAGCGCAAATGCTAATTGAACGATATGTTTTCAGGCAATACAGTTGTTTGTTAAATGTCAATACAGTGATGTTTTATTCGACACCAGAATGTTTTTCCTTATACTATAGTAAACATCCTCTAAAGCGAAGCAAAACAAATTTGATGAAAACAGTGTAATAATCAATGACATTAAAGGCAAATGGACACTACAACAGACTCAACGGTTTACTCAACAGACATGATCAAATAATTGCGGCTTCAATGTCAATACAGATTGCTATGCACAGTCTCACAAACCGCTCCATTGAAAACATTACCAAAGGTTTTCTAAAGGCCATTGATTCAAAAATAGTCGTGATGTATTCAAGTGTATAGTCAGATCTATACATCCGTTTGAATTCAATAAACCACCTGACTCTTGCCTTAACAGACTTTATTGATAACATATCTCCAATTGATTTGTAGTGGACACTTTGCTTAGTAGTATGGAATATTATTTACAGAATATATAATGACAGTTAACACAAAATAAATATTTAAATGTGTTTTTTTCTTATATCATTGAATACTTTTGCAGTAGCTTACACCTATGCTTACTTCATAATAGTATAAATCTATGAATGCAATTTATATTTATTAGAATATTGCTATATTTTTTATGGCTGACGTCACACATAATTTCAGAGTTTAATATGATATAAAGGTATTTAGGAAAACAGGTTGCCTGCTAAATATTTGAACATAATGCGATTAATAAGCATATGTTTTGTGTTGCATAGCCCACATAATCATTTTGTCAACTTGTTTAAGATGGTGTTATTTATCGCACAAACTCAATATGCACAATTTAATTATAGAACATAAATGTATTGAATGTTGATCATATAAATCCACACTTATATAGCGGTATGGTAAGTGAGGTACAAGCCCTGATTTAAGGATAACCTCTTGAGGGGAATTATTGTCTGTGCATACGTTTGCGCAGCCTCAATTTACGAAAGACCTAGATAATGAGATAATGAGAATGTGATTTGAACCAATGCACGCAAATAGCAGAAATTGATTCATTCATGCCAACGTTAGCATTGTAAATCATTGTATTGTAGATTATATGAAAAATACATCACAAGGAACCAAGAATACTTCAACATATACTAATATTTGAAAATTCAACAAACATAATATGTTAAATATTTACTGACAACAACATTTAGTCTGCTTAAAACTGGTTTATAGAGCAAATTCAAAATTATATAAAACAAAACCATAACATAGTTCCCGTCCTTACAAAAGACAGTCATTTCTGACAAAACAATGAAGCATTACAAATTTCCCCTCCGATAGGTTTATGTCAATCAATTTAACGATTTTCGATCGCAACATACCAGGAAAACTATCAATTAAGCGTTCTGAGCAATATTGAATGGGTGTGGTTATGTCATGTTATTATAATAAGAAGACTTGGGTGCGAGTGTGAGTTTGGTTGTGCGCGCCTTGGCGTGTCTTTTTAGGGGATCATCATTTAACACGGTGTTTTGTTGTTGTGTTTTTAAATTAGCAAGGTATGTTTTATTTCTTTTAGTGTATTTCAATTTTTCGGTTTAATGTATCGCTTGAAGTCGGCTTAAATTAAGACAACGTTGAGGAATTGATCTCAAGAAAATCGGTTTTATTTGACATATCTAGCTATGGAACATACTTGTGTAAAAAGTACAAGACAACACACAGAACGTCCTCAGAAATTGAATCTAGCAATATTCGCAATGCACTTTGTCTCATTTATTCTTCTTACATCATTTAGTGCTTGACAAGCAGATACAGTATAATAAAATGTCAGAATATACACGTGAGAAAAGGTAAGTGTTTTAAGTGAGCTAAATAAAAAAGTAAGTTCTTCAATACATAATGATGGATATAACATATATGTAGAAAAAAACACTTAAATACAGTAACCAATTCTAATGTTGCATCGTCAATACAAATAGTTTAGAACAGGGGTGCATTCACAGTGTGTGCAACCTTCCGTTTACTTATGAAAATTGGACGGCATAAAAAAACGCAACTTGCACGTTATAAAATAATGGACCGGATACGAATAATTTCCTTTAGCAAAGCTTATTGCGATAACAACAGTAAGATTGGGGTAGAGAATTGGATTTGTTTGCATAAATGGTAGCTTGACTGAGAAGTGACGTTTGAAATAAAATGTCTTTCTAAAAAAAGAAAACTCACAATTCCTCTAAAGGAGCAGACGAGGGACATAACGCGTCTATATTGGTAGACAACGATTAAATAAATAATCAGAGTAGGAATTGACATGCTTTTGTAGTTGTGAAGATTACAGTCAAGATAGTGAAAGGGACCCTAGTCACTTTAGTGGTTCCTTGACCAGACTAGTTCAATGAAGAAAAAGAAAAAAAAATGCTGTAATTTTAAAAGTTAATGCAAGCAAGAAGAAATCAACAATCCTCATAAGTTTAATTAAACTACTGTTTTCAATGTTTTCTATTCTCAGAATGTTGACATATAACGTTTGCGTCTTTCTTAATATTGTCCTAAAAATATCAACTGTGTTTATTTTCTGTGTGTTAACGATGTTTCCCAAGAACAATGCTTTACGTTACAAACTGGTCATTGACATGCATTAAAACACTCGTTCATATAATATTAAGTGTCTGTGGCACTGGTTGAGATTCGACATCGCTGACAAAAAATATACAAACAATTGACAGTAAAATAAACCGATAGAAAAACTCTGACCTCTTGGGACTATGACAAAATTCCTTACTGAAAAAAAATAGAATTATCAATGCCATAATTGTGGTAATTGTCTGTAAATGAAACATACCATACTTATTAAACGTTCATCTGTACATTTAATAGATCGCTTTATACACCGCTTCTGATTATGAAATATATATTTAATCATGCATACAACAGAATTTTAACCGCCACTAACAGCAGTTTCATATAAGCAGGCATAAAAAAGAGAAATTTTAATCAGGCCTTTACTTAAAATGGTAGAATAATTTTTGCCAACAGATGTCATTGTATATTTTCAGGGAGAATTTCAAAGCATTTGTCTGAATTTAACTTTATTGTGTTTAGTTTAATGCCGTGCAGATAAGCTTTTTGAACATACCTCAGAAAATGACTGTGTATTTTGTCATCTCACTTAGTGTTGTTTGCGTTTTGTACAAGCCTCTGGTCTCTTATCTAGATACACTGGTTTGGGCAGTCTATTTATAGAACTCAGTAGTTATTTATGGAGAGGTTTTATAATTCTAGTCATTATAGACTGAGACTCATGTTTTGTTGGTTGTAAGACTGGCCCAATAATCATTATAAGTGGAATAGATGTGCATTAGATGGCAATGGACTGTAGCCATTTTAAGAGATGGCAAGACGGTGTCATTATATAAGCATTGAGCGTAGACAAGAGGTTTTCAGGCAGTGGGCATCAGATTACAGTGAAGCTTTACTTAAGCTACCTGCCCCTAGATTGTTTATAGAAATAGTTTTTCTTAATAGGCTTTGTTCCTGTGAAATAGTAAGAGTATGCGTCAAGAGTCTTAGGAGGGCTGTGCTATAAGTTTGTATTAACTAACGCTATTTGCCATTGTCAGGCTTTGTGCCAGGTAAAACGCTAAGTGCTAATGTTTGTATAGTTAGGATGTGTTAGGATGTGTGTTTATGGAACTATTCAATAAGTTTTGTAAAATTTTAAAATTGACCATGCGAGGTTTTGTAGCATTTCGGCAGTGTATAATCTGACTGTGAGAAAGGTTGTCCCACATGTTCACTATGTGGTGTGTAGACGATGAAGCTTGCATATAGCTTTGGCTGTGTTCCCTAGAGACTAGTATTAAATATTTTAATATGTGCAAGCTGACAAGGAGATAAACGTTATGGACAGTGTATGAAACATTGATTTTGGAGAAGTTTACTTTAAAAAAATATGTATTTAAAAAGCGTGCAATCTTTATTGTAAATTTTGCCATTTACTATGTATATTCTTTCTTAAGTGTCCCATAATATCAATCTAGCTTCATTTCTGCATTTTCGTTTTGTTTGTATATTTGTTTATCTTCTACTAAACTTCATGTTAATAAATCTCCGAATTAAAGAAACTAAAATTCTGAAAGTATTTACAATCTTCTCAGCCAGTTTTTCTTTTAAATATAATAATTCTAGATAAGGTTGCGAACATATACCGAATTTATGCAATGCTCAAGAGTGCTAGAGCAACGTTATTTTACTTGCATTATATTTACTGTACAATTTAAGACATATAACTGGAACTACAATAAATGGAATTGACATTCAACTTAATTCGGTTTAATGTAATAATCCAATCCAGGAAGAAATATATATAATGAGACAGTTTACATGTTTTATTGCAGCACAAGTGCTTATTGCACGATAACATTTTTAGACACTAAATTGTTTGTAAAAGGTACATGTGGATCTTTTGAATAAGAAATATAATATAATTACGTATACCATTAATATAATACGTACTTTTACGTTGTCCTTTGTTTTCTTCGCACTACCAGTAATCATTTAAAACAATGTGGACATAACACACGCAAATATACATGACATATATAAGCTTATGACAAACGAAATGTTAGTGTTGGTGAGTTTCTAAATTTACAATGACATGGTTGTAATTGAATGTCATAATAGATAGAACTAATGATTACTTCGAACTATTAATTGATCAAACACTATGTCGTTAAACCTGTACTTAGAAAGTCGGTTTCCGACACAAACTGAGCGATATGAATATAAAATATACGAAGAAAAAAACTATATTAACTATACCGACGTGTAATACAATAGCCCTACATCGCATGGGTTCGAATTCCATTTGATGTTCAATCTTGAACAGGTTTTCAACTTAACATCTAATGCACCGGAACTATCCAGACATAAGTCTTTTTTCTTTATTCACATATCTTTATCAGCACGTAACCAATATGAACATACCTGTGTCAGTGCGATGCAGCAAATAAAATGAACAACAACAAACAACAAGTCGATTTGTCTTTGGCGAATATGGGGTTTTACTTTATATCAACTAAATAAACATTAAGAAATATACCGTACATATGGTTTTATTCAATTGGTTATTAAATAAACATAACATCTCATTATGGATACCAATGCCATCTCTAGATTTCACCACTCGATCTATTGTTATTTAAAAAGATTATGAAGAAAACAACGGTAAAAAGCTTACCTGTTTAAATTGTCCTTAAACAAACTTTACCGTTCAATCCACGCAGTAAAACGGCCATTCATACATTACTACTCAATTTCGTTATTGTCAAAATGTGTCTTCAATCTTACATGATTATTAAGGTACTTTTCGTCTTAGTGTCCTATCGATGAATGTCGGCCGATTTTACCTCAGTTCCGAAGTAAACATAATGTGCAAACCCATAAAATTAAACAAAATAATCGATAACTTTCTTTATGAATAATTTATTTGAAGCTGCACCTTTGTTTATTGGATCGATATATTTGGTCAATCGATTGCACACCGCAACGTTTTTTTTTTAATATTTTTCCAACTTGAAAACACAGCAGCCGTTCGAGCAGAACATTTTAATGTACAAGTAAAGTGATCGAGGATTGACAAGATTACCAAATATTTTTGTGTAAGTTTATCTTTTAAAAGGTATCATGCTTTGCACCAACCGAAATATGTACTTTAAATATAGAACATAAATGTGTCGCATGTTGTACGTTTACATTCACTGGTGCCGTATTAAATTGTATAAAGTATGATAAGCGAGGTATTACACATGACATAAGGATCACCCTAAAGATGAATAATTGTCGATGTATACGTTTGCGCAGCTGATGTAAATGTAGATGTTGATGTAAATAGTTATTGACTTTTTTAAAAACGCACAGGGTTAACGATTCTAGCGTTGCCATTTTGTTCCTTGTGGATGTAACAAAACAATGACAGGGTCCTTAGAGTATTACAGTATATGTTATTTTATAAAAGTGATCATACAAAGATATTTACATGTCAGTTAAATGTTAACTTGACAAACGTCTTTAGTCGGCTTAACAATTATACATATTTTTTCCGAATATTTTGGCGATTGTGAGGCACTCTTGCCGAAAAATAAAAAAAAAATAAAAACTCTTCTTCGGTACGTTTTGTCAATTAAAAAAACGATTTTCGGGCTCTACATACTACAGAAAACAATGTTATTGGTCTTACTGAGCTTTCTTGAATGGTTGTGGTTTTATTGTGTAAATTTTAATACTTAGCCTTAGTAATTCTACAAAAATAAACATGTTATATCTATTTAATATTTTTAAAAGCCATATGCTGAAGGTTTATACTATTGTAAAATCTACATGACAGATAATCTGTCATGTTTGGCAAATGTAAATGGTATTGTAAGTCTGTACAATAGGTGAGTAAATGCTCTTCAAGTAAGCAGCACGGGCAATGGATCCACGTCGTTTTGCCACAAACTTAATTGAAATATTTTCTGATGTTGATAGAACTTTTTTTCAGAACAGTTTTCTTTAACTTTCAGCGTCACTGAATCTAGAAAAAGTCCAGTATTTGCATTTAAAAGAAGCAATGTCTATGTCAAATTTCTCTGTGGATGTGAAGAATGTCGAAAATAGCCTGTCTCCCGTCATCGTACTTATCATGTACCATTTGATACGGTCTTAAGATTGAATGAGCGTTCACAGGATGTCGATGTTAGCGGCATTGTGAGCAATACAGACAGTGCCTGGTGATTCGCAGGATAGGTGTTAGGTGTGCTGTCAAGTAGAGACAGAAGAGTTGATGGCCTTGGTCTCTATCATTTTGATAGATCATGGTTGCTCATGACCCAGCTACTAATTTCCACAGCAACGAAAACCTTGAACAAATATACTCGTCAGTCTCAGGCTGTTAACTTGCTCTATTGCGCTGTCGGTCATCTTAATCAGGCTGTACGAACACAAACACTTACTGTTAGAGATGACTCTTTATTATACAATTATCGAATTATTTTCAATCTGCGACTGTATTTATACCACGTAAAATAACAGTTAAACAGATATTAAATGTGCTTTTTATCATAATAATATTTGTTATACCTTTGCTGCGTCTGTCGAACAAAGGTAAACTAGCTAACTATACAAATTATAAAGCTATAAGGGTTCCTAATCGCTATATTTATTTAATTGGCTATAAAACAAAAACAATAGTATGGAGTAATTCGGGCATAAAAGTTGACATTTTTATAGGCCTTTAGTTGTCCTATCAATTCATTTCCACCAATATTTTGTATCTGAAATTGAGCAGCAATGTCCACGTCTTTCTGGTAAATTGTATCAAACACCGCATCGTCTTGTCGTTCTGTACGTAGAATGCTCACCACAACGTCGGCTTCATGCAGAGTCTTAAAGAAATCCATACTCACCTGGGAGGAAACAGAATACGGATAAACGTAATTACAATTTATGTTATGCTCACTGGCCTGCGTTTGGGAACTAGTAAATCAGATATTGCATTAAGGTGAAGCAATAATCTACAGAAGCCATTTTCTTATATTGCAAACAATGTAAGTGTTTTGGCTATTAAAACCGTATTTTTATAAATTCATCTTTAAGTTGCCATATCAATTATAATTATGTATACTAGTACTACGTAATTATAATATAATAAGTGATTGTATAGGACTGGTTTTAACACTCCAGGAAATACAGAGATAACATTTGGCTTTCAATACTGTACACGCAGTATATTTTTTCTATCTACATGTACATGTTTAAGTACGAAAATATAATGAACATATTGATATACTTCTTGCAGCAATCCAGTCAGTCCAACAAGAAAATCGAGGACGTGTTTGCAGGTAGCAAAAGTAACTCTGAAATTGATTCGCAGTAAAGCACACATGCAAGCACGCGCTCCCCTGCCACTAGAGTTTTCAGTTGAACGACAACAGGAAATGCCCATTCGAAGGTTGTCAATGCATCTGCGTGGCTCATTTATCTAAAAAAATAAGGGGTCTTAAGCTTCGGTCGACCTTCTAATTCAGCACGTTTGAAGGGTCTTCGGACAACTCTGTGACAAAAGGTCGCCAAATGCTTTCCCCAGAAGGAAAATGCAAATCCGATGTCTTGCAAGGCTTTGATCATAGTCCTAACACATTGCTGCTCGCATGTGTGAATGTTTACAGTGCACTTAGCTAGCAAGGTTTACGCGCTCACGCACTAACGCTTGAACGCCACTGTACTTTCTGGCCCTATTATCTGCCCCGTAATTACAACTACAACGTACCTTCAAAATGTCAAGTCCACATATTTGCAACTGGTCGAAGATTTTATTGACCAGGTGTACACCTTTAATAGAGCTGTTAGTAACAAAACCGATAAACTTTTCGAAAATATGATACTGCTCACAATTGTGATCTTTGTTGAACAGTCAGTGGCTTTGTCAGCCATCATGGCAAAAGATTCGGAACCTCTGCATTCAGAACTTATCTGCTGCCATATTTGATCAGCACAGAGGCTTTTTAGCTCATAGTGTATCTCAGGGGACGTGTATCTGGCGTTTCTGTTCCGTTCTGAAGGTGGTTTGTCGGTAGAGAATCAATTTGTGCTCGTAGCTGTAACACTGCCAAGAAATTACTTCGTTTCGGAATGACCTCTAAACGGTATGTTTTGTTTTGCTGCAGTATCCCCATCGCTGTAGAGTACAACGTGCATACAATATATTCTGTTTTTCCGTTTGCAATGCCCACACAATTGCCTGCTTTGGAGATGCTATTGTTGTGATCTTTATCTGCGCCATCTGAGTCTTTAACAAATCCATGCTAACCTGGAAGGAAACAAAATACGGATAAACGTAAGTACGACTTATGTTATGCTACAACAATGTTTGTCCAGTCATTAAATGGCGATTAAACCGAGCAGACCAGCCAATGATGCAATTTCAACCTGTTAAAACACCGTAACTTCAAACCAATGAATCTAAAACAAGGGAGGGAGACATGTATATTATGCGCTTGAAATTATTTGAAGTAAAATTAAATAATGAAAACAATGCGCACTTTCAAAGATGTACAGTCTTAGAATTATTGCACAATTGTTTAGTGTGTTGCGCTTTCTTTTTCTTGAAGTATATTTTAGAAAAAAGAGTAACGACGTAACGCTGGATACATTGTATATTTGTTTAAAGTATTCAGTTTAACCTCAATAGTTGTGATATGTCTGAGAAAGTTAATTACATCAAATAATTCGATTGTTTCTACTATAATTTCTAATATACACCAGATTACACAAAAATAAAACGCCAGGCTCACCTTGACGGGAACCTATATTTATGGGGTTCAATCCAAAGAATTGTCATCCAGGTCAACTAGCCTACCGGACACTGGGAACATATCACGATAACGAGGGCCATATGAAACCGCTGACAATTTGAACGACTAATTGCTGGCTTAAAACTACCGCAAATAGCCGATGTGAACATTTCATATGCATATCGATGTGATTGAACGAGAAAGTGCTGTGTCATTATGTAAAGGAGCAAATGTAATCAGTCTACCTGGTACTCTGTTACAAAAGGCGTTACAACACTGAGAATTGAACATACATAAACGCAAAGAATATAATCATGTTCCCTATCAGGCAACGCAACACATAAAAACACATGTAATTCGACCACAAGTCTTGAGCCCCCGCTCTTACACCATCAACCCCACCGCGCCTACACACACACACACACACACACACACACACACACACACACACACACACACACACACATAAACACACACACACACACCTTGAGGTTTTATTGTATTTTTACGACTTTAAAATGTCATTTTCTTCTTAAACATATTGGCCCCGGCGTACAGTGCCTAATGGTAGCTACGCCACTGGAAATTATATGTGATGCTCATGATGGTGATGTGATCGCGATGATGACGAAGATGACGACAGAGACAATGACAATGATGATATAATTATGTTGATGTTGATGCAGCTGCAGATAGTGATTGATTAAACCTGCCTAGTGGACGTGTTGTCTAATGAAGGAAACATTAGAATCATGTAGCGTTCATGCTTAAAAACCCATGATAATACTAAAACACTTCAGTATGTCACATTCTTTCGAAACAGTCATCAAGGGTTAATAAATGTAGCACTAATATAACTTTTCGCATAAACTTGTTGACCGTTCAATCTGGGTTGGTTGGTCTACAAATGTTTTGTTCTTCAGGCGACGTGAATTGTAATAACGCAAAAGTTAAGTGTTCTTTCCTACGCAAAGAAATCAATCAATAAAAAATAAACACACATTGATGAAAAAATGCTAACTGACAATGTCAGGATATCAATAAAGTGCGTGATGCCTCGTAAAATTGTACATCGACCTGATTCAAAAGGTACCGGTTCAATGCAAACATATCGTGTAAAATGGGTCCTTGAAAGTCCAAAGTTTTTGATGATTTAATCAAATCCGATCTGGCATAGAGACCTTGTTTAGGACCGTTTGGTTCTGTAACACCCGGTGAATCCGCATCATCGATACACTATTCCTGAGTTTGCATTTGAGACAACAGAGCATCGTCTCCCTAGTTTAATAAAGTTTGAATGTAGGCTCGGTAGGGGTAGTAATTACACGAAAAACTGGCTTTGTTTTGTAGGGTCACTTACACCGATGAGAATAGACAATGAAGAAACAGGTTTGCTGGCCCTACCTTCTCAGTAGATAAATTAAAACCGTCATTTTTCTTAACTTTTAGTTTTACGTATATTTGTGATATTTTTTTTAAATTCCAATAATCCATTGAATTTTGTCCATTGACTTTGAATTCAACCGGGCTTTCCGATGATACCTGTGATAGTGGTCTTATTTCTTCAAAATACTCATCGATAACACTGGTATGCGTACTAGGCAAATCAAAAAGGGCTTATTCAGGAACAAGCCCTACCTTGAACAAAGATTCATTGAATAGCGACATCTGTATGGCAAAAACTAGTGAAGTTCAAATATGTCTTTTTTTAATCGATGTTTTACGGTTTCGTCTTGCTGATTTGGTCCGTTGTTTTCTTCCTCCTTGTTGTACATTTGCCCCCCGCCCCCCTCCCCTAAACTTATTTTTACCAGCTCCTTTTTGGTTTATACGTCTAGCTCGACGTCTACATCGTTTATGAATCATGCCAGGCCTTTCTGGTGGATTTATATGCTGTCGCTTTAGTTCCGATTTGGCCTGAGCTGTGGTCTGTTCTGCAGGTAACACAGCTTTAATCTGACAATCAGATAAATCTTCGTTTTTATTACTTTATGGTGATCACGCGATGGCGTCTCCCAGAACCATATTGGTTCAATGTTTGTCCATTACTTAAGCGATTGAAGAAGTCAACCCACTTTTGAGGGTTTGGTACATATAACTTCGTGTTTTGTTTTTAAAGAAAAGGCTATCGCTGCAAATGAAGTGTAAGATGCACGGGTTCGGCATGCTTTGCCAGTTCATCGTCAGCGGTCGATCTTATATAGATTTCAAATTTTTGTACTTCTTTTCTTTTCACGGGAATATAAAACGTGTTCGCTAACATATAATCCCATCCATTGTCTTGATTGGCTTTTAGACGACGAAATACTGGTCTTTCTTCACCAGATACAATGGTTTCCTTACAAAAGTCAGAATATATGTCTATTTCTTCAGCATTATTTGGTCCTTTTTTAGTTTGGAAGTCGCTCTAAATTCAAGTAATGCTACTTTCCATTTACCGCACAAATTTAAAGTCATATTCAATCGCACTTTAAATCTATTTGCCCTATTATCGTTAAAGAAAGAGTTACTATCCGTGCTGCTGACAAAGATATATCGATCCATAGTAGATAGTAAAAGCCACGATCAATTAAAGGTGTCACTTACGTCTTTGGCATTTATCCAACTATTAAATTTCTTTGGAAAGCCTTCCCACTTGACATAAACTTGAACTTTACCGTTCCGTCTACGACGTTGTAAAACCCGTTCTATGAACCATAGACTCGATTGATCTTTTTGCACTATCTGAAGTTCGTTACTGAAAAAAAAAACGTGAATAGGCTCTTGTTGAAGGTATGCCTTGCATATAGCGTCGTTTGTAAGCCTTGAATACTTCAGTAGTAAACTGTTCTTCGTATGCTCTTTTAAATTGTCGTTTTGAAATGCTGATGCGAACAAGATCACCGATTTTAAAGGTAAACTTTGGTCTAGATTCAGTACGTTTTGTTTCCTTTTAGTACAAAAAGACCCATATATCAGCCTCGTTATTTGCATTAACCTCATTGGGTGCTATACGCCCTGAAGATCGGTGTGGTGAATTGTTGTAACTGGAAACGACGTCACTCAGATGATCAATATACCTGTAGGAAGGTCTTTTTTTTCATCAATCTATAAATTGTCGTCTTCAAAGTCCGCTGGACTCGCTTTACATGGTTTGCCTTTGTTGGATTTTGGGTCGTAAAGAAGTAAATGTTATTGTCTTTCATAAATTTCTATAGATTAATGAACTCTGATCTTCGATCTGCACGGATCTTTTTAGGGTTTATTACACTGATCATGGCCTGTATGGCTTTTATAACCGACTTGGATGTTTTATCTTTAAGCGGCTGTACTTGCAATCTTCTCGATAAGATATCTTTACTACAGAGCAAAAACGCATGCCATCAGCAGATGCGATGTTTTCCATCGATAGTAAGTCGATATCCCACTGATCATTTTTATGTGAAACCCTTACATTGCTTTTTTAAAAAGGCATCTAACTGGTCGGTAAAGAGCATATGGGTCTTGATAACTTAACCATCGTCTAATGTAGTTCAATGAGTACTCACCGGGATATAGCTTTCGCAATGCTTGAAAAAAATTGCGTGGACCCAAAAATGCAGCAGCATTTGATGCTTTAAAATATTTTTTTACGTCTTAGTTTCTCGTCCTTTTCCATCTTAAGCAATTTATAATCTGTAGTTAATCCACTTTCTCAATGTAGAAGCATGACGCATCTTTTCACGTCCAAAATTCATATCTGACATTTTCTTCTTCTTCAACACAAAAGGTCTTTTTAAAAGCTTTCTACTAGTTTTATCCACATCAGAGATAGTAATATCCGAACTAATAGTTCTACTGTTTGTTAAGACCGTAGCCAAATCACTATGTTCACCACTATTTCACCACTATGCTGACTGTTTTTTTCCTGCGAAAGAGAAGACAAATCTTGATTTTCGTCATTTTGTCGGGATTCGCATTTGATTTCACGCACTTCTTCAACGATTGTTTTAGACTGGATGTTAGTTTCTTTTTTCAAAAGATTATTATATTGTAGCTTTGGTATTAACACTAGATCTTCTGCCATTTAGAGCTCTTTTTCTATTACTCTCAACAAAACTGGAAATATATCCAGATGTTTAATTAGCAAACGTCTTCTGTCGTCCAGTGTAAGCTCCTTGGCAATTAATCGGCGAATAAGAATTCTGAGTTTGCGCATTTCATTTTTGATCTTTTCTGGCAATGTGCGACTACCCATTTGCACATTATACACAATCTGAACAATTGATCGGAGCTGGTTGCTGCGACAGTTTTCACTAAGGCCAATCTTTGTTTGTTATCTCTCCTCAATAGTAAACTTAAGAATTGTCCATCTCGATTTTTAATTTCTTTCATTTTCTTTTTTGCGGTAGAAATACACTTATTACTTCTCCGGGTAGAACGTGTGTACGCAGTTTGTACAACAGATTCGTGTGAGGAGATAAGTCAATAAGCATATAGCCGTACTTTTCAAACGTTGCCTTATTGTAGCCATCCATAAAAAAAGGCGTTTTGACCTGGTAAATTCATCTCGGAAAATTACTCGAAAGAATTTCAAAATTTAAAAAATCGGGTTGAAAAAACTAAAATCAATTTTCAGTCAAACAATAATGAAAATTACAACCAACCGCTTTCTTTAAAAGAGAAGCACTGATAAATCTCATGATACCGCTTCTGGACCAGACGATATTCCTTATCAATTTTGAAAACTCCTGCCGCATACATCGTTAAATTTGCTGTTGTCTATTTATAATGACATTTGGTTTTCTGGAAAAGTTCCAAATTCTTGGAAAAATTCATTTGTCATTCCAATACCTAAACGAGGCAAGGATCCAACAGATCCTGTAAGTTACAGGCCAATTGCTTTGACTAGTTGTATTTGTAAAACTGTAGAACGAATGATAAATAATAGACTCGTTTGGTATCTTGAATCAAATAATTTACACACAGAATTTCAAAGTGGGTTCAGAAACCAACGCTGTACACTCAATCATCGCGTTCGATTTGAAACTTTTATACGCAATGCTTTTATCTAGAAAGAACACCTTGTAGCGGTGTTTTTGATCTTGAAACGGCATACATACATCATGGAAACATGGGATTTTAAAAGATTTAGGTGACCTTGGTCTTAAGGGTCGTTTTACCACATTTATTAAGAGTTTTCTTTCTGACAGAAATTTTCAGAAGTTAAAATTGGGTCTACTTTGTCTTCTGTTCATTGACAGGAACAAGGTGTCCCTCAGGGTAGTATATTGTCAGTTACTCTCTTAAACATCAAAATAAATAACATTGTAAAACCTCTGAATAATGGAGTTGATTGTTCACTATATGTGGACGATTTGCTTATATGCTATCGCTCCCAAAAATTGAACACTATTGAAAGGCAATTACACCAATGCCTCAACAAATTACAAACTTGGAGTAACAACAATCGTTTTAAATTTTCACCCACTAAAACAAACTGCATACATTTCTGTCAGAAAAGAACTTTGCACAACGATCCTGAGTTATTTCTTAAAAACGTTCGTATAACTGTCGTCAAGGAAACTAAATTTCTTGGTGTCATATCTGACAGCAAATTTTCTTTTATACCTCATATTAAATATGTAAAAACCAAATGTCTTAAATCTTTTAACCTATTGAAATTTTGTCCCATACCGACTGGGCAGCTGATAGAAAACTTTAAATGCAACTTTATAGATCACTAGTAAGATCAAAACTAGATTATGGCTGTATTATTTACGGCTCTGCCAGGAGATCATATCTCCAGTTGCTGGACGTTGTCCACAACCAGGGACTCCGCCTGGCTCTTGGAGCTTTCAGGACCTCTCCTATAGAGAGTCTTTACGTTGAAGCTAATGAGCCTTCATTATATCTAAGACGAGAGAAACTTGCGCTTCAGTTCATTACTAAAGTTAAATCTTACCCAAAATCCCGCATATAGTATAGATCCTAAATATGAACACTTGTACGAGCGTAAACCAAAGGCAATTAAACATTTTGGATTGCGAATGTTAGAAATCTTACACTTGTCAAACGTTAATTTTATTCAAGTTATCGAAAATAATGTCTTGGAATTTCCACCGTGGCAATTGAAAACTCCCGAAGTCGATTTATCTCTCAGTATAAGTACTAAATCAAAAACAGACCCACTCGTACTTCGCTCAAATTATAACGAACTGCGCAACAAGAAATACTCTTACTACCTCGAAATTTATACTGATGGCTCAAAAGCAATTTCATATGTAGGCTGTGATTCCGTAAGTAAACTCCACTGTTTTAAACAAAATTTTCTACCCGACTCGTCCATTTTAACAGCCGAAATTCAGGCTGTTAAGCTTTAAAACAGTGTCCGATTCCAAGCTTGTTTACTTCCTGAACAAGATTGGTATTCTTAAAAAGTGTTAAATCTTTAAACGGTTTATTATGCTAACGGTATACATTTTAACTGTTTAATATATTAACCTGTTTTCACTTATATTTCAGATTTTAACCCGATAGATTTTATTTCTACTCACGTATTTTAGTTTTAACCGGATTATAATCTATTGCCGTTAAATGTCAGTGTATTCGGCGCAGTATGACCTATCAAGTGTCCGCGTGCCGTAAAAACCAAAAAACAAATACCAATACAGATATGAAGGCAGACTCATGAAATATTAAATTGATTAATGTGGAATCGCGTATTTTAAAACTCTTGGTTTGAAGAGTAAAGTGCAACAGTGGATACATTCTGAACGTTTGTGGAACATTAACTTGTTAAATATAGAAAGGATTGTATATGTGATTTTATTTCGATGAATGTGACATAAAAGCGATCTCTTGTATGTGTGTGCTTCTCTTCTTTTCTTTTTTTTTTTTGTTAATTATCGTGCTAGGGATTATTGCAAGTGCATTAAAACTACCTGTTCGCCACACCGCAATAATTTGTGGTCCAACATCTTGCGGTAAAACAACATTAATCTTTAAAGCTTTAAAATATGATAAACGACTAATTGAGCCACCATCCGTTCAAATATATTATTGTGTTGGTGTTTATCAACCTACGTTTGATCAGATGAAATCGGAAATAAATAACATTGAACTTGTTGAAGTTTTACCTACGAAAGATTTATTACAATCATGCATGGAACATACAGGAACCTGCTCACAAAATATTAATAATGGATGACTTGCTTCAGAAAGGAGCCAAAAATGAAGATTTGGTGGACATATATTGCCAACTATCGCATCATTTTAATTTTAAATCATGGTTTGTGACCAAAAATATCTTTAAACAAGGACTACGAACCATCAGTTTGAATACGCATATTTTTGTCATTTTTCGAATTTCACGTGATGCCTTGCAGGTCCAAACCTTTAGACGACAGATATTACCAGGTCAAAACGCCTTTTTTTATGGATGGCTACAATAAGGCAACGTTTGAAAAGTACGGCTATTTGCTTATTGACTTACCACTTCACACGAATCTTTTGTACAAACTGCGTACACACGTTCTACCCGGAGAAGTAATAAGTGTATTTCTACCGCAAAAAAAGAAAATGAAACAAATTAATAAGCGAGATGGACATTTCTTAAGTTTACTATTGAGGACAGATAACAAACAAAGATTGGCCTTAGTGAAAACTGTCGCAGCACCCAGCTCCGATTCATTGTTCAGATTGTGTATAATGTGCTAATGGGTAGTCGCACATTGCCAGAAAAGATTGTTGTATCTTGGCACTGGGACGAACCAGACGGTCGAACTGATTGAGGCCGAACTCTTATTGCTGGCTGCCTTGCTGATCTATCGGGGCCGTAGACGAACCATAGGATCGAACCGACTGAGGCCGAGTCCTTATTGGTGGCTGTCTTGACGTCACCTGACCATAGAAGGGGAACCAGCAAGCGTCACAAGACCTTAGACGGGAATCCAGTACCTAGAGAACCATATATACGCGGGTCCTTTTTGAGAGTCTCTCTCTCTCGACGACCTTCAAAGAGTGCAATACCTGTACAGTTTATATGTATTAAATTATAGTTTTAACCTACGAAAACTTACTTGTACTTTTACCCAAGAGAAAAAATACAACATTGGCGACGAGGGTAACAGAAAGAAGATCCGTCATCTGTCATAGTCATACTTCTGTTAGAGGTATAGTACCTTTGCTTTTAAGTTTACAGTGGCAGCCATATTATATGCTTGTACTTGGCGGCAAAATACATGGTCTCCTGTTAGGAAACAAGTATTCTTATTACATGTTTGAGCCACAACTAGCCTTGTAGATTTCATATCTATGTTTATTGTTTCTATTTAGCACAAACGTGCTGTTAGCTGAAGGTGTTTATCGTTTGCTGTTAGCAAATAAACATTGGAAACAGTAGCTAATTTTAAATCAAAGCACAGAAAGACCTCGAGTGCACCAATAAGTTTTACTTACTTTAAAAATATTCATAATTCAAATCATTTATAGAAATTTACTTCGAGGTGCATACTGTTGGTTTAAATTTTGATAAAGAAAATACAAATCAAATATAAAGAATATATTGTACAGAATCAATTGTATACCAAAATAAGACAATAGTATGGCTAGTAAAATAAACATAGATGAGGCTACAGAAGCAGAATTGCTGTCACTGCCAGGCATTGGTGAGAAGAGAGCTGGGACCTTACTTAGACTTAGGAAAAAATATGGCGATATATCTAAGGATAGACTAACAGAGGTGATTGGAGGTAGTTTATCTCAATCATTTTTAAGCTAAGTCGAGTTTTCAGCTCCACCAGAAGACGAAGCTTTTGAGGGCGTTAGCAAACAGACTTCGGATGACAGTGCTTCAGAGAAAGAGGTAGCAGTGTTCTCTCCTGTAAAGAGTGTCACAAAGGCAACTACAGAAGAACATGTGATGGAAGAAGCTTATCCGAAGGTAAGAGTTTCAGGGGTTAGAAGTCAAGTAGTTAAAAGAGAGAGAAAGTCTATTAAATCAGGAGGTTGTTTATTTCCTGAAAGGCACATACAAAAACATGTCACCTATAGGTCTTCCAGCGATGATGAATCGCCTGAGCGTAGACACAAACGCTCACACAGGCGAACGTCAGATTATGGTTCTGATCAAAATAGAAAATCGCATAAGTGTAGCAAACATAAGCATCACAAATCAGACAGGTTTCATTCCAAAAAGAACCATAGGAAATATTATTACAGCTCAACCTCAGAATCGGACAGCTCTTCTGATTCAGAGGGAAATTTTAAGCATGGGAATCCCTCTAAGCTCCCAAAGAACCTCCGGTATGATGGCACAACTAGTTGGTTGTCTTTTAAACAAAAGTTTGATAGTTACCGTCGTGTCAACGGTTGGTTTGATAGTGAAGCAAGGGATTACCTACATTGGTGCTTGGAAGGCAAAGCATTAGATTTCTTTGCCATCCAGGCTCATATGGGAGAGGATTATTCCTTTCATGGAATAATGAGAAAATTGGAAAACCGGTTCGGTTCCAACGAACTCCCTGAGACCAGTAGAGTTAAATTTCAACAGGCTATGCAGAAGCCAGGGGAATCTTTGGAGGATTGGTCAGATCGTGTGTTGACTCTGGCCACACCAGCTTTCAGAGATTTACCTGACCACTATAGCCAGAAAGAAGCTATTGCTAAATTCTGTCAAGGCTGTCTGGATAAGGAGGCTGGTAAACATGCCTGCTTTGAAAGACCACAAACAATGCAACAGGCTGTGGATCTCATAAGACATCATCAGTATATTACACATATTGTTGATGGAAAGAAAACTAGGAGGCAGGAAACAGAGTTCTCTGTCAATGCCTTAACTCAGCCTGAAGAAAGGCGCATTGAAAATTTAGAAAGAAATGATACAGACTTTGACAGAACAAGTTGGCAAATTGGCAACCCAGAATAACTCAAATGGTTCTTCAAACAGGGGATTTTATTGTTACTTTTGTAATGGTAAGGGGCACATTAAAAAGAACTGTTTCCAGTATAAAAAATATTTGAGCACACAGACTTCCAATAAGAATTTAAACGGGAAAGGGTCGGAGAAGTAGGCCTTTCTCCGAAGCCCGAAGTGGAAAAGGGCCATGGCATGTCATGTAGCGGTGACATGAAACAACATGACTCTCTTAGTGAGGGTAGTTCGACAGTGGATGAGACACTGAAAAGTGCCTCTAGTACAGCAACTGTAGGAGAAGAGGAATACCAAATCAAATTCACGTTGTGAATGCAGGGTCCTCTCATTTACATGCAAAGGTAAATGGCTTTCCTGTTAAGGCTAGAGTCGACTCAGGCGCCGAGGTGACTATCGTGTCTCTTTCTGTTTATGAACAGTTAGAGCGGAAGCCTGGGAAAGTCAGGAGCATCAATATGCAGTTGGCTGGAAAGGATTCTGTCATGTCAGGATTTGTGACACAGCCTGTAACCTTGAATTTGGGAAACCAACTTGTTAAGGAGAGGGTATATGTGGCACCAATCTGTGATGATATGTTGTTGGGTCATGACCTTTTGCAACATTTCCAGGCTCGTTTAGATTGGGGCACATATTGTCTGGTCATAAATGGAAAAACATTCCATTAACTAAAACAAACAAAATTGTTAGTCAACCATCTATCAATAGAGTATTGGTGTCTAAAAAGACTATAATTCCACCACAATCTGCAGTTAGATTACAATGCAGAATGGACAATCAGTTAGATAGATATTATACAGAACCTAATCAAGCTCTTGATTTATTAATTCCAAGGGTGGTAAGATCAGGCCAAGAACACCCAATAGTTTGTATTGTGAACCCTACGGAAAATTACATTTCAATTAAGAAAAATTCAATTTTAGGACATGCACACGAAATTCTTGGGGTTCTAGAAGTTGATAATGATCAGACAATTGTGAACCAAACATTATTAGGCAAAGAAGCTCAAATCCATAACGGAGATGTTATCTCCAATTGCTGTGTTGTAACACCGCAATAATGCAAAATGCAAGAGGGTGGAAAAATTCCAGATCATCTGAAAGAATTATTTGACGGTTCGGTTAAGCAATTGAATGATGATCACGCTAAGTCATTAGCAAACTTGCTGTCATCTTATAGTGATGTTTTTGCTAAAGATGCCTTTGACTTAGGGGAATTTACAGCAATTGAGCACTGTATAGATACTGGAAACGCTCCGCCTGTAAAACAGAGAATGCGCAGAACCCCAGCATGTTATGCAGGGGAGGAAGAGGCACATCTCAAGAAAATGTTAGATGCAGGCGTGATTCAGGAAAGTACATCTGAATGGGCGTCTGCGCCCGTTCTGGTGAGGAAACGTGATGGAACAGTACGTTGGTGCATTGATTATCGTGCTCTGAACAATGTTACTGTGAAAGAAACGTTTCCATTGCCTCTGGTAGATGACTGTTTAGATGCTCTATCTGGTAACATTTGGTTTTCTAAACTAGATGCTAATGCGGCATACTGGCAGGTTAAAATCAAACCTGAGGACAGAAAAAAGACCGCATTTATAACAAAATACGGTCTGTACGAGCATGTCCGTATGGGTTTTGGTTTAACTAATGCTCCTGCAACCTTCTCTCGAGTTGTTAAATTAGTAATAGCCTTCTTAGATGACATCTTAGTCATGGGGAAATTGTTTGACGAACATTTGCAGAACTTGGCAGAGGTATTTAACCGGTTCAGGGAGCATAAGATTAAGCTGAAAGCATCAAAATGTTCTTTGTTTCAGCATGAGGTTGAATTTTTAGGCAGAATAGTTGATGGAAAGACAGTTTCAATGTCAATTAGAGACAAAGAAACTGTTTACAATTGGCCTGTTCCATCCAATTCAAAAGATGTTGAGAAGTTTTTAGGCTTGGTTAATTATCACCGTACATTTATTCAAAATTTCTCAGAAATAGCTCAACCTCTATATGCTCTGACAGGAAAAAACAAATTCAAATGGGACTCAGAACAAGAAATTGCTTTTCACAAATTGAAAACAGCTCTAGTAACTCCACCAATACTAGGTCTCCCAAACAGTACTGACCCATTTATATTAGATACTGATGCTTCTGATACTGCAATCGGTGGTGTTCTCAACCAAATTCAAAATGGGGAAGAAAAAGTAATTGCCTATGGAAGCTACACATTGACACCTGAACAGAAACGTTATTGTACCACAAGAAAAGAGCTACTAAGCATTGTTAGATTTACAAGGCAATTTAGGTACTACCTGTTAGGTAAGCTTTTTACAGTAAGGTGTGACCATTCTAGTTTAGCATGGTTGCTTAGGTTCAAGGATCCTTGGCCAGATGGATGGAGGAATTGTCACAGTACCATATGACCGTACAACACCGTCCAGGAGCCAAATATGGTAATGCAGATGCACTATCGAGGATTCCTGAACAGTTACAGGTATGCCCTTGTTTTTATAGTGGTGTAAAACCAGAAGACTTGCCTTGTGGGGGATGTCACTACTGTTTCAGAGCTCATCAGCAATGGCAGGATTCTTCAGCTACAGTAGATGATGTCATTAATCTAGCAGAGCCTGGTAGTGCCAATTTTTCTTGTAGGTCAGAGGCCGAGCAGAAGAACAAATCAACAGGTAATATACATGCAGTCTACATAGACATGTCTCAGTTTGAGCATGATTTAGAACCATTGGCTGTTACCATTAACTTGGCTACTCTGTCAGTAGAGATTAATGAAGGCAAAACTAAGGAAAAGACATTAGACTCCAAAGTTGTTAGCTGTTGGGGATTTTCTTGTCAAGACTTAGTAAAGGAGCGAGCTAAAGATAAGGATCTTAAATTTATTTTGGACTATTTTAACCATGGATCAGAGCCAACAGAAAATGAACTTTTTCTTTCTAGTCCAGGTCAAAAATACTACTGGATAAATAGAGAAATGTTTAAATTAATTGATGGAATTTTATTTAGAAAAACAACAACAGAATCTGATTTTGAATTGGTATTGCCCATCAATCTCCATAAAGAAGCTCTAACTTTACATCATGATATACCCTCCTCTGGACATCAGGGGGTTACCAGAACTAAAGAAAAATTAAAAGAAAAGTTTTTCTGGTACACTTTGTCACAAGATGTTGAACAGTTTGTTCTAACTTGTGACAAGTGTAGTAAAAATAAGAAAACTCAGAAATATGGCAAGGCTCCTATGACAGAGTATCAAGCAGGTTCACCAATGGAGAGAATTCATATTGATTTTATAGGTCCATTACCAAAAACGTCAAATAGAAATGAGCACTGTTTAGTGATGGTAGATCAATTTACCAAATGGGTAGAATGCATACCACTTCCTTCACAAAAAGCAGAAATTACTGCTCAGGCAGCTATTGATTCATTCTTTTCTCGTTTCGGCTACCCTTTCCAAATTTTCTCAGACCAGGGACGTAATTTTCAGAGCAGGGTTTTTGAGGCTGTTTGTAAAGCACTACACATCCATAAAACAAGAACGACTCCCTACAGGCCCGCCGCAAATGGCCAGGCAGGAAGTTTCAATAGAACACTAATGGATGCTGTACGTTGCTTCATTGGCAAATCCCACAACCGTTGGGATGCAAACATTCAACAAATTGCAGGTGCAATAAGGGCCTCTGTAAACCGCAGGACTGGTTACACTCCCAATATGCTGATGCTATGTCGCGAAATTAACATGCCAGCTCAGCTTATGTTTCCTAATATCAAAACAGATACGGAAAATGTTGACCAATATGTTTCCAACTTAACTACCAACATTAAACAGGCTCATGAAATTGCTAGAAGCAAGCTTCAGACATATTCCAAACGCATGAAGCGAGATTACGACCTTAAAGTCTTGTTAAGGCCTTACAAAAAGGGCGATTTGGTTTATCTGTTAGATACCAGCGCTAAGGTCGGTAAGTGCAAGAAGCTTTGCTCACCATGGAAGGGACCTGCAGTCATTATGAAGAAGATATCTGCATATCTCTATCAGGTAAAATTGAAAAATGCCGCAATGGTTGTCAATCATGATAGAATGATACCGTGTAGGGATCGTAGGTTACCAGACTGGGTAAACAGAGCCCTGAGGGAGCCAGAAGATGATGATGCCGAAAACCATGACACCCTGTACTGTGTATGTCGAAAGCCATGGGAAGGGAGATTCATGATTCAATGCGATTTTTGTCATGAATGGTACCATGGGTCATGTGTTGATATTTCAGCATCGGATTCCATCGACATCGACAAGTACAGATGTATCAAATGTGGTAACAATCGTAATTGTTAATTACATCAAGTTTTTGTTCTGCATTGCAGGTTAGTTGGACCAGCTGGTGAGTCAAAATGAGCGCTGCATTCGGGGTCTTGGTTGAGAAGTTGATCGCACAAAAGCAGATGTACCGTAATGCTAGGCAGTTTGTTACCAACATAGGTCTTTGCGAAGTCACCGACAAAGCGAAGGCACAAGACTACCTGCTTGGCATGGTGGAGATCGCCAAGACAACGAACCAACACCAGTGGCTCAAGACCGTTGCAGCTTCACTCTCAGAACTTCAACTGTATGCTGATGATTGGATCCGGAAGAATGTTGCTCCCTTACCCAACAAGAGCGGTGGAACATCCCGTACTTATGATCCGGTTGCTGCAAGGAAGGATGTTCGTCTACAGGACAATCCATCAATAGAACGTAAGTTCTTTGTGGATGAGGAGGAAGTGATGGATGAAGATGCCCTCCTGAAAGCGTCATCTTCCTCTGGGGCAGCCGGTGTAGAGGATCTTGGATCGGATCCAGACATTCTTCTTGGAACACCAAGTCCGCAGAAAAGAATCTGCAACACGCAAGCTACCAACATGAATCAGGATGTTGGTACTGTTAGTACCAACATTATTTCAGCCACCGTAGTAAGTAGTTCTGTTAGTACTACATCTATTTCAGTGAGTACTTGTAGTACTGTTAGTGCTGCAAGTTCTGGTTCAGGACCACCAGCAGTTATTAGCACCGTCATTGCTAAGACTGCAGCTAAAGTAAGTCAAAACCACAAAAGGAAGAGTAGATGGGGGTCACCGGTTCGATCTGTAGCCACTGAAGTTGATTCCCTAAAAGTCTGTATTGATGTACCCCAGCCATTGAAGAAGTTTAAACTTACCCGGGACAGTTTGGCTGAAGCTAGACAATCTCTAGAGCGCAGACGAACTGTTCAGAGCAATATTTGCTGCATAGCAGGATGTGATGCACAAGGTACGGCATACCTGAAGGTACATGCAATAACGAAACATATTCCTACGGTTTTTGACGCCAGAGTGGAAAATGCTTCACCAGTTGTCCAGGAAAGACGCATACACGTACTTTTATTTGCTGCAAAATGTCTTTTTGGTCGACCTTCGTCTTTACAAGAGCTCATCAACTACCTAAATGTTCATGGTTTCTTTGAAAGTCTACCAGACGTGGGACCAGGAACTTTGATGGAGGCAAGTCTTAAGGAATTTTGCCAGTACACTGGAGAAGCTATTCCGGTCTCTTTCAAGTTGTTTCCCATGGAACAGGTATCTACTTTAATACATTGGAGAGTGTTGTATGTCATATCCTCACTATTGAAGGAACAGGATCGGGATCATTGGCTGCAGAAATTCACACTGCCTATTGCACCAATAGTCTGTGACGGAATTGACAGTCACTTCCACGCAGACAGGTTGAGTAAAATTGCCAACGTCCCGATGTCTTCAGTCCTCTCCATTCGTCCCTCTACGCCCCATGGAATTAGGATCGTGAAAGCCGTTGTCAACTTCTGCGACCCAGACAACTATCCTACTCCAACTGAGGTGTCTTGCTTTCCTCCCGAGATTGTAGTTGCTATTGGTTTACACCCAAAACATGCTAATCGCTCAAAGCACTACATTTCTTAGACGTTGGACAAATTCTGGTAGACTTTCAAAGAAACCATGAACATTTAGGTAGTTGAGGAGCTCTTGTAAAGACGAAGGTCGAGCAAAAAGACATTTTGCAGCAAATAAAAGTGCGTATATGCGTCTTTCCTGGACAACTGGTAAAGCATTTTCCACTCTGGCGTCAAAGACCGTAGGAATATGTTTCGTTATTGCATGTACCTTCAGGTATGCCGTACCTTGTGCATCACATCCTGCTATGCAGCAAATATTGCTCTGAACAGTTCGTCTGCGCTCTAGAGATTGTCTAGCTTCAGCCAAACTGTCCCGGGTAAGTTTAAACTTCTTCAATGGCTGGGGTACATCAATACAGACTTTTAGGGAATCAACTTCAGTGGCTACAGATCGAACCGGTGACCCCCATCTACTCTTCCTTTTGTGGTTTTGACTTACTTTAGCTGCAGTCTTAGCAATGACGGTGCTAATAACTGCTGGTGGTCCTGAACCAGAACTTGCAGCACTAACAGTACTACAAGTACTCACTGAAATAGATGTAGTACTAACAGAACTACTTACTGCGGTGGCTGAAATAATGTTGGTACTAACAGTACCAACATCCTGATTCATGTTGGTAGCTTGCGTGTTGCAGATTCTTTTCTGCGGACTTGGTGTTCCAAGAAGAATGTCTGGATCCGATCCAAGATCCTCTACACCGGCTGCCCCAGAGGAAGATGACGCTTTCAGGAGGGCATCTTCATCCATCACTTCCTCCTCATCCACAAAGAACTTACGTTCTATTGATGGATTGTCCTGTAGACGAACATCCTTCCTTGCAGCAACCGGAACATAAGTACGGGATGTTCCACCGCTCTTGTTGGGTAAGGGAGCAACATTCTTCCGGATCCAATCATCTGCATACAGTTGAAGTTCTGAGAGTGAAGCTGCAACGGTCTTGAGCCCCTGGTGTTGGTTCGTTGTCTTGGCGATCTCCACCATGACAAGCAATTAGTCTTGTGCCTTCGCTTTGTGGGTGACTTCGCAAAGACCTATGTTGGTAACAAACTGCCTAGCATTACGGTACATCTGCTTTTGTGCGATCAACTTCTCAACCAAGATCCCGAATGCAGCGCTCATTTTGACTCACAAGCTGGTCCAACTAACCTGCAATGCAGAACAAAAACTTGATGTATTTAACAATTACGATTGTTACCACATTTGATACATCTGTACTTATCGATGTCGATGGCATCCGATGCTGAAATATCGACACATGACCCATGGTACCATTCATGACAAAAATCGCATTGAATCATGAATCTCCCTTCCCATGGCTTTCGACATACACAGTACAGGGTGTCATCGTTTTCGGCATCATCATCTTCTGGCTCCCTCAGGGCTCTGTTAACCCAGTCTGGTAACCTGCGATCCCTACACGGTATCATTCTATCATGATTAACAACCATTGCGGCATTTTTCAATTTTACCTGATAGAGATATGCAGATATCTTCTTCATAATGACTGCAGGTCCCTTCCATGGTGAGCAAAGCTTCTTGCACTTACCGACCTTAGCGCTGGCATCTAACAGATAAACCAAATCGCCCTTTTTGTAAGGCCTTAACAAGACTTTAAGGTCGTAATCTCGCTTCATGCGTTTGGAATATGTCTGAAGCTTGCTTCTAGCAATTTCATGAGCCTGTTTAATGTTCGTAGTTACGTTGGAAACATATTGGTCAACATTTTCTGTATCTGTTTTGATATTAGGAAACATAAGCTGAGCTGGCATGTTAATTTCGCGACCTAGCATCAGCATATTGGGAGTGTAACCAGTGCTGCGGTTTACAGAGGACCTTATTGCACCTGCAATTTGTTGAATGTTTTCATCCCAACGGTTGTGGGATTTGCCAATGAAGCAACGTACAGCATCAATTAGTGTTCTACTGAAACCTTCTGCCTGGCCATTTGCGGCGGGCCTGTAGGGAGTCGTTCTTGTTTTATGGATGTGTAGTGCTTTACAAACTGTCTCAAAAACCCTGCTCTGAAAATTACGTCCCTGGTCTGAGAAAATTTGGAAAGGGTAGCCGAAACGAGAAAAGAATGAATCAATAGCTGCCTGAGCAGTAATTTCTGCTTTTTGTGAAGGAAGTGGTATGCATTCTACTCATTTGGTAAATTGATCTACCATCACTAAACAGTGCTCATTTCTATTTGACGTTTTTGGTAATGGACCTATAAAATCAATATGAATTCTCTCCATTGGTGAACCTGCTTGATACTCTGTCATAGGAGCCTTGCCATATTTCTGAGTTTTCTTATTTTTACTACACTTGTCACAAGTTAGAACAAACTGCTCAACATCTTGTGACAAAGTGTACCAGAAAAACTTTTCTTTTAATTTTGCTTTAGTTCTGGTAACCCCCTGATGTCCAGAGGAGGGTATATCATGATGTAAAGTTAGAGCTTCTTTATGGAGATTGATGGGCAATAACAATTCAAAATCAGATTCTGTTGTTGTTTTTCTAAATAAAATTCCATCAATTAATTTAAACATTTCTCTATTTATCCAGTAGTATTTTTGACCTGGACTAGAAAGAAAAAGTTCATTTTCTGTTGGCTCTGATCCATGGTTAAAATAGTCCAAAATAAATTTAAGATCCTTATCTTTAGCTTGCTCCTTTACTAAGTCTTGACAAGAAAATCCCCAACAGCTAACAACTTTGGAGTCTAATGTCTTTTCCTTAGTTTTGCCTTCATTAATCTCTACTGACAGAGTAGCCAAGTTAATGGTAACAGCCAATGGTTCTAAATCATGCTCAAACTGAGACATGTCTATGTAGACTGCATGCATATTACCTGTTGATGTATTTTTCTGCTCGGCCTCTGACCTACAAGAAAAATTGGCACTACCAGGCTCTGCTAGATTAATGACATCATCTACTGTAGCTGAAGAATCCTGCCATTGCTGATGAGCTCTGAAATAGTAGTGACATCCCCCACAAGGCAAGTCTTCTGGTTTTACACCACTAGAAAAACAAGGGCATACCTGTAACTGTTCAGGAATCCTCGATAGTGCATCTGCATTACCATATTTGGCTCCTGGACGGTGTTGTACGGTCATATGGTAATGTGACAATTCCTCCATCCATCTGGCCAATTGACCTTGAGGATCCTTGAACCTAAGCAACCATGCTAAACTAGAATGGTCACACCTTACTGTAAAAAGCTTACCTAACAGGTAGTACCTAAATTGCCTTGTAAATCTAACAATGCTTAGTAGCTCTTTTCTTGTGGTACAATAACGTTTCTGTTCAGGTGTCAATGTGTAGCTTCCATAGGCAATTACTTTTTCTTCCCCATTTTGAATTTGGCTGAGAACACCACCGATTGCAGTATCAGAAGCATCAGTATCTAATATAAATGGGTCAGTACTGTTTGGGAGACCTAGTATTGGTGGAGTTACTAGAGCTGTTTTCAATTTGTGAAAAGCAATTTCTTGTTCTGAGTCCCATTTGAATATGTTTTTTCCTGTCAAAGCATATAGAGGTTGAGCTATTTCTGAGAAATTTTGAATAAATGTACGGTGATAATTAACCAAGCCTAAAAACTTCTCAACATCTTTTGAATTGGATGGAACAGGCCAATGGTAAACAGTTTCTTTGTCTCTATCTGACATTGAAACTGTCTTTCCATCAACTATTCTGCCTAAAAAGTCAACCTCATGCGGAAACAAAGAACATTTTGATGCTTTCAGCTTAATCTTATGCTCCCTGAACCGGTTAAATGCCTCTGCCAAGTTCTGCAAATGTTCTTCAAACGATTTCCCCATGACTAAGATGTCATCTAAGAAGGCTAGTACTGACGTCCATGTCAACCCTCGCATTACTAAGTTAACAACTCGAGAGAAGGTTGCAGGAGCATTAGTTAAACCAAAACCCATACGGACATGCTCGTACAGACCGTATTTTGTTATAAATGCGGTCTTTTTTTCTGTCCTCAGGTTTGATTTTAACTTGCCAGTATGCCGCATTAGCATCTAGTTTAGAAAACCAAATGTTACCAGATAGAGCATCTAAACAGTCATCTACCAGAGGCAATGGAAACGTATCTTTCACAGTAACATTGTTCAGAGCACGATAATCAATGCACCAACGTACTGTTCCATCACGTTTCCTCACCAGAACGGGCGCAGACGCCCATTCAGATGTACTTTCATGAATCACGCCTGCATCTAACATTTTCTTGAGACGTGCCTCTCCCTCCCCTGCATAACATGCTGGGTCTCTGCGCTTTCTCTGTTTTACAGGCGGAGCGTTTTCAGTATCTATACAGTGCTCAATTGCTGTAAATTCCCCTAAGTCAAATGCATCTTTAGCAAAACCATCACTATAAGATGACAGCAAGTTTGCTAATGACTTAGCCTGATCATCATTCAATTGCTTAACCGAACCGTCAAATAATTCTTTCAGATGATCTGGAATTTTTCCACCCTCTTGCATTTTGCATTCTTGCGGTGTTACAACACAGTAATTGGAGATAACATCTCCGTTATGGATTTGAGCTTCTTTGCCTAATAATGTTTGGTTCACAATTGTCTGATCATTATCAACTTCTAGTACCCCAAGAATTTCGTGTGCATGTCCTAAAATTGATTTTTTCTTAATTGAAATGTAATTTTCCGTAGGGTTCACAATACAAACTTTTGGGCGTTCTTGGCCTGATTTTACCACCCTTGGTATTAATAAATCAAGAGCTTGATTATGTGCTATATAATATCTATCTAACTGATTGTCCATTCTGCATTGTAATCTAACTGCAGATTGTGGTGGAATTATAGTCTTTTTAGACATCAATACTCTATTGATAGATGGTTGGCTAACAATTTTGTTTGTTTTAGTTAATGGAATGTTTTCTCCATTTATGACCAGACAATCTGTGCCCCAATCTAAACGAGCCTGGAAATGTTGCAAAAGGTCATGACCCAACAACATATCATCACAGATTGGTGCCACATATACCCTCTCCTTAACAAGTTGGTTTCCCATATTCAAGGTTACAGGCTGTGTCACAAATCCTGACATGACAGAATCCTTTCCAGCCAACTGCATATTGATGCTCCTGACTTTTCCAGGCTTCCGCTCTAACTGTTCATAAACAGAAAGAGACACGATAGTCATCTCGGCGCCTGAGTCGACTCTAGCCTTAACAGGAAAGCCATTTACCTTTGCATGTAAATGAGAGGACCCTGCATTCACAACGTGAATTTGGTATTCCTCTTCTCCTACAGTTGCTGTACTAGAGGCACTTTTTAGTGTCTCATCCACTGTCGAACTACCCTCACTAAGAGAGTCATGTTGTTTCATGTCACCGCTACATGACATGCCATGGCCCTTTTCCACTTCGGGCTTCGGAGAAAGGCCTACTTCTCCGACCCTTTCCCGTTTAAATCCTTATTGGAAGTCTGTGTGCTCAAATATTTTTTATACTGGAAACAGTTCTTTTTAATGTGCCCCTTACCATTACAAAAGTAACAATAAAATCCCCTGTTTGAAGAACCATTTGAGTTATTCTGGGTTGCCAATTTGCCAACTTGTTCTGTCAAAGTCTGTATCATTTCTTTCTAAATTTTCAATGCGCCTTTCTTCAGGCTGAGTTAAGGCATTGACAGAGAACTCTGTTTCCTGCCTCCTAGTTTTCTTTCCATCAACAATATGTGTAATATACTGATGATGTCTTATGAGATCCACAGCCTGTTGCATTGTTTGTGGTCTTTCAAAGCAGGCATGTTTACCAGCCTCCTTATCCAGACAGCCTTGACAGAATTTAGCAATAGCTTCTTTCTGGCTATAGTGGTCAGGTAAATCTCTGAAAGCTGGTGTGGCCAGTGTCAACACACGATCTGACCAATCCTCCAAAGATTCCCCTGGCTTCTGCATAGCCTGTTGAAATTTAACTCTACTGGTCTCAGGGAGTTCGTTGGAACCGAACCGGTTTTCCAATTTTCTCATTATTCCATGAAAGGAATAATCCTCCCCCATATGAGCCTGGATGGCAAAGAAATCTAATGCTTTGCCTTCCAAGCACCAATGTAGGTAATCCCTTGCTTCACTATCAAACCAACCGTTGACACGACGGTAACTATCAAACTTTTGTTTAAAAGACAACCAACTAGTTGTGCCATCATACCGGAGGTTCTTTGGGAGCTTAGAGGGATTCCCATGCTTAGAATTTCCCTCTGAATCAGAAGAGCTGTCCGATTCTGAGGTTGAGCTGTAATAATATTTCCTATGGTGCATTTTGGAATGAGACCTGTCTGATTTGTGATGCCTATGTTTGCTACACTTATGCGATTTTCTATTTTGATAAGATCCGTAATCTGACCTTCGCCTGTGTGAGCGTTTGTGTCTACGCTCAGGCGATTCATCATCGCTGGAAGACCTATAGGTGACATGTTTTTGTATGTGCCTTTCAGGAGATAAACAACCTCCTGATTCAATAGACTTTCTCTCTCTTTTATTACTTGACTTCTAACCCCTGAAATTCTTACCTTCGGATGAGCTTCTTCCATCTCATGTTCTTTTCTAGTTGCCTTTGTGACACTCTTTACAGGAGAGAACACTGATACCTCTTTCTCCGAAGTCTGTTTGGTAACGCCCTCACAAGCTTCGTCTTCTGGTGGAGCTGAAAACTCGACTAAGCTTAAAAAATGATTTAGATAAACTACCTCCAATCACCTCTGTTAGTCTTTCCTTAGATATATAGCCATATTTTTTCCTAAGTCTAAGTAAGGTCCTAGCTCTCTTCTCACCAATACCTGGCAGTGACAGCAATTCTGATTCTGTAGCCTCATCTATGTTTATTTTACTAGTCATACTATTGTCTTATTTTGGTATACAATTGATTCTGTACAATATATTCTTTATATTTGATTTGTATTTTCTTTATCAAAATTTAAACCAACAGTATGCACCTCGAAGTAAATTTCTATAAATGATTTGAATTATGAATATTTTTAAAGTAAGTAAAACTTATTGGTGCACTCGAGGTCTTTCTGTGCTTTGATTTTAAATTAGCTACTGTTTCCAATGTTTATTTGCTAACAGCAAACGATAAGCACCTTCAGCTAACAGCACGTTTGTGCTAAATGGAAACAATAAACATAGATATGAAATCTACAAGGCTAGTTGTGGCTCAAACATGTAATAAGAATACTTGTTTCCTAACAGGAGACCATGTATTTTGCCGCCAAGTACAAGCGTATAATATGGCTGCCACTGTAAACTTAAAAGCAAAGGTACTATACCTCTAACAGAAGTATGACTATGACAGATGACGGATCTTCTTTCTGTTACCCTCGTCGCCAATGTTGTATTTTTTCTCTTTGGTAGAAGTACAAGTGAGTTTTCGTAGGTTAAAACTATAATTTAATACATAAAACTGTACAGGTATTGCACTCTTTGAAGGTCGTCGAGAGAGAGACTCTCAAAAAGGACCCGCGTATATATGGTTCTCTAGGTACTGGATCCCCGTCTAAGGTCTTGTGACGCTTGCTGGTTCCCCTTCTATGGTCAGGTGACGTCAAGACAGCCACCAATAAGGACTCGGCCTCAGTCGGTTCGATCCTATGGTTCGTCTACGGCCCCGATAGATCAGCAAGGCAGCCAGCAATAAGGGTTCGGCCTCAATCAGTTCGACCCTCTGGTTAACCCAGTGCCAAGATACAACATAGACAACGCGATACTGTTTACTTTCCTTGTTATTAAACGGCATCAATATATGTACAAGCAAGTAAGTAGTAATAAATATTTTAGGCGTCTGAGAGGACTCTTTCCAAGGGGAACACAGAGTTCATTTTTATTTCGATTTTGTAAAAATTGTTCAATATTATGAAATCTTCAAGTGCATCGACATCTGCCAATAATTCAGGTTTGCCATCCTTATTAAGAAACTTTGACAGGATTTCATGTTCAAAAGTAAGTTTTGCTGGAATTTCCTTGTTGTTTTGATGTTTTTTCTTAGTTGCTTGAAGTGGCAATTGCTACATCTAATAAGTTAACTTGTTTCATTGTCTGAAATGATACATTTTTCTTATGGTGAGATGTATTTAAAAAGATTTTTGCTAAATTCTTCTTGATTGAGTCTTTCTTTGTAAACAGCATCTAGTTCATGAAATGGTATGGTATACGCGATTATTTTAAATTTCTTAACGTCCTCGTCTGTTATCTGTGGTAGAAAATCATCCTTTTGATTTATATCAGACAGAGTGAGATCAAAATCAACGATTAGGTTATTTTGTGCTTGCTTTTCTGTCATAATTGCTGAACTATTTGTTTTACTATTATCGTTTGCTTTCTAACCGAGATTGGTATTCTTAGTAAGTTATACATTTTTTAAATGTTTATTATGGTAACGTTATACATTTTAACTGTTTAATATATTAACTTGTTTTTCGTTTGTCATTCACATTTTAAACCTGATAGATTTTTATTTCTACTCACGTATATTAGTTTTAACCTGATTATATTCTCATGTCGTTAAACTTTAAAGTATTCGGCGCCGTATGACCTATCAAGTGTCGGTGTGCCGTAAAGCCCCCAAAAAACAAACAAAAACACAAATACTATTATCGTTTTAGAATAGAAAAAAAAAGATTAAAATATCTACGATAATAGCAGTGTTTGGAAAAGTTAAACTACAAGAAGAAAGAATACTTAGAAAGACTTACTGGACAGCATGGTCTTGAAAGTTTATTGTTGCCCACCCAGACATCAATGCAGTGTGACACAATAATAAAACTGCAGGCGTCTGTAGTCTCCCCGTTAAAAACACAGTAAGAACGGCTTGCAGGTTTGTCATATCAATTCTCACATTTTGTGACGTATTTCTGACTGTCAGTCGTGTCATAGAGCTGATTGGTGCAATATTGCGCACACAGTAGGACGCCCCTTCACTCACATATATGCTGCAATCTTCGGACGTTTCTTCATAAGAAACTTCCTCTTCGATTGGTATGCAGGCGTGTATTGCTGCAACCATGACAGTATATTTTAAAATATTGTTGGTAAAAACAAATCATATTCCGCAACAAGGTCATACACAAAATCTTACAGAAATTGATATTAAATGAATGTATTCATAATATTTTTTTTTTTTTTTTGCAGTTATGACAACATCATGACTTAATATTAAAATACAGTTCTTTTTTTTTTCTTCTGACAGACTGCTACTGTCAATCCCACATCCGTGGATAACCCCTCTGCTGTCAGCCCCGTCAGCCCTGCCACGATTGCCGTCAGCTGTAAGCACCGCAGCAGTTACTGTCAGCTCCCTAGCAGTTGCCGTCAGCTCCACCGCAATTGCCGTAAGCCCCACCACAGTTGTCTTTAGTCCTACCACAGTTGACGCCAGCCCTGTCAGCTCCGTCGCAATTGCTGCTAGCCCCATCAAAGTTGCTGTCAGTCCTACCACAATTGACTTCAGTCCCATCAAAGTTGCCGTCAGCTCCGTCACAGTCACTGTCAGCACCACCGCAACTGCCGCCAGCCCCACCACAACCTATACCACTTTTTTTCAGTACAAGTATGTCTTTTTCTGTACATGAAAAGTATGATCTATTTCCCTACTACATTCCTTTGTACTATTTATTTTATTTTTTATTCTGTCTAATGAGCTTCATAGTATGGAAAATCTGCAAATACAATGCAAGACTTGATAAACAGGAAAAACCAATATATACTGGACCACGACATGAACGCATCAGACTAAACTTACCATCCAATATTTTTGTAAACATTCAATGCAATATTGATGAACATCAGGACTTAAATAGCATACATGATGTTGATATGATTCCTGCACAGATGTTAACGTCAACATTTTCCAGTGACTCACAATTAACTTGGGATTCTTCTTTTGATTATATTTATACCTCTGTGTATGAGCCTGTTTACAAAACTACTGTTACTAAGTTTTAACCCTGGTAACAAAAGAAAAATAAATGAAAAAAGTTCTATCTAATATATATTTATATATACTCATGCAATTATTATTCACATTTCTATCCCTTTCAGCCATTCCATTAGCCATCATTGCAGCGGCTGGTATAATTGTTATCACTATCGTACTCTTACTAAACAAGGGACAACTCAGGCGTATTCGAACATATGAAGTACATGCAGAGTTTTCACCCGAGTCCACATTCATCCCTCTGTCAGAACATTCCTAAACACCTGTCAGTCCACTTAGAAGGAGCTTTTCTGAATCAACCTTGTCCACTCCATCCAGACCCAGCCTTCCCTCTATAGCTCAAACTGAAACGTTATATCAACATCGATATCCAACAAGATTGGCCATGTCCAGAAGACAAAACGCTTAAAACTAAAATAAACACTGTTACAGATTTAACTTATTGAAAGTATAGCCATTTAATCTTTTTTTAAAATGCATAATTAACCATTTAAAACAAAAATTCTACCTCATTTAAGTCTTCCTCAAGAATGTGTGTTCCAGAAGTATTAAACCATTTTGAATGCTTCTATACTTGAAATATATCTCCTGTAATTCTACCTTAGCTTTAATTGTATGAACAGTTGACATTTGATAAAAGCTGTTCAATTTGTCCCCTTCATTATCCTAATTGAAATTAAAACATATTTTCTAACTTATCTTATTTATGTCTTAAATCTCTAAACTTATTAAAAATTTTATTACATACCGACTGGGGAGCTGACAGAAAGGTTTTACTGCAGCTGTATAGATCTCTAATAAGATCAAAATTGGATTACGGTAGCATTGTTTACGGTTCTGCCAGGAGATCATACCTCCAGATGCTGGACGTTGTTCACAACCAAGGACTTCGCCTAGCTCTTGGGGCCTTCAGAACCTCTCCTGTGGAGAGCCTTTACGTCGAAGCAAATGAACCATCACTCTACCTTAGACGAGAGAAACTTGCGCTTCAGTTTGTTTTAAAATAATATCTAACCCGAAAAATCCTGTACATGATAGCGTTTTTAATCCTAAATATGAAAATATGTACGACCGTAAACCGACGGCAATAAAACCGTTTGGTTTACGTATGTTATATTCTATACAATCGTCACAACTTAATTTACATAAAGTGATGGAAAATAATATTTTGGACAGTCCACCTTGGCAATTAAAAACTCCTTACGTTGATTTAACTCTATGTGACAATAATAAATCCAATACAGACCACCTTGTACTTCGCACAAGATTTCTCGAATTGCGCAATTGGAAATACTCAGATTATATTGAAATTTATACGGATGGTTCAAAGGCCGACTCGTATGTCGGCTGCGCTTCAGTTAGTAAATTCCATATTACTAAACAAAAGTTACCCTCCGATTCTTCTATTTTTACAGCCAAAATTCAGGCTCTTAACCGTTCACTGGATTTTATTTCTAAGTATTCGGGTACAAAGTTTGTAGTATTCACCGACTCATTGTCGGTTTTACAATCCATTAAAACTATGAATTTGTCTAACCCTTACATAAGTACACTTCTTTTGAAGCTCAACGAAAATTCTTCAGACAAGAACATCGTTTTTTGTTGGCTACCTAGTCATGTAGGCATCCGAGGAAACGAGGATGCAGACAAAAATGCAAAGTCTGCCTCAAATCTTAATGAAGCAGATATTTGCATACCCCATACAGATTTTAAACCATGTATAAATAGGTACGTTTTATCTAAATGGCAAACAAGTTGGGATAGTACTATCCATAACAAATTACACGACATCAAACCTAAGGTTGGTTCTTATACCTCTATTCATAGAGACGACAGACAGGAGGACGTTGTTCTTACCCGCTGTCGAATAGTTCATTCTAGACTGACTCATTCTTATCTTTTACAAAGAGAAGACCAGCCTGAGTGTGTTCCTTGTCAGGAACCACTGACAGTTAAGCATATTTTATTAGACTGTATTGACACCAACCACATACGATCTAAATATTTTAATGTCAATACCATGTTTGATTTGTTTAAGACAGTGCCCAACTCTACACTTGTTTGTTTTTTTTAAAGAAATTTGCATTTTTAACCGATTGTAATGTCTTAACAGTTTATTGTGATATCTTTGCAAATTTTAATACTGTTATCCATATATATTTGTTTTCAAATATTTTTAACTTGTATATTCTCACGTTCCGAAATACCTATTTTAGTTTTAACACTGTTAAACTTCAATGTTGATTAATTAAACTTTATACGGCGCCGTATGACCTATAAAGTGTCGGTGTGCCGTTAAACCCAAAATACATTATATTAATCAACAGTAAAATGGTTATTGTTTTATCCTTAGTGAAATAATGTTGTGATAGCAATATTTTGCACATGAAAGACTTCCATTATGCCATACATCATAAGGTTGTGATTACATTTGTTTTCCATACGTGAAAGTCATATTTTGTTATTATATATCCTGCTTAAAAATCTATCTCATTATTCCATTTTTGGTTTTAATGCTAGTCATTCCATATCTTATATCTTATATATATGTTTGCGATATGTACTGTATTGTCATGTTAATTTTATAATAAGTTAAATAGTGTTGCAGTTTACTTTCAAAATAATACGCATTTTAATTTTTAAGATGTCAGGGAGAAAAATCATTACATTTTCTGTATCTAGTTTCACTGACTTGTTCATTAGTACTTTTTGTAAAAAAACAACAACAAAAAAGAACAACAACAAAAACAAGAGTGATTGTGCCTATTTTATTTTCCATTTATCTGAATTATAATTCTCTACACATTTCTAACTCTTAATGATATCGGGCTTGTTGTAGTAGAGCAGATAATGATTCTTTGTACCATTATTTAATGCTTAATAATGTTCATAAGAATACAGATATTCAGAAAATTGAGTGTTCAAGGGTTAAAATTGTTGGATAATACATAGACAAATGGATTTTTTTGTGTAGAAACGATTGCAGCAAAAGTACATCACAATATAATAATGTGTGTGGAGAGTGAGAAAAAAATCATACCATGACGCCCATATTCAGCGTTCCAGTACTCTTGTTGAGGTGCTAAGCTGACCGCCCTCTCGCTTGCAACCAGTGTGTTCTGCAAATCTCTTATCGTATCAATTTTTCTCTAAAGCGCTGCTATGCAGCGCTCAACCTCCCTGTCAATGATGACCTCCTCCTCCGAATCCGTTGTCGATGTATGTGGTGTTGACACCACCATACTCAACACGTACACTATGTTTGACAATAATTCTATTACCTTCTCCATTTCGTGCGAATAGTGTGGAGTAATCGCATCTCTAGACCCCGCTTATATAGGTTGCAGTTAACAAACAAGGTCAAGTTAATACAAAAAAATGAGGTCGTCATGCTCCTAAAAACACGGTAAGCATACCCGAAAATAAAAGGTTGTAATACATTAACTAACAAGGTAATCACTCGCACTTTAATATACATGTACCTATCTTCTACCTGTCTTCCACCTATCTTCTATAGCTATTGAGAACTTTTATAAACAAAGTATTTACAATAAATACTAATCGGGTTATGCCTTTAGTAAACCTCATACTTTCAGGGAGTGAAATTTGAATTCGTCACAGATGCAAATGGTTGGAAAATCCAACAGTTCGGATCATGGGTCCAACAGTTTGGATAATGAGTTCAAGCATCGACGGAAATCCCCCGACTTGAAAAGAGAGCCTATTACAGTAATGGCGGCTACCTGGAATGTGGCCGAGAAATGTTCCATAGATGTATTAAATTGTTTTCTGTTTATTAACTAAAAGTTCCATAGATATATAAATTGTTTTCTGTTTAGTCTCCTGACCAGTTTTGAATAACAACAGAAAACCGGTTTTCACAACCCTTACTGTAGAAAGGTTGAGCTGACTTGAGCACACTAGCAGGTCCAGATTAGATAGCTCCTGGAGGTGTCAGAGTCCTCTCTATCTACCCACTAACCCTTTAACAATCTAACAAATTCTTGATTATTTACCACCTTGTGATTATTAATTAGCATAAAACATTATTGGTATAAACATTTGATTTTTTTTCAGTTGTACTTCAAGATTAAAGTTTTAGCAACATTTCTGTGTTGGCAAACAAAGCAGACTCTGATCTGGGTCTGCTCTGTTTGCTAAGGTGTAAAAAAACAACAACAGCAGGATGGTTTGTTAAAGGGTTAAAAAGTTTAGTCCACACTTTGATCTTAATATATGGATGATAAAAATCTATGGTTCATTATACCATTAATGTTTTGTGTTAATAAATAGAAGATCATAAATATTTTATAAAAAATGTTCAGTAGGAAATGGGTTAACCCACTTTATAATGAAAAATAGAACACCATGTACATAATTAGGTCAAATACTATAATAGTGAATGTAATATAATAGTGATTCTACTATAGACATGTCAACAACATTTTCATGGTTAGTGAATATATCTTACTTGACTTGACTTGTCAGACAGGTTCCTGATTCTTGTGGTGATTATCTATGAAAATGATTACATTAAATATTAAAAGGAATGATACTGTACACAAACCAAAGGAATGCTTATATTGATCATGGAATGTTTCTAACAAAATTGTAGTCTAAACCTTAATTTCGATTTACAACTTTTAAAAAAAAACTTATATGGGATACAGATATTCAAGAAATTGTTCATACGAGAATGGGTTAAAAAACACATTTGCTTCAATACAGACTGGACATAATAACTGCTCCTTTAGTGTAGACATATCACATAAACACTACAATAAAAAGATGATAATGAAGAGCATAGTGGTTGTAATAGATAAATGGTTAACCCATTCTCATATGATCAATTTTCTTATACACATTACTCTTGTTGTTGTTGTTGTTGAAGGGCATATCTTGTGTTGTATCGATGAGGTGGTTGTTGTGTTGTTCTAGGAGGTGATGTAATAACGCTGTCCGACAAGGATCGATGTGATTCAACCAGAGGTGTCATAGATGTTGTTGACATTGGTGACAAAGGCAGAAATTCTGCCTTTACACCAAAAGGCCGATAATCGCCTTAGCGATTGTCTGCTTCTTAATTTACAGACAATCGTTAAGGCGATTATCAAACCACATACTGTCAATGCCAAGGGAACCACTAAAAAGAAGGAAAAGGTTGATTAGATATGGGTGTAAGTTACAGGTGTGTATTACATGGGTTATAATCAACATGAGGAGGGTAATAAGAGGACAAAGGTTGTTCATTAATACGGAGAACATTTAAAGGTATCATATATCCATCAGCATCTTGATATTCAAACGAATCTTGCGAATATTGACTTTCAAATGAGGTGTCTACCTGGTGTCTATCTTCTACATTGAAAAGAAAAACCTGTTCACTACTGTCACAATCTGATGTTGTATTCCTTTTAAGTTGACAAATTGTCTTATACACAAACAAAATGCAAATGATTACAAGACACAATAATATAAAACAAATAGAATATAAAACAATGTAGTGAGGAAATTTTGATAGATTTGAATATGGGGAAAAGGACAAACCTGTGGATAAATAGGTGGTTGACTCTTCGATGGTTGTTGTGCTTTTGTGCAGGATGGTGGTTTTGAGGATGGTTGGATTTGTTGTGGTGGTGGTGGCAGAGCTGTCGATAGTACTTCTATCCAATGTTGAGTGGTCGACGGTGGTTGGATTTGTGGTGGAGGTATCCAATGTTGAGTGGTCGATGGTTGTTGGATTTGTGGTGGTGGTATCCAATGTTGAGTGGTCGATGGTGGTTGGATTTGTGGTGATGGTGGTGGAGCTGTCGATAGTACTTCTGTTCAATGTTGAGTAGTCGACGGTGGATGCATTTGTGGTGGTTGTGCTGACAATGCTTCTGGTTGTTGTGGGGTCGGCAATGGCGCTGTTGACCTTAAAACAAGACTGTTGTTTTTTATTATTAATATATGAAATACCAGAGACTAAGTTGATCAAATAACTATCATAGGGTGACATAAAATGACGCACACCTATTTTGAAGCTATTCAGACCCATGTTTTGTCATACCATTAATAATTTATGCTAATTAATATTCATAAGGTCATAAAAAAATCAGAAAATTGTTCAGGTGGGAATGGGTTAAGAAATTTGTTGTGGAATGATTTTGCAATTACTTGAAAATACCAATTAATTCCTTAAGTGTGTGAAAACTTGTAACTCAAAGGATAAAAAATCGCTTTGGTAGAGAAGCATCATATTTAATCTGTAGACTGATGAATGTGACTGAGGGGTAGAATGTTTGACTACTAACACAGGGGTAGTGAGTTCTTTCAACTTAAATTGTTAACTAACTTGACAGTTGCAAGTTGGGGACTTTATTGTGATGTTGTTGTTGCAATCCATATGCATGACTCTACCACATATGTCATCGTCTGTGAGGATCGTTATGTTGTCTAGATGTTGAAGATCGATGACAGCATCTGAATGCAACCGATTCAAAATTATCCTACGTACTGGTTGAATAGTCACGAGGGTATAACATCCCGGTAATTCGATTGTTAAATGGCATACGTCATCTATACAGCCCTGTATTACCAGGTCGCTGCATGATCGCGTTAGATGTGCAAATATGCAATACACCTCTGCAGCGATCAACAGCAAACTCAAAAGACTTAACATTGGCATCAATGGTGGAAAGGGAGGTGGTTCTAAATAAGACCGGAAGCTACGTATTAAAGTACATGTTTAAAACCCGTATATAGCCCGGATTCTCGGTTATTCTGTTACGGTCAATTATTAGTTCATGTTCTAATTTCATGCGGGTGACTGACGACGTTTAAATCGGCATCTTCGTCTCAACACTCATTATCATATAAATTATAAATCACATTGAAATGTGTTTTATCCCATATATCATATTAATTTGTGTTTTTTTATGATCAGGTCACCCCATTTAGAAATTATGCAATAACATTGGAATATTTAGGTCACAAGTTCGTTTTTTATAAAGTACGTACACCGAATGCGCACGCATTCTTTTTTTAACACTTTCACGCCTGTATATTTTTTTCAACAGTTATGCTACTATGAGTACTAATCAACTTAACCTATTTTAATAGATCTACATATCAAATATAAAGTATACATGTAGATCTATATTACAAAAAAAAACTTTTTCTATACCATTGCACTATAGACAGGCATAGAAAACCCCATGGAAGGAGCTGTCTGATCTTGACCCACTACGGTGGCTAAGGTGCTCTTTTAACGCTTCAAGCTGGGTATGGGTTAAATAAAAAAAAGAACGAATGTGTACCCATTTATTTTTCAATAAAAAAAAACGAATGCGCGCGCAGTGTACCCATTTATTTTTCAATAAAAAACTTTTATTAAAAGAGATGATAAAAAAATAAATGCGCGCGCATTTATTTTTCAATTAAAAACTTGTACTATTTAAAGAGATGATGAAAAAAACACAACCCATACATGATCTTTTGCAGCAAGACATTTAGTGTTTGTCACATTTCTATTAAATAATGGACGTAAAAACAGGTTCTAATGGTTTACCCACATCGGTGAGAATAAAAATAGGTTATTGTAAAAGTGTCAAAAAATATCAAAGAATCAACTGATATATCAATGATAATTCTCGTTGTTTTGAAAGGGATCACTTTGATATTAGCAAATCAGTGTCCGTCTGTCTGAGCTGGTATGATATGCTTACATTGAGAGACGCCATCAACAAGTTTGAGGATGAAGGGTTTCAACTCTCACTACAATCACAGGTTTGTTTGTTTTTTGTTTGTTTGTTTTTTTGTTTTGTTTAAACATTTCCTTGGTAATAAAAACTGTATTGATCAGAAGTCTACTTTGTTTTGCTCATATGTTCTTCTAGTTTATACATTAAACTATGTATATAGCAAGTAAAATCCAACCTACTTTTGCATCTTTGAGTAATTAACCTAATAAATATTCAAAAGGTAATTATAAAATTAGATTAATATTGGAGTTGGAAAGGGTTTAAATGGCAATAATGTAGCTTCATCTACATTAGCTATATATGTGTGAAACAAGATTTTCGAAAATAACGTGTTGCCTATCTGTCTATTAGATCTAACTTGTTTACAAAAAGTAAATTAGGAAATGTGCATACAAACACTAATTCGCGATAACTCAAGGTAAACTGGTCACATAATAGAAATGGTTGTTAATCAAGGGAAATAACTCAAACCATTTGAACAAGTTAATAATGCAGGGTAATTTCCCTTTATTACATTTCATTTTACGGGTACCCTACACCATGAGGTAACACTACACAAAATGTTCAGTATTTATTTTGTGGAAAACTAACTACTCTCATTTTCTATTATTTCAGACACCGCTACGCCATAACGAACCCAACACATACTCATTGAACCACCAGCAGTCCGGCGCATCACAAGCCACACCTAAACAGACCATGACGGGTGAGAGGAACGAGAGGTTAAGACCATACTAATAGTTTACCATAAATATGAACAAGGTTGGTAAACCAAAATATTATTGTCATCTGTGCAATCAGTGGATTTATTCAATTTTCTATTCTAGACATTTAAAAGGTGTTAAACACAAAGACTTCGTTAAACTCCTTAATAAGTGCAGCCAGATACAACCTACACTATATACTTCTTGTCAAAGAAAAGACAACGACTGCGTAGATGTGGTTAAGCATATTCAGAAAACCACATCTCACACAATTGAGGATTCTACAAGCGAAAACATTGAACACATTCAGTGTCATACAAATGACAGTGCAATTCACAGTGTTATTCTGGAAACGGTGAACAAAGACTTAAATAACAACAACAGCCAGAACAACAAGAGTGTTCCAACATGTGCAACCTTTGTACACATCGAAGAGTCGAATAAAAGCGAGCTCTCTACACCTTTTGATTTTGAAAGTCTTATTCCCTCTACTTCGGACGAAGACCGGTTAAGGGAATATATGTAGTCTTTACCGTTTGAAACGGTACAAAAATTGTACGAGGAACGTGTACAGAGGGAAGCTTTCATAGATTCTCTATTGAACGACGTTTAAATGTGAACAAGCATCACGTACTTAACATTCTTTTTGTGTGTCTCTACTCCTGCACATTGAACGGTTTTCGAGTTACGATGTGGACATGGCACAAGCTCAAATTGATGCGCTAGACTCTACATTAAATGATATAGACTTCGATTGTATAGATTATGACGTAAAAAAGAAAGTGTTTACTTGTTCTATTGACAATTCATTACGTTTGTTTATACGTCGGAAAAGAAAAGGCATACGCATTGGTCTTAGACGCGGATCTAAATGTGTTAATATGACACTAGATGTGTTCAATTTTCTGTGTGATAATAAAGAAAGCGTTACTCTCAAGGCATCATGCTTAAGCGGTTCGCAATGAAAACTACATATTGTGTCATGTGTAAAAAAAACATTTCATGTTATTGGTGGTATAGTCACTTAAAAAGTGTCAATCATAAGCGCAAAAATACTAGGTTGCATTCATTAATCAATAAATCTGAGAACAAGAAAACTGAAATCAATCAAGAAACTGATTTTTTCTGTGAAGGAGACACTTTAGACTCAGCGTGGCACTTACATTCTACACCTGAGTCACCTTTAAAAGACGTCTATTGGGAAGCCAACGAGAAACGCTTTTTAAGAGAAGCTAAAATTGAACAGGAACGACGACAAAATGATCCATTGGTGCTTATGAATATCTCTCAAACATTAGACTTTTGTTTTGAGGATTATGTATAAGAGGACAAATTTTAGTAGTCATATACGCTGGATTATAGTACACACACATATATTTATAATATATATACATATTTATACTAAACTATTGTTGTATATTCTGTATTTCATTTATTCTAGAAATGTATACTTTTGTATTACAACATAGACTTGAGAAGTAAGGAGGTCTCTTTGCAGGAGTATAAATTTTCCATGTATGTTCTCTTTTTTTTCCTTAAAAAAAACGTTTTGACTATGGAGGAAAATAACGACACTAGTTCTAGTGAATCGGACGTGTCTATTGAACAATCCCCATACCATAAGCGACATGCGTCGCGTTTTACTTGTAACGTATGTGAACGTCATTACTCAAGAAAATGGAATTTGATGCGTCATAATCGAATTGGAAAGTGCTACAGAAAAACAAAAACAGTTTCAAATGCGCGTAAACATGGAACAACGAGCAGTTGTTCATGTCGTCACTGCGATCGTATTTTTAATGACTACACAAATCTCTTTCAACATGTTGTTGAACAACACCCTTTGAATCAAAATGGTGGTGGTGCTGTCAATCAACGTCAAAGTAATGCGGCTACGGAAACACCAAAAAACCCTAATGATCAATCTCAAAACGACGAAACTCATACTCCAATGGTTGATGATTCTCGACAAATGGATAATGAACAAGAGGATGAAGATGTTCATGCATTAAACCAAAGCGCGATGACTAGAACTATACGTCCACGCACGGATGAGCGAGACGATGTATTGAAGTTCTTTGCGAATGTGAAGGATCAAGTGTGGAGACACTTAAATAATCGAACCCAAAAGTTGAAAGGAATAAAATGGAACCTGTGTGTTCAAGTTGAGATGAGACGTGACAATGTTGAGGATAATCAAACGTCAACGCCCTTTTTTAGAAGTAGAACGTATTCTATCGTATCTAACCTGGACGTTGAAGAACATGACCTAAACGAGGCTATGCAAAAAATGTTCGCATCTCTCGAACAGTACTTGAGAGAAGGATCGGGATGGTAAATAAGTAAGGTTATTAAACTGGAGATTCATACCATCGTGTACCTACCCTTGAGAGGTTCTACTTATATACCGCTACCATCTACTTTATCGAAGAACAGATCGATTTTGAACATCTACAATCTCGACGATAAATGTTTTCTTTATTGCATACTCGCATCTTTACATGCCGCGGTTCAGTTACCAAAGAATGTGGTACACTATTTGCGATACGAGGCTGATCTAAATATGAAAGGTATTGATTATCCGGTGTCGATAAGTCAGATAACTAAATTTGAAACGCAGAATGATAACATTTCTGTCAATGTTTTTTCATTTGAAGATGGGAGCATTATCCCATTAAGAATAACGAAGAAAACACAGAGACTACACCATGTCAATTTATTATGGATAAAATGTGACGACGTTGCTCACTACTGTTTGATCAAGGACCTGGAGAGATTTTTGTCCAGAACAAAAAAGTACAACGGTCGTCTATTTTACTGTTGCTATTGCTTGCACGGCTACACACAAGAGCGCCTACTCGAGGAACATATTCCCCATTGCGCACCACACGGTGCTCAGTTGGTGGAATTACCACGTTCTGGAAAAAATGAGATTCTGGATGCGGTGGAACCGATGGATATAGATAGCGAAGCACGTAATATTATCGCCACTGCAACGTCATGTTGTATCTGTTCAAAAGAACTTGGTTCTTACGACGATGAACAACTTTTCTCAAAACCGGTGAGACATCACGACCATCTGACGGGTAAATTTATAGGCCTGGCACACAGCGAGTGCAACCTGTTATGTAAACGAGCTAAGCATATTGCCGTGTTTTTTCACAACCTAAAAGGATTTGATGCGCATATCATTTGTCAAGCTATCGGAAAATTTAAAGACAAGAAAATAAAATGTATCGCGCAGAACACTGAAAAGTATATCAGCTTTTCACTCGACAATCTACGTTTTCTAGACAGTCTGTCTTTTCTCCCTTCTTCTCTAGATACCTTGGTGAATTAGCTGTCCAAAGATGGTGTGGACGTTTTCTTTCATGTGGCTTCAGAATTTCCCGCAATGGAGCAAATGAAATTGCTTTTGAGGAAGGGCGTGTACCCTTACGAGCACATGGACTCACACGAAAGATTTAACGAAACGCGCTTACCAAACAAAGATGCTTTTTACTCGTCAGTTACACGAGAACACATCAGTGGTGAAGATTATGCGCATGCGCAAAATGTTTTTGAGATTTTCCAACTCAATACTATGGGAGACTATCACGATCTGTACTTGAAAACGGACGTTCTTCTTCTCGCTGACGTTTTTGAGGCATTTAGGAAGCAAAGTATGGAACACTTTGGGCTAGATCCTGCGCATTACTATACCTCTCCCGGACTGTCGTGGTCCAGCTGTTTGAAAATGACGCAATTGGAACTAGAATTGATAACGGACATAGATCAACTTATTATGATCGAAGCCGGCATACGTGGAGGCATTTCACAAATCTCAAACAGATACAAGAAAGCGAACAATCCGTACTTATCAGATTACGATCCAAAACAAGAATCATCCTACATATTTTATATTGATTGGAATCAGTTGTATCCTACCGTTATAATAGCTTCACTTCCGGTGGGCGATTTCGCTTTCTTAGATCAAGTTGAGATCGATCAATTGCAAATCGAGGATATTCCTGAGGATGGCGATACTGGCTATATACTCGAGGAATCGCTAGACTATCCTAAGCATTTGCACGATGACCATAATGATCTACCACTGGCACCCGTGCGAAAACATGTACAATAGGATGAATTGTCTCCATATGCTCAACACCTGTTAAGAAAGCTTCATGGAAAGACTGATGAGGAAAGTATACCATCGAGAGCTTCTGTGGAAAAACTGTTTACAACGTTAGAGGATAAGGAACGCTACGTTCTTCACTACAGGAATTTACAGTTGTATCTTAGTCTTGGTATGCGTCTTAAGACAGTGCACAGAGAACTACGTTTCGAGCAACGTCCGTGGATGAAACCGTATATCGAGTTCAACACTGACATGCATAAGAAAGCTACTTCAGATTTTCAGAAAAACTTCTATAAGCTCATGAACGTGTCGGTATTTGGGAAAACGATGGAAAATGTTCGCAAACATAAGCAAATAGAACTAGTACATACGGAAGAACGTCTTAAGAAGCTCAGTGCCAAACCTACGTTCAAGAATATCACCATTTTCAAAGAAGATCTTGTGGCAGTAGAGTTGCTGAAGAAAAAGGTAGTACTGTCTAAACCTTGCTACTGAGGAATGGCCATTCTACATCTTAGCAAAGTTTTTATGTACGACTTTTGGTATAACAACATAAAAAAAGAGATACGGTGCAAAAGCGCAGCTTCAAATGACTAACACTGATTCATTTTTGTTCTATTGCGAAACGGAGGACATTTACAAAGATATACAACGCGATGATGATGCTTTTGACCTGTCTGATTATCCGAAGGAACACCCGTTATACAATGCAGCAAACAAAAAGGTGCTTGGCAAAATGAAAGATGAAACACATGGCACGCCAATTTCCCATTTCATCGGTCTAAGACCAAAGATGTATTGCTATATTTGCGAAGACGGTTCTATTGGGGAACGTTTAAAGGGTGTGTCAAAGGCAACGGTCAAACATGACGTAAAGTTTAAACATTACAAAGATGTTTTATTCGATGAAAGTCAAATGGTAGCAGGCATGAATGTTATTCGTAGTAACGGACACGTGTTGCACAGTGAAACCATCAACAAGTTACGTTTGACAACGATTACGCTTTATTCACATTTAACTTTGTATTCGGCGCCGTATGACCTATTAAGTGTCGGTGTGCCGTAAAACCCAAATAAATAAATAAATATTTGACCATAACAGCTGTAAGACCTTCACACATGCTTCTAAATTTTGTAAATTTCTCATTCATGAAGACCCCGGCAGACGTCATTGACACCATTGCTGAGATCTTGTCACGAAGACCATCTACAGTCACCTAGGAATATAATATTTTTAAGTCACTGACAAACACCTATTTTATACAAGGATAATCACTTTATACATTAGCTAATCAGGTTTAGGGAAATATGTTCATAATTATGTGTGCTGACAGCACCTTTAAATGATCGAGAAACGGTTAATTAACGGGCATTAAATTCAACATACCAACTGTTTATGCTTTGAATATCTAATGACCGTCAAGCCAAGTATGTATGTGCTAAAAGGTTAATCTTTTTTATGTAGTACCTGAGGTTCTTTCATTTTGTTTTCCTTCCACTGACTGAAGCCACGAAACTCCTGAAAGTCACTGCACCGCAAAGACCGACCCTCCAATTTGTCCCAGTGAGCGTCCAAGTACCACAGAGTGTCTGTGAGGGTTTTGGTAACCATCTTTCCGGTTGTTTCCACCTTAAATTGCAATAAAATCTTAATAAAATTTAGCATATTTTAATTATTTTACTGAAAGAGATAGTTCAGTATAAAAACAAAAAAGTATTATGATTAAGAAAAGACATTTCAACATTTATTGCTAACCATTTTATACTTAACTCAAAACTGTTAATGTAAAAAGACACCTGGCTCAGTGTTCTCTGGGTACAGGTATACAACTATTTATTTTTAATATAAATATTGATATACAGTCAAACCTGTATTGAGCAGCCATCAAATGGAGTGACTGAAAGTGGCTGCTTAACACAGGTGGCTGTTTTAAAGACAGGTAAAAATTAGAACAAAATGTCAGTTTAGGCTATATAATCAAACTGACTGTTTAAGACAGGTGGTTGCTAAGTGAATGCGGCTGCTAAGGCAGGTTCAACTGTATATACTTTTTAAACTGTACAAGCTTTTTAAAGCAATGCCATATATTTAAAAGGCATAAATGCCAACCTGCATAGGAGTAAATCCAACACCATTGATCTTCAGGAACTCCAACATCTTGTTGTTCAGCCGGTCCATTGCATTGTTTTCTGGCCTGGAAATTATTCCTAATATTATTGGTATATGTTATATACATTCATTGTGTGTGTTTGTTTTTACTGTTTAATAGCTTAGTAAATTCTGTTAATCATTTAAAAATGCATATTAATAATCAAACACATTTTCACTAGATGGTTTGTTTAATAAAAAAATTAGGTGTCAACTGAATGCAAAGGTTTAGGTGTTATGGCGCATATTAATTCACCTGGGCGGACAGGGCTTGGTCTCAGTCGATCGCATTCATTTGCAGTGTTTAAAGTAGTATTATCAGCATTTTCGGTGACGATGTATAGTTGTGCATGGAGTTTATATATGTATCCCACGTATAACGGAAACTACTAACGAATGTATGGATTTACTTTTTTGTGGCAATTTATTGGCTGCCTTTTTTAGATCAGAGATAAACTCTGTCTGCCCAGGTAAACTGATATCCATTATAGGTATCTTTAAAGCAAAAGTGTGAAAATCCTCTCACCAGAAACATCCAGAAATATTAAGAAAGCCACCAGACATATGCAAATTATGTAAGATCAACCGGTCTTGTGTATCCAGTACTTACATTAAAAGGGTCAAAACAGAATGCAATAATAAGGTAATGCTAGTTTTCAATACAGGAATGTACAACATAAAATAGGTTTTACACTTTTATATTTTTAATATGGAAAACGTAAGGGTGTCTGTTCAAATAAAAATTGTGTACAGTCAATACATATTGTGAACACTAAAATGAGTACTGAGTAAATTTACAGCATACAGAAAAGCAGTTCTAGGTTAATACATGGTGCATTAGATTACATGTCATGCCTTCACCACACAAACAAATCATACCTGGGCGTATTGTCAAAATCTATCTGAAAATGAAAAACACTTAACATATACCTATACAATACATTGAAACTTAATAACGCATCAAACAATAATACATGTATGTTTGTATTTTAAGTTAATGCCATGAAATACTTAATTTGTCGTATGTGGTTTTATTGGAAAGTGTATTTTTATATCTATTGTATAAAACAGATTTATTACAGATTTGGGTATGCATGTGGGTATGTTGTTATGAATCAAATTGCACTAAAACCAAAATTGCTTGGCATATTTACATGCAGCTGCGAAATGAATCATTAAGTACAAGTTAGAATGTCATTGGGTGGGTATACTTGCATTCCCAGTTGGGTTCGAGCCCGCACTTTCTAACATTGTTTTCTGCCCATGTGATAAGCAGCAGTATGTATTTGTATGAAAATTTGATAAAATGTACCTCTCTTTTGGAAGGTGGGTGTATGACTTTTGTGCTCCCATTAACACAGTGAACACATCTGGTATAACAGGCTGTGCTGCAGTTGCCTCCACATAAGCTATTAAATTACAACATTTTTTTTCATTTGGATAAGCCAATATCATACAAACTACCAAAGCTAAAAATAATGACATAATACATAAACATAATTTCAATCAACATTTTATCGTTCGCGAAAATAGGTGACAAATGAGTACGGCGACAGATAACATCATTTTGTACATACAGATGGGAAACTAATGTTTGTTTTATAATGTTAATAATATGATTTTACTTATTGATGCTGACGTGGTATACTTTGACCGCCTTTGGAGCTTGCAGGTCAAAGACAAGTCACATAAATGGCAAATGTTCAACGATGTACAATGCATAGAATTTAAGCGGGCATTGAAAATAAAACTGATTTGTCGAATGATATTATATATCAATTCAGAAGGAAAACACACCTGTCGTCAATTCCACGTATACGTAATTATACCCAAATGCTTTGAGCGCTGCCACTGGAGTACTCGTATCCATCGTGTTTTTTTTCACCATCTGAATGTTTGGCAGCTTCCAGTTTTGACACGCGAGAGCTTTCATCTGTAATAACTCGTATTAACGCATTCCCGAGAGTTTCAGTTAGGAAAGTTCTAAGGAACACCTTCCCCGGCCCGTTATATTTGTAACCCCACAGTGTGACCTCAACGTAATACTCTTTAGCCATTTCTGCGCTGGACTGATTTACCAAAATCCGATCCGATACTTTGTGTATTGATATTTTATCTCTGAGACATAAAACCCGACTACCTGTTTCGAGGGCGCGTTTAAAACGCGGCCTATTTATATAAAAACAAGCAAAATGGGATTTGTTATGATAGTTTTCGGCTCGTTTTCATAGGGTCGGAAATTATTAATGAAAAAAAAATCGTCGATTTCGATTTAATTTTTTTTCGATTTCTTGAAAAAATAGGTCCGCCGGTTTTGTAAACCATTTTATATAAAAGAAGTGGCCTAAGCGTCCCCTTGTTGGGCTTCGTGGTGGGTGGGGACCACAGGTGTTGAATTTTTGATACGGACTCGAACTAAGAACAAGTAATTGAAACACTCTCTAAGCTTATTGTACTCTCAGCCAGGAACCTCTTACTGTTAATCATATGTGACTACATTGTATTGACACAGACCATATTCGGTCTAAGTATTTTAATGTCACTAACATATACGATCTCTTTACGACCACCTTCAAGCGGCGCACCACCACCAAACAGTCCACCACCACCAAGCAGTTGACCACCACTAAGCAGTTGACCACAACCAAGCAGCCCACCACAACCAAGCAGCCCACCACCAACAAGTAGTCCACCACCACTAAGCAGTCCATCACAACCAAGCAGTCTACCACCACCATGCAGTCCACCACCACCAAGCAGTCCACCACTACCAAGCAGTCCACGGCCACCAAGCAGTTGACCACCACCAAGCAGTTGACCACAACCAAGCAGTCCACCAATACCAAGCAGCCCACCACCAACAAGCAGTGCACCACTACCAAGCAGTCCACCACCACCAAGCAGAACACCACAACCAATCAGTCCACCACCACTAAGCAGTCCACCACAACCAAGCAGTCCACCACCACCAAGCAGTCCACCACCACCAAGCAGTCCACCACAACCAAGCAGTCCACCACCACCAAGCAGTCCACCACCACCAAGCAGTCCACCACAACCAAGCAGTCCACCACAACCAAGCAGTCCACCACCACTACTAAGCAGTCCACCACAACCAAGCAGTCCACCACCACCAAGCAGTCCACCACTACTAAGCAGTCCACCACATCCAAGCAGTCCACCACCACCAAGCAGTTGACCACAACCAAGCAGTCCCCCAATACCAAGAAGCCCACCACCAACAAGCAGTCGACCACCACCAAGCAGTCCACCACCACTAAGCAGTCGACCACAACCAAGCAGTCCACCACCACCAAGCAGACTACCATCACCAAGCAGTCCACCACCACCAAGCAGTCCACAACCACTAAGCAGTCCACCACCACTAAGCAGTCCAGCACAACCAAGCAGTCCACCACCACCAAGCAGTCCACCACCACCAAGCAGTCCACCACCACCAAGCAGTTCACCACCACCAAACAGTCCACCACAACCAAGCAGTCCACCACCACCAAGCAGTCCACTACCACCAAGCAGACCACCACCACCAAGCAGCCCACACTACTAAGCAGTCCACCACGTCCAAGCAGTCCACCACCACCAAGCAGTTGACCACAACCAAGCAGTCCCCCTATACCAAGAAGCCCACCACCTCCCACGATTTTAAAGATGCACCCCAACAACAAGCAGTCCACCACCAACAACAAGCAACCCACCACCACCAAGCAGTCAAACACCACTACCAAGTAGAAAACCACCACCACCAAGTAGTTCAACACCACCACCAAGTAGTACACCACCACCACCAAGCAGTCAAACACCACCACCACCAAGTAGTACACCACCACCACCAAGTAGTACACCACCACCACCAAGTAGTTCAACACCATCACCAAGTAGTTCAACACCATCACCAAGTAGTACACCACCACCAAGTAGTACAACACCACCACCAAGTAATACACCACCACCACCAAGTAGTTCAACACCACCACCAAGTAGTTCAACACCATCACCAAGTAGTACACCACCACCAAGTAGTACAACACCACCACCAAGTAATACACCAGCACCTGCAAGTAGTACACCACCACCAAGTAGTACACCACCACCACCAAGTAATACACCACCACCACCAAGTAATACACCACCACCCCCAAGTAGTTCAACACCACCACTAAGTAGTTCAACACCATCACCAAGTAGTACACCACCACCACCAAGTAGTTCAACACCACCACCAAGTAATACACCAGCACCACCAAGTAGTACAACACCAACACCAAGTAATACACCACCACCAAGTAGTACACCACCACCACCAAGTAGTACACCACCACCAAGTAGTACATCACCACCAAGTAGTACACCACCACCACCAAGTAGTCCAACACCACCACCAAGTAGTTCAACACCATCACCAAGTAGTACACCACCACCAAGTAGTACAACACCACCACCAAGTAATACACCAGCACCACCAAGTAGTACACCACCACCACCAAGTAGTTCAACACCACCATCAAGTTTTACACCACCACCACCAAGTAGTACACCAACACCACCAAGTAGTACACCACCACCACAAAGTAGTACACCAACACCAGCAAGTAGTACACCACCACCAAAAAGTAGTACACCAACACCACCAAGTAGTACACCACCACCAAGTAATACACCACCAAGTAGCACACCACCACCACCAAGTAGTACACCACCATCACCAAGTAGTACACCACCACCACCAAGTAGTACACCACCACCACCAAGTAGTACACCACCACCAAGTAATACACCACCACCACCAAGTAGTACACCAACACCACCAAGTAGTACACCACCAAGTAATACACCACCACCAAGTAGCACACCACCACCACCAAGTAGTACATCACCACCACCAAGTAGTACACAACTACCACCACCAAGTAGTACACCAACACCAAGTAGTAAACCACCACCACCAAGTAGTTCAACACCACCACCAAGTAATACAACACTACCAAGTAGTACACCACCACTACCAAGTAATACACCACCACCACCAAGTAGTTCAACACCACCACCAAGTAGTTCAACACCACCACCAAGTAGTACACCACCATCACCAAGTAGTACACCACCACCACCAAGTAATACACCACCAACAAGTTGTACACCATCATCACCAAGTAATACACCACCACCACCAAGTAGTTCAACACCACCACCAAGTAGTTCAACACCATCACCAAGTAGTACAACACCACCAAGAAGTACAACACCACCACCAAGTAATACACCAGCACCACCAAGTAGTTCAACACCACCACTAAGTAGTTCAACACCATCACCAAGTACTACACCACCACCACCAAGTAGTACACCACCACCAAGTAATACACCACCAAGTTGCACACCACCTCCACTAAGTAGTACACCACCATCACCAAGTAATACACCACCACCACCAAGTTGTACACCACCACCACCAAGTAATACACCACCACCAAGTAGTACACCACCACCACCAAGCAGTACATCACCACTACCAAATAGTACACCACCACCAACAAGTAATACACCACCACCACCAAGTAGTACACCACCACCACCAAGTAGTACACCACCAACACCAAGCAGTACATCACCACCAAGTAGTACACCACCACCAAGTAGTACACCACCACCAAGTAGTACACCACCACCACCAAGTAGTTCAACACCACCACCAAGTAGTTCAACACCATCACCAAGCAGTACACCACCACCAAGTAGTACACCACCACCACCAAGTAATACACCACCACCACCAAGTAATACACCACCATCACCAAGTAGTACACCACCACCACCTAGTAGTTCAACACCACCATCAAGTAGTACACTACCACCACCAAGTAGTACACCAACACCACCAAGTAGTACACCACCACCAACTAATACACCACCACCACCAAGTAATACACCACCACCACCAAGTCGTACACCACCACCACCAAGTAGTACACCAACACCACCAAGTAGTACACCACCACCAAGTAATACACCACCACCAAGTAGCACACCACCACCACCAAGTAGTACACCACCACCACCAAGTAGTACACCACCACCATCAATTAGTACACCACCACGACCAAACAGTACAACACCACTACCAAGTAGTACACCACCACCACCAAGTAATACACCACCACCACCAAGTAGTACAACACCACCACCAAGTAGTACACCACCACCACTAAGTAGTTCAACACCACCACCAAGTTGTACACCACCACCACCAAGTAATACACCACCATCACCAAGTATTACACCACCACCACCTAGTAGTTCAACACCACCATCAAGTAGTACACTACCACCACCAAGTAGTACACCAACACCACCAAGTAGTACACCACCACCAACTAATACACCACCACCACCAAGTAATATACCACCACCACCAAGTCGTACACCACCACCACTAAGTAGTACACCAACACCACCAAGTAGTACACCACCACCAAGTAATACACCACCACCAAGTAGCACACCACCACCACCAAGTAGTACACCACCATCACCAAATAGTACACCACCACCACCAAGTAATACACCACCACCACCAAGTAGTACAACACCACCACCAAGTTGTACACCAACACCACCAAGTAATACACCACCACCACCAAGTAGTACACCACCACCATCAATTAGTACACCACCACGACCAAACAGTACAACACCACTACCAAGTAGTACACCACCACCACCAAGTAATACACCACCACCACCAAGTAGTACAACACCACCACCAAGTAGTACACCACCACCACTAAGTAGTTCAACACCACCACCAAGTTGTACACCACCACCACCAAGTAATACACCACCACCAAGTAGTACACCACCACCACAAAGTAGTACACCACCACTACCAAGTAGTACACCACCACCAACAACTAATACACCACCACCACCAAGTAATACACCACCACCACCAAGTAGTACACCACCACCACCAAGTAGTATACCAACACCACCAATTAGTACACCACCACCAAGTAATACACCACCAAGTAGCACACCACCACCACCAAGTAGTACACCACCATCACCAAGTAGTACACCACCACCACCAAGTAATACACCACCACCACCAAGTTGTACACCACCACCACCAAGTAATACACCACCACCAAGTAGTACACCACCACCACCAAGCAGTACATCACCACTACCAAATAGTACACCACCACCACCAAGTAATACACCACCACCACCAAGTAGTACACCACCACCACCAAGTAGTACACCACCACCACCAAGTTGTACACCACCACCACAAAGTAGTACAACACCACCACCAAGTAGTACACCACCACCACTAAGTAGTTCAACACCACCACCAAGTTGTACACCACCACCACCAAGTAATACACCACCATCACCAAGTATTACACCACCACCACCTAGTAGTTCAACACCACCATCAAGTAGTACACTACCACCACCAAGTAGTACACCAACACCACCAAGTAGTACACCACCACCAACTAATACACCACCACCACCAAGTAATACACCACCACCACCAAGTAGTACACCACCATTACCAAGTAGTACACCACCACCACCAAGCAGTACATCACCACCACCAAGTAGTACATCACCACCACCAAGTAGTACACCACCACCACCACCAAGTAGAACACAACCACCAAGTAGTAAACCACCACCACCAAGTAGTTCAACACCACCACCAAGTAATACACCACTACCAAGTAGTACACCACCACTACCAAGTAATACACCACCACCACCAAGTAGTTCAACACCACCACCAAGTAGTTCATCACCACCACCAAGTAGTACACCACCACCACCAACTAATACACCACCACCACCAAGTGATACACCAACACCACCAAGTAGTACACCAACACCACCAAGTAGTACACCAACACCACCAAGTAGTACACCACCACCAAGTAATACACCACCAAGTAGCACACCACCACCACCAAGTAGTACACCACCATAACCAAGTAATACACCACCACCACCAAGTAATACACCACCACCAAGTTGTACACCACCACCACCAAGTAATACACCACCACCACCAAGTAGTTCAACACCACCAACAAGTAGTTCAACACCATCACTAAGTAGTACACCACCACCAAGTAGTACAACACCACCACCAAGTAATACACCAGCACCACCAAGTAGTACACCACCACCAAGTAATACACCACCACCAAGTAGTTCAACACCACCACCAAGTAATACACCACTACCAAGTAGTACACCACCACCACCAAGAAGTACAACACCACCACCAAGTAATACACCACCACCACCAAGTAGTTCAACACCACCACTAAGTAGTTCAACACCATCACCAAGTAGTACACCACCACCACCAAGTAGTACACCACCACCAAGTAATACACCACCAAGTAGCACACCACCTCCACCAAGTAGTACACCACCATCACCAAGTAATACACCACCACCACCAAGTTGTACACCACCACCACCAAGTAATACACCACCACCAAGTAGTACACCACCACCACCACCAAGCAGTACATCACCACCACCAAATAGTACACCACCACCAACAAGTAATACACCACCACCACCAAGTAGTACAACACCACCACTAAGTAGTTCAACACCATCACCAAGTAGTGCACCACCACCACCTAATAGTTCAACACCACCATCAAGTAGTACACTACCACCAGCAAGTAGTACACCAACACCACCAAGTAGTACACCATCACCAAGTTATACACCACCACCACCAAGTAATACACCACCACCACCAAGTAGTACACCACCACCACCAAGTAGTACACCAACACCACCAAGTAGTACACCACCACCAAGTAATACACCACCACCAAGTAGCACACCACCACCACCAAGTAGTACACCACCATCACCAAATAGTACACCACCACCACCAAGTAATACACCACCACCACCAAGTTGTACACCACCACCACCAAGTAATACACCACCACCAAGTAGTAAACCACCACCACCAAGTAGTTCAACACCACCACCAAGTAATACACCACTACCAAGTAGTACACCACCACTACCAAGTAATACACCACCACCACCAAGTAGTTCAACACCACCACCAAGTAGTTCATCACCACCACCAAGTAGTACACCACCACCACCAAGTAGTTCAACACCACCAACAAGTAGTTCAACACCATCACTAAGTAGTACACCACCACCAAGTAGTACAACACCACCACCAAGTAATACACCAGCACCACCAAGTAGTACACCACCACCAAGTAATACACCACCACCAAGTAGTTCAACACCACCACCAAGTAATACACCACTACCAAGTAGTACACCACCACCACCAAGAAGTACAACACCACCACCAAGTAATACACCACCACCACCAAGTAGTTCAACACCACCACTAAGTAGTTCAACACCATCACCAAGTAGTACACCACCACCACCAAGTAGTACACCACCACCAAGTAATACACCACCAAGTAGCACACCACCTCCACCAAGTAGTACACCACCATCACCAAGTAATACACCACCACCACCAAGTTGTACACCACCACCACCAAGTAATACACCACCACCAAGTAGTACACCACCACCACCACCAAGCAGTACATCACCACCACCAAATAGTACACCACCACCAACAAGTAATACACCACCACCACCAAGTAGTACAACACCACCACTAAGTAGTTCAACACCATCACCAAGTAGTGCACCACCACCACCTAATAGTTCAACACCACCATCAAGTAGTACACTACCACCAGCAAGTAGTACACCAACACCACCAAGTAGTACACCATCACCAAGTTATACACCACCACCACCAAGTAATACACCACCACCACCAAGTAGTACACCACCACCACCAAGTAGTACACCAACACCACCAAGTAGTACACCACCACCAAGTAATACACCACCACCAAGTAGCACACCACCACCACCAAGTAGTACACCACCATCACCAAATAGTACACCACCACCACCAAGTAATACACCACCACCACCAAGTTGTACACCACCACCACCAAGTAATACACCACCACCAAGTAGTAAACCACCACCACCAAGTAGTTCAACACCACCACCAAGTAATACACCACTACCAAGTAGTACACCACCACTACCAAGTAATACACCACCACCACCAAGTAGTTCAACACCACCACCAAGTAGTTCATCACCACCACCAAGTAGTACACCACCACCATCAACTAATACACCACCACCACCAACTAATACACCACCACCACCAAGTGATACACCAACACCACCAAGTAGTACACCAACACCACCAAGTAGTACACCAACACCACCAAGTAGTACACCACCACCAAGTAATACACCACCAAGTAGCACACCACCACCACCAAGTAGTACACCACCATAACCAAGTAGTACACCACCACCACCAAGTAATACACCACCACCAAGTTGTACACCACCACCACCAAGTAATACACCACCACCACCAAGTAGTTCAACACCACCAACAAGTAGTTCAACACCATCACTAAGTAGTACACCACCACCAAGTAGTACAACACCACCACCAAGTAATACACCAGCACCACCAAGTAGTACACCACCACCAAGTAATACACCACCAAGTAGCACACCACCTCCACCAAGTAGTACACCACCATCACCAAGTAATACACCACCAACACCAAGTTGTACACCACCACCACCAAGTAATACACCACCACCAAGTAGTACACCACCACCACCAAGCAGTACATCACCACTACCAAATAGTACACCACCACCAACAAGTAATACACCACCACCACCAAGTAGTACAACACCACCACTAAGTAGTTCAACACCATCACCAAGTAGTACACCACCACCACCTAATAGTTCAACACCACCATCAAGTAGTACACTACCACCAGCAAGTAGTACACCAACACCACCAAGTAATACACCACCACCACCAAGTAGTTCAACACCACCAACAAGTAGTTCAACACCATCACTAAGTAGTACACCACCACCAAGTAGTACAACACCACCACCAAGTAATACACCAGCACCACCAAGTAGTACACCACCACCAAGTAATACACCACCAAGTAGCACACCACCTCCACCAAGTAGTACACCACCATCACCAAGTAATACACCACCAACACCAAGTTGTACACCACCACCACCAAGTAATACACCACCACCAAGTAGTACACCACCACCACCAAGCAGTACATCACCACTACCAAATAGTACACCACCACCAACAAGTAATACACCACCACCACCAAGTAGTACAACACCACCACTAAGTAGTTCAACACCATCACCAAGTAGTACACCACCACCACCTAATATTTCAACACCACCATCAAGTAGTACACTACCACCAGCAAGTAGTACACCAACACCACCAAGTAGTACACCATCACCAAGTTATACACCACCACCACCAAGTAATACACCACCACCACCAAGTAGTACACCACCACCACCAAGTAGTACACCAACACCACCAAGTAGTACACCACCACCAAGTAATACACCACCACCAAGTAGCACACCACCACCACCAAGTAGTACACCACCATCACCAAATAGTACACCACCACCACCAAGTAATACACCACCACCACCAAGTTGTACACCACCACCACCAAGTAATACACCACCACCAAGCAGTACATCACCACTACCAAGTAGTACACCACCACCAACAAGTAATACACCACCACCACCAAGTAGTACACCACCACCATCAATTAGTACACCACCACGACCAAGCAGTACAACACCACTACCAAGTAGTACACCACCACCACCAAGTAATACACCACCACCACCAAGTAGTACAACACCACCACCAAGTAGTACACCACCACCACCAAGTAGTAGACCACCACCAAGTAATAAACCATCACCATCAAGTAGTACATTAACACCAGCAAGTAGTACACCACCACCAAGTAATACACCACCACCAAGTAGCACACCACCACCACCAAGTAGTACATCACCACCACCAAGTAGTACACCACCACCACCACCACCAAGTAGTACACCACCACCAAGTAGTACACCAACACCACCAAGTAGTATCCCACCACCAAGTAGTTCAACACCATCACCAAGTAGTACACCACCACCAAGTAGTACACCACCACCACCAAGTAGTACACCACCACCAACTAATACACCACCACCACCAAGTAATACACCACCACCACCAAGTCGTACACCACCACCACCAAGTAGTACACCAACACCACCAAGTAGTACACCACCACCAAGTAATACACCACCACCAAGTAGCACACCACCACCACCAAGTAGTACACCACCATCACCAAATAGTACACCACCACCACCAAGTAATACACCACCACCACCAAGTAGTACAACACCACCACCAAGTTGTACACCACCACCACCAAGTAATACACCAACACCAATTAGTACACCACCACCACCAAGCAGTACATCACCACTACTAAGCAGTACATCACCACCACCAAGTAGTACAACACCACCACCAAGTAATACACCACCACCAAGTAGTACACCACCACCACCAAGTAGTACACCAACACCACCAAGTAGTACACCACCACCACAAAGTAGTACACCACCACCGCCAAGTAGTACACCACCACCACCAACTACTACACCACCACCACCAAGTAATACAACAACACCACCAAGTAGTACACCACCACCAAAAAGTAGTACACCAACACCACCAAGTAGTACACCACCACCAAGTAATAAACCACCAAGTAGCACACCACCACCACCAAGTAGTACATCACCACCACCAAGTAGTACACCACCACCACCACCAAGTAGAACACAACCACCAAGTAGTAAACCACCACCACCAAGTAGTTCAACACCACCACCAAGTAATACACCACTACCAAGTAGTACACCACCACTACCAAGTAATACACCACCACCACCAAGTAGTTCAACACCACCACCAAGTAGTTCATCACCACCACCAAGTAGTACACCACCACCACCAACTAATACACCACCACCACCAAGTGATACACCAACACCACCAAGTAGTACACCAACACCACCAAGTAGTACACCAACACCACCAAGTAGTACACCACCACCAAGTAATACACCACCAAGTAGCACACCACCACCACCAAGTAGTACACCACCATAACCAAGTAGTACACCACCACCACCAAGTAATACACCACCACCAAGTTGTACACCACCACCACCAAGTAATACACCACCACCACCAAGTAGTTCAACACCACCACCAAGTAGTTCAACACCATCACTAAGTAGTACACCACCACCAAGTAGTACAACACTACCACAAAGTAATACACCAGCACCACCAAGTAGTTCAACACCACCACTAAGTAGTTCAACACCATCACCAAGTAGTACACCACCACCACCAAGTAGTACACCACCACCAAGTAATACACCACCAAGTAGCACACCACCTCCACCAAGTAGTACACCACCATCACCAAGTAATACACCACCACCACCAAGTTGTACACCACCACCACCAAGTAATACACCACCACCAAGTAGTACACCACCACCACCAAGCAGTACATCACCTCTACCAAATAGTACACCACCACCAACAAGTAATACACCACCACCACCAAGTAGTACACCACCACCACCAAGTAGTACACCACCAACACCAAGCAGTACATCACCACCAAGTAGTACACCACCACCAAGTAGTACACCACCACCAAGTAGTACACCACCACCACCAAGTAGTTCAACACCACCACCAAGTAGTTCAACACCATCACCAAGCAGTACACCACCACCAAGTAGTACACCACCACCACTAAGTAATACACCACCACCACCAAGTAATACACCACCATCACAAAGTAGTACACCACCACCACCTAGTAGTTCAACACCACCACCAAGTAGTACACCACCACCACCACCAAGTAGTACACCACCACCAAGTAGTACACCAACACCACCAAGTAGTACACCACCACCAAGTAGTTCAACACCATCACCAAGTAGTACACCACCACCAAGTAGTACACCACCACCACCAAGTAATACACCACCACCACCAAGTAATACACCACCATCACCAAGTAGTACACCACCACCACCTAGTAATACACCACCATCACCAAGTAGTACACCACCACCACCTAGTAGTTCAACACCACCATCAAGTAGTACACTACCACCACCAAGTAGTTCAACACCATCACTAAGTAGTACACCACCACCAAGTAGTACAACACCACCACCAAGTAATACACCAGCACCACCAAGTAGTACACCACCACCAAGTAATACACCACCACCAAGTAGTTCAACACCACCACCAAGTAATACACCACTACCAAGTAGTACACCACCACCACCAAGAAGTACAACACCACCACCAAGTAATACACCACCACCACCAAGTAGTTCAACACCACCACTAAGTAGTTCAACACCATCACCAAGTAGTACACCACCACCACCAAGTAGTACACCACCACCAAGTAATACACCACCAAGTAGCACACCACCTCCACCAAGTAGTACACCACCATCACCAAGTAATACACCACCACCACCAAGTTGTACACCACCACCACCAAGTAATACACCACCACCAAGTAGTACACCACCACCACCACCAAGCAGTACATCACCACCACCAAATAGTACACCACCACCAACAAGTAATACACCACCACCACCAAGTAGTACAACACCACCACTAAGTAGTTCAACACCATCACCAAGTAGTGCACCACCACCACCTAATAGTTCAACACCACCATCAAGTAGTACACTACCACCAGCAAGTAGTACACCAACACCACCAAGTAGTACACCATCACCAAGTTATACACCACCACCACCAAGTAATACACCACCACCACCAAGTAGTACACCACCACCACCAAGTAGTACACCAACACCACCAAGTAGTACACCACCACCAAGTAATACACCACCACCAAGTAGCACACCACCACCACCAAGTAGTACACCACCATCACCAAATAGTACACCACCACCACCAAGTAATACACCACCACCACCAAGTTGTACACCACCACCACCAAGTAATACACCACCACCAAGTAGTAAACCACCACCACCAAGTAGTTCAACACCACCACCAAGTAATACACCACTACCAAGTAGTACACCACCACTACCAAGTAATACACCACCACCACCAAGTAGTTCAACACCACCACCAAGTAGTTCATCACCACCACCAAGTAGTACACCACCACCACCAAGTAGTTCAACACCACCAACAAGTAGTTCAACACCATCACTAAGTAGTACACCACCACCAAGTAGTACAACACCACCACCAAGTAATACACCAGCACCACCAAGTAGTACACCACCACCAAGTAATACACCACCACCAAGTAGTTCAACACCACCACCAAGTAATACACCACTACCAAGTAGTACACCACCACCACCAAGAAGTACAACACCACCACCAAGTAATACACCACCACCACCAAGTAGTTCAACACCACCACTAAGTAGTTCAACACCATCACCAAGTAGTACACCACCACCACCAAGTAGTACACCACCACCAAGTAATACACCACCAAGTAGCACACCACCTCCACCAAGTAGTACACCACCATCACCAAGTAATACACCACCACCACCAAGTTGTACACCACCACCACCAAGTAATACACCACCACCAAGTAGTACACCACCACCACCAAGCAGTACATCACCTCTACCAAATAGTACACCACCACCAACAAGTAATACACCACCACCACCAAGTAGTACACCACCACCACCAAGTAGTACACCACCAACACCAAGCAGTACATCACCACCAAGTAGTACACCACCACCAAGTAGTACACCACCACCAAGTAGTACACCACCACCACCAAGTAGTTCAACACCACCACCAAGTAGTTCAACACCATCACCAAGCAGTACACCACCACCAAGTAGTACACCACCACCACTAAGTAATACACCACCACCACCAAGTAATACACCACCATCACAAAGTAGTACACCACCACCACCTAGTAGTTCAACACCACCACCAAGTAGTACACCACCACCACCACCAAGTAGTACACCACCACCAAGTAGTACACCAACACCACCAAGTAGTACACCACCACCAAGTAGTTCAACACCATCACCAAGTAGTACACCACCACCAAGTAGTACACCACCACCACCAAGTAATACACCACCACCACCAAGTAATACACCACCATCACCAAGTAGTACACCACCACCACCTAGTAATACACCACCATCACCAAGTAGTACACCACCACCACCTAGTAGTTCAACACCACCATCAAGTAGTACACTACCACCACCAAGTAGTACACCAACACCACCAAGTAGTACACCACCACCAACTAATACACCACCACCACCAAGTAATACACCACCACCACCAAGTCGTACACCACCACCACCAAGTAGTACACCAACACCACCAAGTAGTACACCACCACCAAGTAATACACCACCACCACCAAGTAGTACACCACCATCACCAAATAGTACACCACCACCACCAAGTAATACACCACCACCACCAAGTAGTACAACACCACCACCAAGTTGTACACCACCACCACCAAGTAATACACCACCACCACCAAGTAGTACACCACCACCACCAAGCAGTACATCACCACTACTAAGTAGTACACCACCACCAACAAGTAATACACCACCACCACAAAGTAGTACATCACCACTACCAAGTAGTACACCACCACCACCAACTAATACACCACCACCACCAAGTAATACACCACCACCACCAAGTAGTACACCACCACCACCAAGTAGTATACCAACACCACCAATTAGTATACCAACACCACGAAGTAGTACACCACCACCAAGTAATACACCACCAAGTAGCACACCACCACCACCAAGTAGTACACCACCACCACCAAGCAGTACATCACCACTACCAAATAGTACGGCACCACCACCAAGTAATACACCACCACCACCAAGTAGTACACCACCACCACCAAGTAGTACACCACCACCACCAAGTTGTACACCACCACCACCAATTAATACACCACCACCAAGTAGTACATCACCACCACCAAGTAGTACACCACCACCACCAAGTAGAACACAACCACCAAGTAGTAAACCACCACCACCAAGTAGTTCAACACCACCACCAAGTAATACACCACTACCAAGTAGTACACCACCACTACCAAGTAGTACACCACCACCAACAAGTAATACACCACCACCACCAAGTAGTACACCACCACCATCAATTAGTACACCACCACGACCAAACAGTACAACACCACTACCAAGTAGTACACCACCACCACCAAGTAATACACCACCACCACCAAGTAGTACAACACCACCACCAAGTAGTACACCACCACCACTAAGTAGTTCAACACCACCACCAAGTTGTACACCACCACCACCAAGTAATACACCACCACCAAGTAGTACACCACCACCACCAAGCAGTACATCACCACTACCAAGTAATACACCACCACCACCAAGTAGTTCAACACCACCACCAAGTAGTTCATCACCACCACCAAGTAGTACACCACCACCACCAACTAATACACCACCACCACCAAGTGATACACCACCACCACCAAGTAGTACACCAACACCACCAAGTAGTACACCACCACCAAGTAATACACCACCACCAAGTAGCACACCACCACCACCAAGTAGTACATCACCACCACCATGTAGTACACCACCACCACCAAGTAGTACACCACCACCAAGTAGTACATCACCACCACCAAGTAGTTCAACACCACCACCAAGTAATACACCACCACCAAGTAGTACACCACCACCACCAAGTAGTTCAACACCACTACCAAGTAATACACCACCACCACCAAGTAGTTCAACACCACCACCGAGTAGTACACCACCACCACCAAGTAGTACACCACCACCAAGTAGTACACCACCACCACCAAATAGTACACCACCACCACCAAGTAATACACCACCACCACCAAGTAATACACCACCACCACCAAGTAGTTCAACACCACCACTAAGTAGTTCAACACCATCACCAAGTAATACACCACCACCAAGTAGTACACCACCACCAGCAAGTAGTACACCACCATCACCAAGTAATACACCACCACCACCAAGTAGTACACCACCACCACCAAGTAGTACACCACCACCAAGTAATACACCACCACCAAGTAGTACACCACCACCAAGTAATATACCACCACCACCAAGTAGTTCAACACCACCACCAAATAGTTCAACACCATCACCAAGTAGTACACCACCACCAAGTAGGACAACACCACCACCAAGTAATACACCAGCACCACCAAGTAGTACACCACCACCAAGTAATACACCACCACCAAGTAGTACACCACCACCACCAAGCAGTACATCACCACTACTAAGTAGTACACCACCACCAACAAGTAATACACCACCACCACCAAGTAGTACACCACCACCACGAAGTAATACACCACCACCACCAAGTAGTTCAACACTACCACTAAGTAGTTCAACACCATCACCAAGTAATACACCACCACCAAGTAGAACACCACCACCACCAAGTAGTACACCACCACCACTAAGTAGTACACCACCACCACCAAGTAGTACACCACCACCAAGTAATACACCACCACCAAGTAGTACACCACCACCTAGTAATACACCACCACCAAGTAGCACACCACCACCACCAAGTGGTACACCACCACCACCAAGTAGTACACCACCACCATCAAGTAATACACCACCACCACCAAGTAATACACAACCACCACCAAGTAGTACACCAACACCACCAAGAAGTACACCACCACCACCAAGTAATACACCACCACCACCAAGTAGTACACCAACACCACCAAGTAGTACAGCACCACCAAGTAATACACCACCACCAAGTAGCACACCACCACCACCAAGTAGTACACCACCATCACCAAGTAGTACACCACCACCACCAAGCAGTACATCACCACTACCAAGAAGTACACCACCACCACCAAGTAATACACCACCACCACCAAGTAGTACAACACCACCACCAAGTAATACACCACCACCACCGAGTAGTACACCACCACCACCAAGTAGTACACCACCACCACCAAGTAGTACACCACCACTACCAAGTAGTACACCACCACCAAGTACTAAACCAACACCACCTAGTAGTAAACCAACACCATCAGGTAGTACACCATCACCACCAAGCAGTCTAAGACTAGAGAAACTTGCGCTTTAGTTCATTTCTAAAGTTAAATTTAACCCAAAAATCCCGCATATAGGGTAATATTCGATTTTAAATACGAACATTTGTACGAGCGTAAACCAAAGATAATTAAACCGCTTGCTTTACGCATGCTGGAAATCATACACTCACCACAACTGTATTTAAATCGAGTAATAGAAAATAATGTCTTGAAATTTCCACCATGGCAATTTAAATCTCCCAATGTTGATTTAATTCTCTGTGCAAATAATAAGCCAAAAACAGACCCTTTCGTTCTTCGCTCAAATTTTAACGAACTGCGCAACAAGAAATACTCTAACTACCTCGAAAGTTATACTGATGGCTCAAAAGCAGATTCATGTGTTGGCTGTGCTTCCGTAAGTAAAATTCATTGTTTTAAACAAAAATTACCACCTGACTCGTCCATTTTTACATCCGAAACTCAGGCTGTTAAGCTTTCCCTTGATTTTACTTCAAAACATCCTAGCGATAAATTTGTAGTATTTACTGACACTTTGTCGGTATTGCAGTCTATTCAAAATCTCAACTTTCCCAACCCGCTCATTAGAGAATTACTTTTAAAAGAAATGATGTTTGTCTTAATAAGAATATTGTTTTCTGTTGGCTACCTAGTCATGTAGGCATCCGAGAAATCGAGGATGCAGATAAGTGCAAAATCTGCCTCAGCCCTTACTGAGACAGATCTTTGCATCCCCCACACCGATTTTAAACCACGTATCAATCGATATATTTTAACCGAATGGCAAACAAGTTTGAACAATACTATCAAGTTACACGCAATTAAACCTAACGTCGGTACCAGTATCTCTGTTTGCGGAGAAAGTAGTCGGAAAGACGTATCTCTTACCCGCTATCGCGTAAGTTATAAATTTTTAAGCAGTTTATTATATAAAAAGTTAAAAATGTACCTGAAAAACAGTATGTAGATTTGTAGAAATATACATATTTTAATATGCACATCAACATTACAAGCTTGTTTATTCTAAATCTGGTCATCTTACTAAATAATACTAATATACCATGTATAAAATAAAGACTACAAATCTGTATATAATAGGTTATGGAGTATAATTATGTTAATATGGCATCAAAAAGGCAAGCACATAAAGGTATCAACGGCATTCTTATTCATTGATTGCCAATGGACAAATTTAAAGAACATTTACAAAGGGAGACTATAAGTTATTACTTTTCATGTGTCAAATCATTGTTGCTTCCCTTTGATCAATATAATCTTTTATATAAATTTACTATGATTATTACAACAATTGTTAAAATTAAATATCCACCTTATCTTACAGTCATACAATAAACATTTTTAGATTCAATCTGAGCATGTGTTATTATACAGTTATACATTAATGAATAAATACAAAAAAGTATTTCATAGCCATACAATATATTTTTACCAATTATAACTATAAATGTAGTTTTAGACATTGCACAGTGTTATTCACGTGTTTATAATTACAGAATATATTCAATAATTTCACTTTCGTGTGTATTTGTGCATTATAAGAAGATGCACAGCTATATATATATATATATATATATATATATATATATATATATATATATATATATATATATATATATATATATATATATATATATATATATATATATATATATATATATATATATATATATATATATAAAAGTTAAATCAAATATCCCTACATGATGGTATTTTTAAATAAACGTATTTTATAAAGTATGTAGAAGTCATAACTGTATACATCAACTTTGATATAAATCTTACTATTCTTTTACCTAAATACTAAAATATTGTTAAATAAAAAAGAAATAATAAAGCAGAGAAAAATACATTTCTATTCAAGTCGGGTTATTTGTGCTATCGGTGCAAGTTAAGAACTATGTATAATGAAACAAGAAAAGCAAAGCGATGAGGTCATGCGCTTGCCATGCGATTGTTTCTTCCCCGAAGTTAAAATAAAACTCGACGTAACAATACAAGTATACAACCGTATAGCGATGTGAATTTTTCATTTCATAAATAAAACTAAAAACAAATTTTGTGGAATGTTCCCGTCTAGACTCCATTTTCTTCTTTATTTTAAACTGCGTTTTTGTTTAAAAGGACGTCATAAAGTTGCCCGCGAGCACTTAGATGAACTGCATATAAACTTTATCATACATGGTTGTAGAGGTCCAGCAAGAATTTCTTTCTTAATGGTTGACGTAGGTTAAGTTACTACTCCATTATATAGAAGACAATAATCCTCACATGAAGAATGACCTGTCTTCTATTTTAAATAGATAATTGTGCCAAACTGGTAGTGTTATGCAGTTTTTGTCTATCTTTTTATACGATATCTTTATGAACCCTCCAATTACACCTTTCCAAAATAGATTGCAGATAGTGGGTAATGTTGCTTTTAAATCGTCACTTCCATATTAACTGAAAATAATAGTACAGGAAACACTTCTTTAACAAGATCTAAATATTGTTTTTGTCATACGTTTCTTTATAAGTGATTTTAAAGAAGTAATACAATTTCTTTATAAATGACATCTTCCTCATAAGATAAAACTACACCAATTTTTAAATTCTTATCAGGGCCATTATTCTAAAGGAAATGAAAATATTTATTTTGCTGGCGGTTCACATGGATTAGTTAAACTTGGAATGATATGATACTTTTAATCAGAATGCAAACATTTTCTTTTATTTCATTGACTTTCTTTTCATATTTCCATTTTGTTATTTTATCTAGCTGCGTTGACATTTACCCCTACCCCAACCCCACCCTCCGCCATAAATTGAAAATGTTGTGTTCCCATAACAGCCCTAAATCTAAACAAGTTCCTCTTCTGCTTTAGCGGAACCAATACATACTGCCTTAGTTTTGTCCACATTTAAATTGAATCAACAATATCAACATAAATGTGTATGTGTTCTTTTTGGTGTGGAGTGATTATTCAGACCCATCAAGTAAGAAAATGGTCTCATCTACAAAAAGTGTTCAGGGCCAACCTGCCATATGTTTGTTTGACATTATAATAAGAGGTACGGTGACAACAGGTTCCCTTGCCGGCAGCCACGCTGGACGATTAACTATCCTGACATGTGTCGGTTTACTTTAACACACGATTCATTGTTAGAGTAAACAAGCTTTACCTTTTTTGTTATATTATCAGCAAAGTTGAAAAATTAAAGAAAAGCTTTACATGAAATCCACAAAATGGAGTCGAAAGCTGTTGCAAAATCAAGAAGCAGCAGCATCCCGGATATATCAAATTATGACGTATGTCATATATGAGTCTAATAATGTCAGAGATAAAACCCTCGGCAGTAACAAGAAACCACTTTGGTCTTCTAATATCGCTTATAAGTCTATCTACGATCGTTTATAATTCTAAGTAATATCGCTTATAATACTGTCTAATATCTCTTATAATACTATCTAAAATCAATGTTAGACGTGACGCTATGAATTCTGAAGCCAGTTTATAAAACAAATTGAGTAATACTTTACTATTTTTCATCGCCCTTATCTCCTTTCGGAGTGCATGTTATTACACCTTGTTTGAAAGAAAGTGATAATTGATCAGATTCAAAACTTTAGTTTACTGTCCTGACAGGAAATCCAGAAGTATTTATAAAAAAGGAAGTGGTAAAACCGCTATTACCTGGAGCTGAATAATTTATTTTTGAGACTATTTAACATTTCTTGTTTAGTAAATATTACCTTATAAGCCATGCCTTGATCGTCTGTTAATTAACATCTTCAAAGTAATTGGATTGTACAATTATGTTTGAGTATTGTTTCTGATAATAGTTCCAAGATTCTTATAAGTATTTGTTTCCGACCATTAATAGTAAAAAGAGGTCCATGAGATGTGCCGGGTTTGCCAAATGGCTTCGAATTTGGTTTCTATTTTCTATGTTATAAAAATAATTTGAAGGTTTCTCATCTTCATGTATCGACCTTTGCTCTAGATCTTATAAGTTTACCGTCCATAGATTTTTTATATTTATTCTATTTTTCTTTATACTTCCGGATGTTTTCTTATAAATTCAATTTCCTTTCATATTTTCTCTTTGTCTCTTTCTTGTTGTTTTTTTCTTATCACCAGAAGATGACATTGCTTCGCCTCGAATTTCAAACAGTATTTCTTTAAAGAAAAGAAGATCATTTTGTTGTCAACGTGTTTTCATTATCAGTGTTGTCCTGTGGTAGTTTACCATGTAGGTATTGTGTTTTAACTCTATTTATAGTATCCTTTATTTTTCAAATAATATCTATTTTTACTGGGTATTTAAACTTTCAATCCATCTTTTTCATTGTTATAGATAAAGTAACTGTAGAGTGGTCAGTTCTGAAACCTGGCAGAATTCAGGTGTTTTTAACTTTGAATATAAATAACCCGAAATGAAGAAAAAAATGCAACCTGCTTTATAAGATTTTCTCAGCAATTTAATTTGCTATCCTCACTGTGGTCTTCTCTTCAACTGCCTCTCTCTCTCTCTCTCTCTCTCTCTCTCTCTCTCTCTCTCTCTCTGTCTCTCTATCTATCTATCTATCTATCTATCTATATATATATATATATATATATATATATATATATATATATATATATATATATATATATATATATATATAATAACTCAAACAAAGAGACAGATGAAACATGATAATATTTATGTTAATCAAAACACGACCAAGACAAACCTATACTAACCATAATTATAATTGTACATAATGAGCAGTTAAATAACATTATTTAAATACATCACCACTGAGTATAATCTTCACTTCCAATCCATTGCCTTGATGAAACGTGTATTGCTTGAATTTAAATAAATATCATAGTCCTAATCAGAATTGACATAAAATATAAATGTTCAACTAAAGATGAATTAACGAGTATTTGCGTATTCACACTAAACACCCATTTGTATGAAATTTATGGAACCATGTGAAAATTAGGATGAAGTCAACTTTAATTAAGTTTGACGCCGCAGATAATATAACTATATGTCGAACGTTACAAATTTTAAATAATACAATAATCAAAGCTCCAAAGTTTTAAAGGTTCTTGTCTTGTTTATAATTAAAATGCGAAAACGTACTTGAGATAAATTCACTAAACTTGTCCACCCTGTGACAGTTGAAGTAGGTTAGGTAACAAAAATTGTTTATATAAATTATTTTTTCAGTTTGTTTACATTCTACGTTAATTGTTTACCAGTAATCATGTCGCACACTTTCTTTCGTAGAAGTCAAACCAAATTCCAGTTCTTCCGAAATATGCATATTTTGTCATAAAACAAGTCATGAAGGAGTTTGTCCCCGCCCCCAACACACACACCCACAAACACACACACGCACAAACACACACACACACACACACACACACACACACACACACAAACTCACACACACACATCATATGAGGTGTCAGATAATATGTTAAACTTTTACATGACGATGAGACACCCATATATATAACAGTTTATATTTTCTAATAAAATTTATAACTATTTCTGCAACTGAATAAGAAAACGGACATCTTTGTTTCAAATGGCATATAACTTTTTTACTTAGCTCTGGCTAAACGATATTGAGTGGACTAAATTGTTCCTTTCTAATCTGGCTTCCTAACACTTGTTGTCTTTAAGAAAGTCATAAAGTGCTAGCGGTATTGACTGGTTAAAGCATCCCCTTTTAATGATTTGCCGACAAACCATTCCAGGGCGGTGACCCGTCTATTTTAACTCCCGATGCAGGTGCTTACTGTTAGTTGTTTCACTTTGACGGAATGTTGTTATTTACACTGTTTGTTTGCTAGAAAAACCTTCAGGAAGTGCGAGGTTGGAGCGCTCCACAAACCAGGTTTAAGCACCCCAGTTGGCCCTTTTGCCGATTGACCGTTCCAAGGCGGTAACTGATGGTTTTTCTTTATGTGTGTTATGTCTCGTCTCTGTGTTTTTGTCACATTTGCATTTACCATGTTTGCCTTTGTCTACTGGTAGATAAAATTTAAATATCTGTGAAAATTTTGATAGGACCTTTTCTTATTTACCTTTCCATGTTGATACACATGCCTTGTGGTTCTTTAGGTCAGACTGTAATATTGTAATATGTTCTGTAGTTCTTAAATGACCTTGAAGTATTTTTGCATTCATTTTATCAATTATTTGCTTACTGCATAATCCTGTTCATGCGCATTTAATTAGGGATTTTTTTATTCTGCATGGTTACTACATAATCATGTTCATGCACTTTCAATTAGGGATTTTTTTTATTCTGCATGCTTACTGCATAATCCGGTTCATGCATTTTTAATTAGTTTTTTTATCCTGCATGCATACTGCATAATCCGGTTCATGCACTTTTTATCCTGCAACACCTGGTTTTATATGCATGTAGAAGCGTGAATCAGGCTCAAGTGTCATACCCAAAGAAAACTTATTATAGTTTATTCTATTGATAAAATCAAATACTTACTTTTAATAGAGATAAAATACCATCATTTAGATAGCTAAATGGTGTCCTCTAATAAATGAAGACATAAGATTTGGTGCCGTTGGCTTAGTAGGGGATCTGTTAGTGAAAATATGCAGTGCCAATATCCCTCTAACTTTCCCTAAGACATCAATTAAATACAGAATATTTCCACTAAAGATCAGAATTATTGCTGACTTGGTTTACAATTTCAATTAAGTATTTTCAATATCAATCAGCATAATATGTTTGTTTTTAATTAGAAGAAAACTGGCAGGCAAAGTTAAGGTTCGTTTTGATAAAATATTTGGAGCCTACTGTCTACATTATACTTTAGCATTATATGACAAAAGGACCTGGGATTTTTAAAAGCATGCATTATAAATCATATTTAAGAGCCGTTTGAAATGTCAATAAGAATTTGTTTGGTAAAATTTAACTGTCTCATAAATTAACTTTATCAGCTATGTATGTATATAATTAATTTTGTTTTGAATAACAGTCATAGGTCGCTTAACAAAGAGTGCTCATATATTACGTATTACAATAAGAAAGGCCTATTCAAGCGGCATGGTCCCAGTAGGCAATATATGTTGTTTTTTTTTTTTTGTTAAATCAAAAGCCTGTGCAAAAAATGAACAGAACACTACATTATATGTCAACTTACTGTTCCCCAAAATGTTTTACTTTCTTTAAGTAAGTAGAATTAAAAACATCGCAGATTTTTTAATTGATAAATAAGAAAAAGGTCCTATCAAAATTTCCACAGATATTTAAGTCTAAACTACCTCAAGACAAAGGCAAACATGGTAAATGTAAATGTGACAAAAACACAGAGACTAAATATAACACATAAATAGAAAAATCATCAGTTACCGCCTTGGAACGGTCAGTCGGCAAAAGGACCGACTGGGGTGCTTAAACCTGACTTGTGGGGCGCTCCAACCTCGCACTTCCTGAAGGTTTTTCTATCAAACAATAAAATAATGTTTGTGCAAGGTTCAAAAGTATATAAAATGACAAACTAGTTGTGAACATTGTGTTTAATTAGCTCTTTTAGTGTTGAGTAGTTATGTGTATGTATTTATTTACACATACATAAATCTCTAATGGCTACATCATACATGATGTGAGATTTACCTACAAACACACAACTGACCATGTAGCTAGTACAGATTTATATTTTGGAAGACATATAATGAATACAGTTTACTCTGGAACAAATAACAACACTGTGTTTTTGTCAGCTCTAATTGTAATAACGCTGACGATAGCATGCCTGTTAATTAGATTAGGTAACATAATTGTAATAACGCTGACGATAGCATGCCTGTTGATATCAGATTAGGTAACATATTTGTAATAACGCTGACGATAGCATGCCTGTTGATATGAGATTAGGTAACATAATTGTAATAACGCTGACGATAGCATGCCTGTTGATATCAGATTAGGTAACATAATTGTAATAACGCTGACGATAGCATGCCTGTTGATATGAGATTAGGTAACATAATTGTAATAACGCTGACGATAGTGTGCCTGTTGATATCAGATTAGGTAACATAATTGTAATAACGCTGACGATAGTATGCCTGTTGGTATCAGATTAGGTAACATTATTGTAATAACGCTGACAATAGCATGCATGTTGATATCAGATTAGGTAACATAATTGTAATAACGCTGACGATAGCATGCCTGTTGGTATCAGATTAGGTAACATAATTGTAATAACGCTGACGATAGCATGCCTGTTGATATCAGATTAGGTAACATTATTGTACCAACGTTCCATCTAGACAATCATGATTTTGTGATTATAATGCAGCGGAGTACATATACATACTCTTTTATAATCCTCATCAAATATTATATTTGAAACCCTTTTAGGTCGGCTTATTGCGAAAACAGCCAATACTTTATTAAATGTTTCTCTATTTGTTCGAACCACAGTAATGGTCTGTTATAATAATTCTCTATGTGTTTGTAAATTACTAAGGATGCCATCCCAAGGACCCTCTTATCGCTGTTTCAACGTTGCATTACTGAGGTTCACATTCTTGTTGAACAGCGACATATCTTTGATGGGAAGAATGTGTATTAGACATCTGTTTTGTAATCTAAAGCCTACCCACGATCATAAAAAACTGACCAATATGACAAGATACGTTATTTTATAACGATATTGCTTTACAATGTTTCTTGCTGTCAAAACTTTGTAAAGATAAGCATTATAATATAATGTAAACCATCACGTGTTATTATTTTATTAGTATCGCTAACCATCACATTATTAAACAGTTTAGCAATATCTGAAGTTGTTTGTGAAGTCATTTAATCACAACCTTATTTACCAATTATTAGTTGCCTGTCTTACAATCTTGTATTCATTAAACCTCTAAATGGGATGGGATTGGAACTGTTATTTGCTGGCAATTTGCCGACATTTCTATCATTATAGCACAGGGACACTTATGAGGTACCCAGGGACTGAACCCGGCCGGTCCATTATACTGACACCGACCAGTCAGGAGTAATGCTGTCCCCTTACTCCCGAGCGTTAGGAGGGAAGCCACTTCCACCAACTTTAAAGTGTTTTGTTTGACCCGGCAGGGGTTTGAACCCATGACCTCCCGATCTGCAAGCCGACGCTCTACCACCTGAGCTATTGCGGCCGGTTCTCCAAATGGTATGTAGTAAGTGCTGTACGTTCCTTATAAACACGCAAAAATCACGTGATCGCTTTTAAATTGACCGTGACACGACAACAACACGGCCATAAAACGCCAATCAATCCAAATGGTAAAAGGCGTGTCCTTGACAAACAAATAAGTGTATGATTTCTTTCCTACGTCTTTATACAGATATGGTACTATCTTTTCTCTGTGAAGTCTAATAAGCTTTAGATGAAGCCAACAATAATTTTCCTTGTTAACAAGTAAATGACGTCTTCAACTTCGGGCAAAATAAATGTTGTTTAAAATGACCATTATAACGACATTCTAAGGATGATATCAGCAATAAATTTTTAATAAACATTGTATGTGTTTACTCATCCGACTATTTACACATTCTCTATGATTTCCAATTTGTGCTCGCGCTTTATGGCCCATCAATATATTTAATCTGATAAAGATGTGTGCACACTTTTCAGATTATTCCTTTTTACCATATTTTAATATCCTGCTTTTTACATTCTTGTGGCAGATGTGCATCCAACTGTTTCATATTAGGCTTTGTTACATGGTTTTTAAATACCATTCTTGTTACAACATAGTGGCTGACGTGCAGCATCGGTTTTCAGTTTCAATACAAATGTTTCAGTTCAAGTTGTCAGTAATTTCTGAACAAGTTTGACATTTCGGAAAGAAATACTTCCAAAGTACTAGACATCTTAATTCACATGACTTTTGTTATATTCATGTTTATAGGCTATTTATATAATTTCGAAAATTTTGGGCTTACCAAATTGCCTAAAACAAGTAATCATATATGCAAGCAATTCTTCCATGAAACCCGTCTCAAAATATCCTTTGTTGTTTACTATGCCTAAGATAATTACACAATATATAAAATATGAATTGTCATTAAACAAAAGATATTAACATGCAAATAATCTTTAAAAGTCGCTAAAATACCGTGACGCTTCAAAACACAAATATAAGCCAGCAGTTACCCCCTTGAAATAGCATGTCGGCAAAAGAACGTACTGGCGTACGTATATCCACAACAACTGACATGTCATGATGAAAAAATATGAATAATTATGCCTTGGCAAACAACAAATTATACTTTATATAACAATATAAAGTTATTTATATTAAGCATTAGGATCTTCATAAGCAAACTAAGTTTAAAACTGTTTAGTGACGACAGTCATATCCTGCCAATTGGTTCGGTAATTTAATTATACCAGGCACTGAGATGACGACTGTAATATTTTGGGTACCATATGCGACGGGTCCCATATGCGACTGTTAATTATACCAGCTCAGAGCCTCATTCGGAATCTTCCTTTGTTTCAATGTGATAGAGAGTGTTTCTGTGTTTGTTCTAAAAACAGTAACATTTATTAAAAAAATACTTATTTGCGATTTCTTTACGGTATCGGTAATATCGTTATTCGTCATTGGTTTGTATATCGACGCTTTGTGTATTTATTTAGTGCATAACTGGCTTACAACGTCGATTTTGTTTCCAGCTTTTTTTCTTAACCGCTGATTTCCTTTGTTTACCAAACGTTAGCGTGGTTGAACCATTTCGTTTTCGCTCTGATATCTGAATATTTGTACTGTTTAATGATGAATGCTCTGATTATAGGTCATTCGTTCACCAGACGTTTGTCTGGTTGGAGTATTTCTAACGGCCGAGGTAATTTTAATATCGACACACAAAGATTACAGTTTCTTTGGCAGGGCAGAGGTGCAGCTACAGTTACGTACCCAGGCCATGCTAACTCTTTATGGTCAGATGTCTACCTCATCCGGGAACTTGATATTTCCATTGTTTTCCTGGATATAGGCAGCAATGATTTGACAAACAGAGCAATCCATCCATCTAAACTAGCTAGCCAGATTTCTTTTGCTGATGCCATTTTGCAATCTGGTGGTAAAAATGTGATGATTGGAGAGATTTTGCCACGGCACCATGCTGCTTATTTTAATGGGAGGGTTGATGCTACAAACCATCTTTTACAGGTATTGTGTGCCGCCAGATATGATATTTACTTTTGGCGTCATAACAGAAATAATTTCAACACCCGTTTCTTACAGGATTTTGTCGCTGTAGATGGAATTCACGTGGACTGTGAAAGGGGGATGATGAGGTATTATCGATCGGTCAGGGGTGCACTCCTTCATGCGGAACGTCTATTATAAGCACTTTTTGCACTTTGGTTTCATCCCTTTCATTGATTTTTTAAATTGTTATTTAATTGTTGCCGTATGTTTCATGATATGTGTACATACATTTTAGCATATCCAGCTATCATCATTGGACGTTCGAAAACTATCATCTTCAAGATATTTTGGCAACCCCATCGGTCTTACGTGAAGAACCTAAGCGCTGTTGTCATCACCCTCCTCCTCCTCCTCCTCATCATCATCCATAAACATCACTTTCAACTTCAACTGTATAGAAGCTATTAACTTCCAACGTACGTATTTCTAGCTCTATCTACATAATTCCTTCATGTACATTGATTTTCAACTAATGTTGCTTTAAAGGCATTTTTCTAAACATTGACATGGAACATTTTTGCTGTGTCATGATTGGGCTTGTAGCCCGTCATATATATATATATTTATATACACATTGGCTCTGTGAGTCATGTTTGATACCGGGCCTTCCTGTGGATGCCTAACACCTGTGCACTGTAACCTGCTTACATACATGGTTATTGAATTTCAATCATTTCATGGTTTGACTTTAGAATAAAGCTTTAATTCAATACACCTGGATTTACCTTTAATCATAAGTTTACATGTAAGCTATTTATTTCATGTCATTGTTAAGTCATGTTGTACATGGCTACTACCTGCTGTGTCATGATTGGGCTTGTAGTCCGTCATATATATATTTATTTATACAGTGGCGGCTCTGTGAGTCATGTTTGATACCGGGCTATCCTGTGGATGCCTGATATATGTGCACTGATGGCTCATTGTATTGGCCACTCCTTGAGCCACGAGTCATCATGTGACTGCCTAACACCTGTGGTGCAGGCTTTTAGAGCCTAGGGCCTTTTCTATAAGGTTGAGCCATATTTATGCTAGGTTGCCCTTGTATTTGCCTTGTGGATTTTGGCTTGATGCATGGTGGATGTAACAGCTCTATCGGTTAAACATAATCTTGCCGGGTAATCCCTAGTATACTCATTGCCTGACGTTTAGGACTAGGGCCCTGTTATTAATAGTATGGCTGTATATAAGCATTGTGCTTGCCAAGTTTTCTTTAAGTAAATATAACATGCGTGGCTTGCATGACTTGCGTCTGCAAAATCGCACACTTTGCTTTTGTGGAGTATATATCACCCGTTGGCCTCACAAAAGTAAAATATTCATGTTGAGGTCATATTATTTAATAATAGGGTGACATGGTTGTGCTGCTTGTTTTGCTGTTTTTCAGTATGGCTAAGCGTACACCATCAACCAGATCGGGAAAGGGCAAGTCCCAGGCACCAGCTCCCTCTCAGCAGCCCCAGTCGCGCATCGCCCAGCTGACGGCAGAGGCGCTCAGTAAAGATCCTGAAGTGCTAAAGGAAATTGGTGCCCTCCTACGGACGGAGAACCCTGTAGACAACCCCAGCACCTCTAGTGAGTGTCACCAGGACATTGTCCTAGATAGCGATGGGACGGAAATGTCACATGAGGACAGTGCGCCAATGGAGGGTGATGACTTTGTTCTCGGCATATTTTCATCAGTACACCCTCCGGTGGACAAAAAACTAGTTGTCTCTATTTTAAACAAAGAGAATATCGATTTAGCTAAATTGGTTTTTCAAGATGATGACTGCACAACAACTACAATAAGAAAGACTGACACTCAAACAGAAACATCAATTCAAAAAAACACCAACACGAAAGATAACAAACATTCTGACTTGGTGCCGTGCATTTCAACGGTTTGCTGACATTTACTGCAGCAAATACTCACATGAATCTTCTGGACTGTTCCAGTACATGTCTCTAATCCAGACCATTGCTCAAAATTCAGGAAATTGGTCCTTATATGACCAAAAGTTCAGGCAACTAAAGGCTCAGCAACCCTTACCTTGGGGTTCAATACATACAGAAACCTTTCTTTTCTGTTCTATGGCCAAGCCATCCAATGCTACACCCTCTTCCTTTCGCTCCCCAGGGACCCAAGCACCACGATTTCCAGCATACATTATGCGTCGGAAAGGGTTTTGCTGGGATTTCCAGTACAGGTCAACCTGTACAAGACCAAAATGCTTGCTCCTCCACAAGTGTGGAAACTGCCAGGAAACGTCACATGGAGCACAGAAGTGCTCAAAAGCCACCCGCCCTAATCCCTCCAAAGCACCAGCAGGCCAACATTCTGCCACAGCCAATGTCAGCAAATAGTTTCTCCCTTCCCACACCTGTGTCTGTAGATCGTCTGTCTTTCTTCTTATCTAGCTATGAAAAACAAAGCGCATTGGCATTAACAAAAGGATTTTCACGTGGTTTCTCTCTCCGCACTACTTCTCACATTCCTCCATTACAGAGTCCAAACCACCCATCTGTTACATTGGAGACATTTGATGATGTTGCGAGATTAGTCGTCGAAGCTGGGCGTAATGCTTTGATTGCCAAGGCAGATATAGAAGATGCCTTTAGGATTATTCCTATTTCCTCATTAGATTATCACAAGTTGGGATTTTCACTTGATGGGATATTCTACTTTGATACAGTCTTACCTATGGGTGCTTCATCCTCAGTGTCTATTTTTGAGTCCTTTTCTAAAGCATTGCAGTGGATCTTACAGGAAAAGTTTCAAGTCCAAAAGGTTTCACATATAATCGATGACTTTATCTTTGTTGGGGCTGCTCAATTGGAAGAATGTTCAGCAGGTCTTAAAGCATTTATGTTCCTTGCTAGGGATTTGGGTGTCCCTATAAAGCATGAAAAAACTTGTTTACCTTCAACAAGCGCTGTAGTCCATGGAATAACTATATATACTACAACTCTCTATTCCAGGTTACCCCCCGAGAAGCTTGAAACATTGAAACAATTGTTGTTAACTTACATACATCGTCGCAAAATCACATTACACGAACTGCAATCCATCCTTGGCCATCTTAACTTTGCTTGCAAGTCCATTAAGCCTGGTAGATGTTTCTTGCGGCGACTGTATGATCTGACTATTGGTGTAAACAATGCTAATCACTATATCAACCTGTCAAGGGAATGTCGGGCTGATCTGGATCTCTGGTATTCATTTCTGGATAGGTACAATGGATGTACACTTTTGACGAACGATAGATTCGTCTCATCGGTCTCATTGCAGCTTTTTACAGATGCTGCTGGTTCAAAGGGTTTCGGATGCACTCACATGACCACATGGACTTTCGGCGAATTCCCTCCACAATGCAAGCTGTTACACATAAATATCTTGGAACTTTATCCAATTGCACTTGCAGTCACCCTATATGGCCAAACACGCACAACATGAACATCCTATTCATTTGCGACAATCTTTCAGTAGTTTACTGTCTAAACAAACAGTCTTCTAAGGATCACACAATGATGCATCTTATACGAATTATAGTCTTACAATCTCTCAAGTATGACTTCTGTTTCCGCGCAAAACACATACCTACAGCGCAAAACACTGTTTGCGACTTACTTTCTCGGTTGCAGGTCGATCAAGCCCTAGACGCTGCACCACACCTGGACAAGTGCTAAAAACAGTAAAATTTATTAAAACCACGTACCTCCCCACCACCCACCTTGTCTTTCTATGCGTTAGATTGTTTGTATACAAATTCAGGACTGATTGGTTTGTCCAACTTCAGGTCTTGAAATAATTTTACATTAAATTGTGCCTGTTTATTTTTGTTGCATTATACTGTTTTTTCTTAAAAGTATTAAATCATCAGGCACAAAAAAGTGCCAGATATTTTCAACACATTTCTACCTTTTCTTGTTTTTCTCGACCTGAATGAACGTCGGAGCTAAGGGATGCGCAAATATAAAGATGTTCACAAGCAGTGCTTAGAAGAATTGCTGTCTCCAGACACACCACATTTCTACCAATTATTACGCCATTCATTTAATTAGAAATGCCATGTGATGAGCTGCCGTCGGGTTGAGACATAATGAGGTTCATAGATTTTGCAATTTACACTTGATACGGTCTCATATTACTGACTTTATTTGCATAGATAATGCAATAACATAAAATACTGTTTTGAATTTGTTATCTCACCGAATGTAATCCATTACCAAAACTATTGTCAGCTCAAAAGCTTAAATTCTTAGCTTTAGAAAAATATAAAAACATATATTATCTACCTACCTACCTTCCCACCCAACTACCGAGCCACCTACCTACATACCCACCCAACAAACTACCTACCTACCCACCTACTTACCCACCTACCTACCTACTTACCTACCTACCTACCCACCTACACGCCAACCTACCCACTTCAGTATCCACCCACCTACCTACCGACCTAAATACCTACCTACCCACCTACCTACCCACCCATCCACCTACCTATCCACCTAAGTATCCACCCACCTACCCACCCACCGACCTACCTACCCACCTATCTGCCTATCCATCTATATTTGTTGCAACTGGTGCCAGCACATGTAGAAGAATAGTAGAATGTTCTTGAAGAAGGTGATGTTGATGCCACTGTAATCTATTCCGGATTTTCGTAATTGTAGCTTGCAAGATTTGTCGTTCGTGCGGGACGGTATACCGACTTCTGGTTTGATTGTAAACAATGGGGAAAGACTACTGTTGCATATTTGAATGCCATAATTTCAGTGGTAGGGTCGGTAAATGTGGAAAGAAAGTCACGCTACATAAACTTCCTAAAGAACAGTACACAAGGAATGCGTGGATAAGAGCAATCAGCCGGAAAAATTGGAAACCGACCTCATATACTCGTGTTTGTTCGGACCACTTCAGGGACGGTATTGGACCTAACTTAATTGATAGAAATAAAGTACCAACAGAAAACTTGCCACAGAGGGAAACACGGACAAACCATCAAGCAAGGCAACCACGCAAGGGAATACAAAACGTGGACAACGCCTGTCATGCTTTACAACATCATTCGTGAGTATATTTTTCTTGTTTGTCCATTTTGCCCATCTGTCATTCTGTCAATTTATGTCTATATGTCACATCACCCAAGCGTTTCGATACCAGCAAACGAATAAAAGTCTGGACAGTTTGATTTATTGCACAGGCTTCTTCCTATTTACACAAGTTTTTAATCAGATGTCCTGTTTATTGACCTCGTAGATCTAAGACTGGTTGCAGACATGTAGGGCATGATACTGCTTGTATATTAATGTTCCATTGTTAGCTAAACTGCTTCAGTATATAATAACCCTTTGGCTACGTACATGTATTACACAATTTTGAAGTTTTGCACAATAGAAATACACATTTGTAAGGTAGATCACACATAACAATAATGATAATTAAATAGGACCAGTGTCAGTGCTGTCCACCAAATTGGATTAGATCTATACTGTAAAGCAGCTTAGCTAGCACAGTCAGATAATTTACTGATATCAGTCATTGGTACTGAACTTAGTTATAAGTGTGATTTCTTAAAATAATATAAATATACATTACCGGTAATATGTATCTCAGTAAGGACATAATTATGTTATTTATTTACTGTACTATATGTAGTACATATAGATATACAATATAGCACTGTCTGGACTGCATTAATGAATAAGGTTAAGTAAATTTCATTTAAATTATCTTAACTTTTGCAATAACTCTGATTCAATGAAATGTCAGTTACAGGTAGCAATGTCTGTGTTCACAGCAGTAAATTTTAATTTAGGTTCAATATAATTTACAGGTACGCACAGGAAAAGGAGTCTGCCAGACCAGAATCAGCGGCCGAGGGCTCCACTCGAGCCACGCAGACATGTTAACTGCCCATTGTAGAGGACAAGGAGAATACCAGCCCATGTATCAAACCAGAGTCTACAGCCGATGTCAGTTCTATTAAATCTACACAGACATGTAACCCAAGCTGTGCATCTGTGGGCATAGATGTTTTGATGCCAGAAATTTCTATTGAAAACATTAAACATTCTAATGATTTAATCATGTTCCTTACTGGACTTCCTGACTTTTTTAACATTCCAAGCTGTATTTGAACCATTAATAGAACATGGGGCTGATAAACTTTGTACAGAATCTGTTGGTGAAATGAATGTGAACAGTTTGGGTAGAAAGCGAAAGCTGCGTCGAGTAGATGAATTTTTGATGGTGATGATGAGACTCCGACTAGGATTACTTGTGAAGGACTAAGAATTCCGATTTGAAATATCTGCAAGTGCCATATAAAAATTTTCAATTCTTGGATATTGTTTATGTGTGAATGCATGCGATCACTTATTGTTCTGTCTGAATAAGATGTTTTACAAGCCCGAGTACCGAAGTGTTTTGAGAAATGTTCAGACACCAGAGTGGTACTTGACTGTACGGAAGTCTTTATTCAAAGTCCGTCATCACTTGAAAACAAATCATTAACATACAGTAGTTATAAATCACATGACACTTTCAAGGCACTAGTTGGAGTCAGTATGACTGGAGCTGTTGTGTTTGTGTCTAAACTGTGGCCAGGATAAACTTCAGATGTTGAAATAACCAGAAATAGTGGACTGTTTGAGCTACTTCACAAAGGCGATGCAGTGATGGTGGATAAAGGTTTCATTCATATTCAGTCAGACATGAAAACATTAGGTGTAAAATTGTACTGTCCGCCATTTAAGTCGAATATTCAGTTTAGCAAGGCAGAAGTGGAAACTACTAGAAGAATTGCCTCAGCACGGATTCATGTTGAGAGAAAAATGGAACAAATAAAAAACTTTAGAATTCTTCAAGGAGGCGTGCTTTTAGCTCTCAGTGACTTTGCTGATCATATATTCTTTGTTTGTACAGCAATGACCAACTTGCTACCGCCACTTGTTTTAGAGTAAGGATTCATATTTGTACTGTGCTATGGCAACATATTTTGTGGTCAAATATGACAAATTGTTTTACAAAAAGCACAAAGGATTTGTACATTTTATATACAAAGCATTTATTACATACACTTTCACGCATATGTTATTATGAACAAAGTACAATTTTTATTACTAAATTGCTCATAGAAGAAGTTTTATTCATTGAATGTATTTTAATGTCACAGTTCTGAACTGAGCAGCTTGTGTTTATTTATTATAACAGTATATCTGTAAATATTAATGGTATTTATACAAAAAATTAAATGTAATACAAGAAGGAAATCAAAAGACTTGTTTGTTGTGCTGGTTTCTGTAACACAAGTGCACTAGGCATTATACCAGTTAATTTTTATTAGTATAAATGTTAAGAAAATACATACATATGAGTACATGTATGTTGATACATTTATTCAATGACAGGTTGCAGCACCAAACCAAATTGTGAACTGACAGACATTGACTGCAGCTCAGGGGCAATAATACTGACATCTTTAGTCACTGTGAAATTGACAAATATAATGTACTTGTTGAAGTACTTCGTTAATTGTTTATGGTAAAATTAAACTGCAGTATTCTGGTAAATAAAAAAAAAAACATTAAGAAGTCTGTATGGTGATACACTTTTATCTAAGGAGGTTTATAGCATAATACAGAAATGTTGTGGAGGAAATATATTCACTTAAACTTATTTTAAGTTCCAATAAGGTGCTTTTAAACACTGCCATAGAGTGACAGATACAGAGTTTTACAATAAGATTGATCTCAATTAAAGCCAGTGAACAATTAATGGAATATTTTATATGCAGAAAACATAGAGATATAAAACAGAACAAGTTAAATGAAGTTTTAAATTATGTTGCTCACTTTGTTGTAAGTTAATGTGCAATTTTAATTACACATAATATTAATGTCATTTGTAATAATATGTAGCATCAACATAATGGAAGGTCACAAAATAGAAAGATTTAACTTTCACTAAGTAAGATCCAAGAGTCAATATGTTGTGAGTAGCCTAGAACCTAGACACAAATCTTTGTAATAATTTCTCTCACATAGAAATCTGTCAGCTGCTGTAGCATGCTTTCCCAGAACAACTTGTCAAATTGAACAGTTATTACAACAAAATCAGTCACTGTATTAACAATAAAATCACACTTTGACATTTGGCAAACACCCATTTGGACCTGAATTTGTGTGAAATATCTATGGTTCTTCTTTAGTTGAATATTCCCATTGTCATCTACAAAACAACAAAATTCTTTGTCTTTACATGCTTCTAGTATTGAGCCTTTTCTCTATTTGTATGGAAATTTCACTTCAATTAAATACCGATCAGACCCACAGCTCACTAAACCATCTGGACCTGCACCTGTATATGAATATTCATTGCATCGTACTAGTCCCATGTCAGATATATGAACTATTTTCTTTTCTTTTAACTTTTTATATGCTTTACATCTTTTCTTATGTATTGGTTCTTGTTTCCAACCCAATGCTACAGCACTGTTGTCAAATGATTTGCTGTCGCCTAATACTTTTTGTACAATATTGTCTGGTTTAATAGTATCCTTTTTAGTTTTAATATCATGGAACGTGGAAGCTGTAATTCTGCCTGTCCGCGCAGATACCCAGAGGTGATTTTCATGCTGACCCTTGGTTCTTACTTCAATTTCATCAATGATGTCGTTATTACAAGTAGACAAAAAACTAACAAAATCAGACTTAGAAAAGTTTTCAGTTTTTACAGTAATACCTAAATCAATGAATCTGTCGGATTCATATACAAAATGTTCACTTGTTTCCACTTCTTCGAAGTTAGAAATATTTAAATCACTTTCAACTTCAGCTAAGTTATCTTGTTCTGGAGGAATAGTGTAAAATATTGCAGCTCTTGGAGAATTTCCAAGTTTTTGCACACAATGAATTTCTAAATGAAATGGTGTCTACATCATATTTGACAGTTTTCTTCTCTTTAACCTTTAAAGTACCCTTATATCTTACACGTTCGAAACGTATATCTGTGATTGGCCTAGGATCCTTTTTCCTTTTGCTCGGCTGGTTGGCATTTCTGTAGTTTCAGTTTTAGTTTTTTTCCCTTTAATCTATCAAAAACCATTTGTAAACGTTCGAAATATTGTTCTTTTGTTTCTGAGATCATTAACAATTCGTCAAGATATACAAATACAAATTGAACTAATTCTACCATAATCCCTCTCATTGTTTCTTAAAATATGAATGAACTCAAATTAAGACCTATTTGTGAACGCTTGTAAACGTAGGTATTGTTGTATGTGCTAAAAAGGTTTTATACTGACATGTTTCTGCAATTTTGAGTTTTTGCGGCAGTGGTTTTGAGCTAGTAATGACTGATTTATTAATTTAACGGAAATCAAAAACCAAACGTCAAGATCCGTCACGTTTTTTGAATACAGAGAGCGGCCCTTGTTGTTTACGTCATCTTTTAATAATTCCTTAATATTTTCTTCCATAAGTGGTCTCTCTGAGAACGGTAATCGAAAGTAACTGTTAGCAGGGGTATGGTCGTCGAGTGTGGGGATTTGCACTTCAACATTTGGGTCTAACCCTACATCATTTGGGTATTTTGACGAAGATTGATTTTTGTAAATTAATCTTTTTCACTTCGTGATAATACTCTTTCGGATTGACAATCTCATCAATTTTAGTTTATTGTCTGCTTATCGCTTACTTAGTTCTGTCGATGTTGTTTGTTTCGATCAAATAATCATTCATACCACATAATCTTGCTAGAACGCATCCGCGGCTTAATTTGAAAGTTTTGGTGGAATTGTTGGTTATCTGTCTGACTCTAACTTCACAAGTGCTGGTTGTAATTCTAAATTGTGTTCTTCAAACAAATAACCTGTTTCTACTGCCTCTATACAGAACTCTTCGTTAGTTGCTAAATGCGGGTTTCATTTTATTTTACCTATTAAATCATTTATAGATCTTGGTTTGAGTATAGTTGTGTCTTTTAATCTAACGATTGACGCAATGGTTTTGTCATCTTCAAGAGGTATATGATTTCCTTTGATATTAATGCAACCTAAAATCAAAATATATTTTACAATGATTGTGATTGTTGATCTGTGTTCTTTCATTTTTGATTCGTACGTTTTGTTCTTCTATTGGACTGTTTACCGCAGTCTGAAATTACTTAGGATTTTCTTTTAATATTTTAAATCTGATTTCGGGATCTCGTAAACCTTGAATAAAACATCCTACGAGTTGACAAGTTTCTACAAGTTCGATGTTTTTTATCAAACCCTGCATAAGTTTCGTCCGATATTGCTAAGTCAAAAAAGAGAAATGTGAATGACTTATTTCCCCAAATCTAGCTTGTAATTCTGACTTTGTGGTTTACCATGATAGCAATGGCTGTGTTAAAAATGTCTATTTAAAAATCTGATACTACGCCGCTACTTGATCGTAATGCTAACAAACATTTCTGTTCAGCTACCAGTTTACTAACGCCCATTTTTACACTTAGAAATATACCCATCATATGGTAAAACGTCAAATGCCGTGTATAATGCACTAATTTTATCTGTCAGGACACCCAAAATATTTGCAAAACCCTCTTCTGTCATAATGAATACTACACAAAACGACTAAAGAAACTAACTTTCAGCGACGGAGGCGTTATACTTCTGCGTTGTGTTGATTTTCCAGCTCTGCTCGGTCTGGCACAACAAGCTTAGAATCGGACATTGTTTTAAATAATTCGTAAATGTTTTTGGCATTAAAATATTTAGACCGAATATGGTCTGTGTCAACACAATGTAATAAAATAGGATTAATTTGCAGTGGTTCCTGGCAAGGAACACATTCAGGTTGAACTTCTCTTTTTAAGAGATATGAATGAGTTCATCTACTATGTCCAAAGCAACAGCGGTTAAGAGCTACGTCTTCCCGCCAAGTATCTTTGCAAATTGAGATATATGCACCGATGTTACGTTTAATTACGTGTAAATTGTTATAAATAGCATTGACCCAACTTGTTTGCCATTTTGTTAAAATATATCGATTGATAAGTGGTTTTAGATCTGTATATGGGATGCAAAGATCTGTCTCAGTAAGGGCTGAGGCAGATCTTGCACTCTTATCTGCATCCTCGTTTCCTCGGATGCCTATATGACTATATAACCAACATAAAACAATATTCTTATTAAGACAAACTTCATTTATTTTTAAAAGTAATTCTCTAATGAGGGTGTTGGAAAAAGTGAAATTTTTAATAGACAAAATGCCGACAAAGAGTCAGTAAATATTACATATTTATCGCCAGGTTGATCTGAAATGAAATCAAGAGAAAGGTTAACAGCCTAGATTTCGGCTGTTTTTAAGTGAAGGGTCGGGTGGAAATTTTTGTTTAAAACAATGAATTTTACTTACGGTAGCACAGCCGACACAGGAATCGGATTTTGAGCCAGCAGTATATATTTCGCGTTAGTTAGAGTATTTCTTGTTGCGCAGCTCGATAAAATTTGAGCGAAGTACGAGAGGGTCTGTTTTTGACTGGTTATTTGTACAAAGAGTTGAATCAACAGTGGGAGTTTTAAACCGCCATGGTGGAAATTTCAATACATTGTTTTTGATAACTTGATTTAAATTAACTTGTAATGAGTGTATTATTTCTAACATTCGAAAACCAAAAGGTTTATTGCCTTTGGGTTACATTCGTACACATGTTCGTATTAAGGGTTGAATATTACGATGTACGCTGGATTTTTTGGGTTAGATGTAACTTTTGTAATGAATTGAGGTGCAAGTTTCTCTCGTCTCAGATAAAATAATGGATCATTAGCTTCAAAACCAAAAGGTTTAATTGCCTTTGCTTTACGTTCCTACAATTGTTCGTATTAAGGATTGAATTTTACTATGTACGCGGGATTTTTTGGGTTAGATTTTGTAAGGAACTGAAGCGCAAGTTTCTTCCCTCTCAGATATAATGACGGATCATTAGCTTCAACGTAAAGGCTACCTACAGGAGAGGCCCTGAAAGCTTCAAGAGCCAGACGGAGTACCTGGTTGTGGACAACGTCTAGCAACCAGAGATATGATCTCCCGGCAGAGCCATAAACAATGCTACCATAATCTAATTTTGATCTTACCAGTGATCTATAAAGTTGTAATAAAACCTTTCTATCTGCTCCCCAGTCGGTATTGGATACATTTTCAACAGGTTAAGAGATTTAAGACATTTTGTTTTCATGTATGTGATATGAGGTATAAAGGATAATTTGCTATCAAATATGACACGAAGAAACTTAGTTTCCTTGACGACAGGAATACGAAAGTTATAAAGAATTAAAATCAGGATCGTTGTGCAAAGTTCTTTTCTGACAGAAGTGTATGTAGTTTGTTTTTGTGGTGAGAGTTTTAAACCATTGTTGTTAGTCCAAGTTTCTAATCTGTTGAGGCGTTGTTGTAATTGCCTTTCAATGGTTTTTGGAGCAATAGCATATCAGAAAGTCGTCCATATACAGGGAATAGTTTATTTATCCATTATTTTAAGTTTCAACAATGCTATTTTTTTTTTATTTTAAAGAGAGTAACTGATAATATAATACCCTGAGGGACTGAGGGACGCCTTGTTCCTGTTTATGAACAGAAGACAAGGTAGACCCAATTTTAACTTGAAAATGTCTGTCAGAAAGAAAACCATTGAGACCAAGGTCACGTTAATCTTTTAAAATCCCATGTTTTCATGTTGTATCGTATGCCTTTTCAAGGTCACCGGACACTACTACAAGGTGTTCATTTTTGAAAAATGCATATCGTATAAAGGTTTCAAATCGAACGAAATGATCGAGTGTACTGCGTTGGTTTCTAAATCCACCTTGAAATTCTGTTAGTAAATTATTTGATTCAAGATACCAAACGAGTCTATTATTTATCATCCGTTCTAAAGTTTTAGCTTTACAAATACAACTGGTGAAAGCAATAGATCTGTAACTTACAGGATCAGTTTGATCCTTTCCTTGTTTAAAAATAGTATTGACGAATGCATTTGTCCATGAATGTGCTATTTCTCCTGAAAATCAAATTTCACTATAAATAGACAAAATTAAATTTAATGATGTCTGCGACAGATGTTTCATGAGTTTTATTCAATGCTTTCCCAAGTTCTCTTAAATAAAAGGGTTGGTTGTTATTTTCATTATTGTTTGACTAAAAATTGATGTTACCTTCTTCAGCCCGATCCTTCACATTGTGACAATTTTTCGAGTAATTTTCGGAAGACGGATTTTCTGCAAAACTTTTAGCAAGAGTGTCTGTATTGTTTTGTTTGTTTGTTATTATTGAGTAATTAGATTTTAAATAATTTCCTGTTGCTGAAGCAGATTTACCGCTTATTTTCGTTGTGGCTGACGAGACGTCTTTGACCGAAGTTTTACTGTTTATATCAGAAACAAATTTCTGCCAAGATATTCTTTTGATTTGTTTAAAGATTCGCCTGCTATTTGCCCTTTAATTTTTTACATTATTTAAATTAGCACTAGTAGGACGAATATTAAATTTCTTAAGTGCCGCGCTAGGTTTTCTAATGGATTTTTGCATTCATCATTAAGCCAAGGTTTCTTACGCTTTGTCTTTGTCGTGGTCTTGGGTATACATGTTTTGCTATGCTATGGAGAATTTTTGAGAATCAATGTATTTTATCATCAGTATTCTCAAATGTTGAAATAGTCAAATATTTAGTACAGAACATTGAGAAAATTCCCAATTTGCTCAGTTCATCCTCCGGTAAGTATTATTATCACTTAAGTTAACAGATTCGTTGTTTAAATTTACAGGAAAGTGGTCACTTCCACATAAATCATCATGTACATCTCAACTATGATCAAGATAGATATAGAAGGCCTCAACAATGCAAGTGCAATATCTTATTTCTCATGGTGTTGTTTTAAAAGGGATTTAAAATATTTTCTTGGAGCTTTTACAGGTGACATTGGCTTTTTATCTGACGATTTTTATTTTTTGACTTTTGTGGTTAGGTATAGAATGCTCAGTAACGTTGCAATCTATATCATCTTCGCCAGTCAAGGAGCTAAACTTGTTAGCAACCTTGATTAGATCTTTTGATCCTTTCTGTTGGCGTCCAGGCGCCGGTATTTACTGATGGTTTGTTTGGCTTGCGATGTGTCGTTGATTGTGTTGTTGTTGCAGTAACTGTTTGTTTGGTTAGAATTTTGGTGTTTGTTGTCTCGGATGCTGCTTACACTGTGTCTGTTTGAGTTTGGGCATCTATCATGCAGATTATTTGATTTTTTGACTGAAGGTTAGTTTTTTGTTGGAGTTTGTAGTGACTGGTTTCAGGATATGAAATTTTGTTAATGGTTTTGAAACGAACAATTTCCTTTTCTTTTTTCAAGTTCACTAGAATTGGAAAATGCTGGGTGGTATTTCCCACAATTGGCACGTTTAAATGTTATGCAGGCAATTTCATTGTGTTCGTCATCAGAAGAACTGCGTTTATTTCTTTGTGTTTTTACAGTCACTTTCGTCTTGTCCGAATTTGACATTTAAAACAACGCATATGTTTTGGATCTGGAGCCCATTTCTTGTAATTTTGATGCGTTTTGCTGCAGTGACTCCTGATTGGCGATATTGTTACTATTTCTTCTTCCGACACTCCTGCTAGTACTGGATTTTTGATAATGCCTTAGGAAAGTTAAGTATTTTCTGTGTGTTATATCCGTTGTAAACAGTTTTATAAGTTTCAAGAGTTGGGCCGATTGTGTTTTTATTTTCGTAATTTCAATAGATAAAGAGCCGTCGTTAATCTTTTGACAGATGTACGGTCTCCTGTGATTTCTTTTATTGCCTTTTGATGATAAATGGTGACATTTTGGAAAGGGGTTCAAAATCTTTGTCTGCTGTTAATACTATGAAATTATTCAATTAAATTTTCTTCGTCAGAGTCGGTATCGAAGATGTTCGGTCTGGGTCGTTTTAGGATATTTGAGGGAAAGAAGAAAAATTCAGCACATGTCGTCCCCCCCCCCCCCCCCCCCCCGCCACGGAACCCAAAAAGGGGACGCTTATCTGGAGTGGATTTCCTACTCCAAGCGCCAAGGCTATACGCTCGATTAACCCATGAGTCTGCGCCTTGAAGGTTATATTATCGAAATGTGTTAAGAAGTATCAAGTCCGGTTTGTATCAGAGAAGTAGATACTTAATGACAGAAAACGTAGGTGAGAGAGTAATAAGCTAGGGCTCGGTGTAACCAGCCGATTGACCGTACCAGTCCATACGACCACCCGTTTACACCGAATACGGGGTCAAGACGGTGTGTTACATCCCACAGGCAACAACGGATATACAGTACGCCAATCACGTGGGTGCTCAACCGCCAGAATCTCCACGGGATGCCATGCACGGAAAACACATGGTCCATTTTCGGCGGAGTTTTACCGCTCTGCATGAATACAGCCGGCGTATTGTAGGCCCCAGCCGGCAGGGTTTGATTGGATTTGATTTGAGTGAACTACTTTTTTACCCCACGCGACCCAATATTGAACTCATCTAAAATTTTGTGCAGACAAACATTCTGACCAAGTTCTACGGTACATTTTTATTTACACTGTTTGTTTGGTAGAAAAACCTTCAGGAAGTGCGATGTTAGAGCGCTCCATAAATTAGGTTTTAGCACCCCAGTCGGTCCTTTAACCGACTGACTGACTGTTCCAAGGCGGTAACTGATGGTTTTTCTTTTTGTGTGTTATGTCTCGTCTCTGTGTTTTTGTGACATTATATATTTGTCCTGTTTGCATTTGTCTAGAGGTAGATTAAACTTAAATATCTGTAAAAATTTTGATAGGACCTTTTCTTATTTACCTATTTAAAATGGGCCTATAGTGTGTTCACCACCTTTGTCTAAGATTTTACCTAGTGACCTACTTTTTGACCCCACGTGACCCACTAACGAACCCATCCAGATGTTATGCAGACAAACATTCTAACAAGGTTTGACGAAGATTGGACCATAAATCTGGCCTCTTGTCTGTTCACAAGCTTTTTCTAAGATTTGACCGAGTGACCTTCTTTCTAAACCCGCGTGACCCAATATCGAGCTCCTTGGAGGGTTCATGAAAACAAACATTTTGACCAAGCTTGATGAAGATTGGGCCATAAATATGGCCTTTAGTGTGTTCACAAGATTTTTTTAAGATTTCAACAAGTGACCTACCTTTTGACCCCACGTGACCCAAGTAAAAACTCCTGCAAGATTTCCTGCAACCAAACATTCTGACCAAGTTTGTGAAGCTTGGGCTATAAATGTGGCCTCTAGTTTGTTTACAATGTTTCCTATAAGTTGGCCTTTTGTCCTATATTTTGACCCCAGGTGACCCAATAATAAACTCCTCTTTCATACAGACACGCATTTTGACCAAGTTTTATGTAGATAGGATAAAAACTGTGGCCTCTAGCGTTTTCACAGGCTAAAATGTTGACGCCGCACGACGAACGACGGACGACGGGGTATCAGAAAAACTCACCTTAAGCACGTTGTGCTCAGGTGAGCTAAAAATAAAACTTACATCTCTTGGTGCGTTGTTCTCTATTCTTCCGATCTTTTTAAGACCCAAATAAGCGAGATCATAACTTTTAAACATTCTATCTTTTTTCTTAAACTATGTTATCCATCTTCGGTTTTAAAATTTTATATTTTATAACTTGGTAACAAATAAATAAATAGGTATAAATACTAGCTGGGGTAATTGACTTTTGACATTGGAATCAGTCATATTAGTTCCTATTGATATTCGATTAAGTATTATTACCTGACTAATTGACTTATCCAGGTGTACATCCTGGTTCAGCATGTGATTTATTGCTAACAACATTAACAGTTTATTTTATGATTCCACATGCTACATCATACAACATGAACAAGCGTTCGTGTTAAGTAATGGTTGACCTTTACCTTATTATTGTGCTGATTGGGTTTGAAAATCACGATGTTATTTCTTGTAACATAATGATGGTTGTATCACATGTGTGAGTGTGTTTTTACTTGTTTGTTAATTTCGTGAAAGTATTTACGAAGTCTGTTAAACATGATTCCTAAATCTACGTTTATATTTTAAACGTAGGTTGTAACTAAAAGCATACTATCATAAAAGCATAATGGGATATCACGTTGATGGCTTTTAATGTTTCGATATAACTGATATTTTTTTTCTCTTTGAAACTCAATTAATATTACCATAGACCCTGTTATTAAATCCTTGTACAGAAAGAAACATTCAACTATGTTTAAAATTTAAACTTTTAAAAACACCTCTTTGTTTTAAAATCATAAGATCATACTATGTTGTCAGTTACGTGACTACTGCTTTACTTTTTATTGAAATTGCCCGGCAAAGTCAAGTATACTCCCCTACGGAAGTTTGTTTTTGTACTTTGAATGATGTAAGAGGAAGCATGTAAGTGTAATTGTTCAACAAAGGGAGAGCACTCGCGATCGTTTTACGTCGTTTATTGTGTTCGAGTCATTTCCCTTAAATCAAGTCCTGTAGGTTTTAAACTTCTGGAATGTTTAGTTTTGTGAAGAAATTCATTTTATCCGCAGGAACGCAAAGTCCCGCTATCATTTTGTCACTCTATTTTGCCGTGAAATGACTATTTTTTTGGAGGAAATGTCTATTCTAGACAAAGTCACTCTTTTTCTTTTCACTCCACACTTCGCGTTTTACGGTCTGTTTTCTCTACCGGTAGAGATGTTGGTACCGACCTGATTGAATTGTTTTAAATTGCATCTCCCCAACTTAGTTTGTCATTTATGTAAAATATACCGATTTATAAATGATTTAAAATCCGTGTGTTGTATGAAGAGATCTGTTTCTGTATGGGCTGAAGCATATATTGCACTCTCATCGCCAGCCTCGTATTTGTATTTTTGTATCTTGGGTTTTACGGCACACCAACCCTTAACAGTTCATACGGCACCGAAGACGATGTTTAACGTCAATAGTGTGTAAACAGGCTAAAATTCAAATAGGCGAGTAGAAATATAAAAATACGATATGAGGTTCAAATAATACATATTATAATTGAGTGCAGGTTATTAAAATAAAGAGTTTAAAATCACAAGGTTAGCATAATAAATAGTTTAAGAATGTATACCCCGTTAAGACCGAATATGGTCTGTGTCAATACAATGCATTACAATATGATTAACTGTATCGCCAGCCTCGTTTTCTCGGATGGCTTCGTGACAAGGTAGCCAAACGAAATCTCCCATTAAGAGAAAGCTCATCAAGTTTCAAAAGTAGTTCACTAAAGTTGGGGTTGACCATATTTAAGTTTTTAATGGACTGTAGAACTGACACATACTCAGGAAAACTACAAATGTATTACCTGAACGATTTGAAATGTTAAATGAGAAAGGTTAACAGCCTGAATTTCGGCTGTAAAAATCGACGAATTGCGGATGAGAGCGGATTTTCTTTTAACACACTGAGCGCAACTGACGGAACCACATCTTACATATGAATTTGCTGTTCAGCCGTTAGTATTTATTTCGAGGTATCTAGAATATTTATTGTTGCTTCGTTCGAGAAACTTTGAGCACATTTCGGAGCGGTTTGTTTGACTTACTTTTTGTACAAAGAGTTGAATCAACAGGTAGAGTTTTAAACTGCAGTGGTGGGAAATCCATTACATAAAGAAAGACAAACAAATATTATCCGTTATATCAAATCTTTTCATTTTATTATTATATATAGTAAGTTCGATTTGGATGCCGTTAAAAAGACACACCTGACGGTTAAAATAGGCTTAAATCGAGTTATAGATCCAAATAATTTGATTATCAACTGCTATTGGTCATAAATTATCCCATATAACCCACCGAGTCTACCCTAAAGTTCGGGGGTTTGTTAGTGATAAGCCGAGAAAGTGGTGTTTACATTTGAAAAATTCAACCTCCTCGACAATGTTTACAAACATAACACTAGGTAACACGCGTAATGCATTGTGGGTACTATATTATCATGAATCACATGGTCGAAAAAATCCAACATGGCGAGCAGAGCAAGAACACTAACATTTTCGGAGTTGAAGATAAAAATAAATGAATAGATGTACAGCTACCGTTCACAAGCAATGATTTTAGCGATGCTTTTACCGAATTTATGTATTTACGAAACATTCTGTTAATCAGAATAAACAAAGAACTGGCCAAACTTCTTTTGGAAAGGTACGTCAGGGGTTTTCTCAAATTGTCGACACGATATTCTATATTCGGTGTTTTGTTGTTCTCTTTTTAAATCTTTAGGTGTACTTCGCCAGTTTTAAGTTGTTTTTTTTTTAAATTTTGTTGTTATAACTTAAAAGGCATTGTTAAAATAGTTCAAGATATATTTGAAAAACGCCAAAAAATGGCCTTAAAACGTCGATTTTAGATAGCAACACGATTTTTATTTGCATAAATTTTCGACTCATTAATTTAAAGAGTTTGTTGTTGTTCTAATGTTGCTGTATTAACAACCTTCCGGTATCATGGCAAATTGTGGCAAATTGCTCATGAACTGATGATGGATAAGTTGATAGATTGAACTTAATACCACCACAAAAACAATTAGGCTTTAGGCATATTTTGACCGATCACACAGCCAAGATGTTTTTTGCAGAGCTTTAAACTAGGTCACGATTACATTTTTTGTGACTTCATTGAATTATTTTCAATAATTATAATTATCGTTTATAGTTACTACATCAGAGAAACATGCACGTGAAACTATCACTCACACATTTTAATATATTGTTAAATTTACTTTGTAGCATCAAAACTGTTACCACCATAAATGAATCTGTTACAGAATGAGTGTGATATTGTTTAGATTTACCAGTCAAAAAAGTGAAGAGGTGAAAGTTGGTAACTGATTACTTAACCTATGCCATCTATTAAATATTTTCATTTATCTTTTATTGTGACTATTCTTTGATCAAAACCTTGAGTTGTTCTGAATCAATGGTAAAATATAGGATGCAGATCTTATTCTTACCTTTTGGAATTATGGAAGGTGATTAATTTCATACATGTGTTGTTGGCTTTGGGTATGTCATTGAACTACTACTTGATTTATTTCAACATTACCAATAGCAAACAATATGTTTTGCTGCTTTTCTTACTTAGCTTTCTTCTCAGTAATAGACACTCCTTTTTATTATTGATTTGCTACATTTATTTGCTATACTCTCTATGCTACATTGTCCATTTTACTAGTTTTATTATATTGAAATCAATTAAAAAAAAAAATTATGAGCTTGTTTCTTTTGAGAAATAGGCCACATACAGACATGTGAACTTCAAACCAAGACATAGTGTACCACTTGGTCGGACTAAGCGTAGATGTTTACAAAAAACAACAATAAAAAACAGCATGAGTACTTACTAACTACTACTTTCACTTTTTCAAAAAAGTATAAACCATAACCTATTGGTTATCAATTGATTATATTTTTGTTCACAAACAGGTAGGAACCTCTAAACTTCATACATACTACAATTTACATACACCCCACTATACAACTTTGTAGATGATATACTTAGTCTGAAAGTGGGGACACTAATACAATGGTACTCAAAAGCATTGGTCTTCCCGCATCCCAGAGATGTCACATAAATCAGTTTTATGAAAGTTGATATAATATTACAAATTTGAGATGAAAATGGTTATTCTTCATAAAATATGTAGTGCTGTCTTTCGGCTTCAAGAAAAATGCCAGGCCAGCAAAGAAAAACAAAAGAGAGGAAAAGTGATATCTACACCTGAACCTACACAAAAAAGTCTTCCATGCTACGTAAAGAAAAGGGCGACACCCCAACAAAATGGCTTTCTTTGCCATTAAAGCACAAAAGGTAAAAATCTGTATATCAAAACAGATTGTGATAAAGGGTCTAGTCAGTAAAGCTGACCTCCATTCACCATAATTGTTGCTGCATTCGTATTTCTATATTGTTAATATTATGCTGTTTTTCTTTTAATATTAATAATTAAGAGGGGAAAAATGTGAGTGCTTGTGATTTAATAATAATAATAATAGTAGTAGTAATAAGGAAGTGTAAAGAATTCAATTGTTTTAGGATTCAAAAGGATATCTTTATTTTTGAGGGATAATCCATTTTTCACAAATATCCGCAAATTTAATATTCACTTCTTATTCCACCTTAAATTATTTAGTGATAAGCGACATTCTACGTAATTAAAGTAAATTAATTTAAGCTTTTCAATTAATGTGCAAATGTGCATATGATACTCTTCTGTAATACCTTATTATGCATTTTTTGTTGTTTAAGCACCAGAAAAATAAAAACCCAACGTCCTCCTTTGGCCCAAAATTTCACCAACATGATTTGCTAACACCTAAGCCAAATAGCACTACATGTACAGGTAGATCTATGTCTTTGCATCGTCTATTTTTTATTTTATTGCTTTGACCAGCCTGATGTTAAGGTGTAGGATTGCTGACTCGTAACTCATACAAATCCTTGGCCTCTCGCTGTGTAGATGTGGCCGTGTGATAAGGAGAAAGTGTGTAATTGTTCCGGTTGGCTCAGTCGGTAGAACATTCGCCCTGTTAGCAAAGGGTCCCGGGTTTGAGTCCCAGACCGACTGCAAATTTTCCTCCCTATGTTACAATGGCGCCTAACATAAATGATCCGCGATTGTTATGGTTCAGGTGCTTGAAGGATGCTTGAGGGTTGCATGTAGAGCTAATGGTCTGGGAATTTGAGGACAAATTTCAAGTTGCCCTGGGTGTATGTAGCCGGGTGATAGAGAGAGAATGCGTCCGGTAAGCTTAGTCGGTAGAGCATTCGGCCTGTTAGCGAAGGATCCCGGGTGCGAGTCCCGGACTGGCTGCACATCTATGTTACATGTGTTTGATTTTTAGGTGGGATAAAGAACTTAATGTGGAAGTCTTCCAGTTAACTGGCGTGCCAGTGATTCTACCCAGTCATTTGTCAATAGCTGGAACTTACTATCATGATTAATATAACAAAAAATGCAGTTAATATGTTCTACCTAACATCGATTTGGGGTCTTCCTCCATCATTAATGGTTATATGTTGGATATTTGATCATTTTAGTGTCATTGCAATTTGGCTAGTTTTCCAATTAATGACAGAAAGCATAGAACACATTTATTTACATTTCATTTAATCTGAACTGCTTTACAGGTAAAGATTACTAAGTGCCATACCTAAGGAAATGAGCATATCACTGGATCGAGGGCGGCGTTTGGTAAACAGAAAAAAAAATCACTAGATACCTAAACCAGGATATTCCAGAAGTTATGGCAGATGTCATTTGAGTGGATTCTACTTCATCCAGTATTTCAGAACAATGTACATAACAAGTAAATAGTTTATTGTGTGTGTGAAATATGATTTAGGAACAAGGTATGCCAATAGTGTAGAGATGGTGGATAAAAACCCCAGAAAAATGTTGGGGTAGTACTACCAGTGCACCAGAGGTCAGCTTGAAAATCTTTTCTGTTCAAGTCCTTTACCTGAACTGGAAGCTGAACCCCTGTGTTTATATTCCATGGTCCAAAAGGAGTCACAGGTGTTAAGCCCCTTGTCCATGGGCAACCCTTAGTTTTTTGTTCTTGCTTTTAATGAAAACATTCAGTTTCGGAAGATTATGAGAGTCCAATTGTTATAAATGGAGGAACATCTAACACTAATACCTTGGTAAACATTAGAGGTGTTTTACTTTCCATCATGAAAGTTTTAAAACCGTATGAGGCTCAAACCTTATCTTAAAAAGTTGTCGATGTTTGACTTTTGACAATCTATTTTATAGCATTGTTGTCAACTTAAAAAGCCATGATATGGGTATACTTGATAATCAAGGCAAAATGTAAGCTGGTAAAGGTCTTTCTTCTGAAATTATCTGAATAAAGGTGGTTCATTCATCAGTGAAACTTTTTATTCAGATACATGTACACTATCACTTATATCTATATACTTTCAAGCATTTTAAGTTCTTATCCACATTTATTCACATACTAAAAAATGAGCATATAGTGTTAAACAGTATGTTTAATTAAAACAATACCAGCATTTAGTAAGGAATATGTTAAGACTATTGTTTAAATCCAACACATTGACCTTAAGTCAATATACAAAAAGCTAAACATAAGCAAACTAGTGTGCAACTGATAACTTTAAATTGGACATTATTATAGCTAGTATGAATTATACTATTTTAATAGTTTGCTTTCAGTAAATGTATTTTAATGCTATAAATAGATTGGATTTTCATTACTAATGCTAATGTGAATATAATAAAAAAAGGCCAGTTTAATCTGCACACACAGGGGTGCAAGGAATAGCCAGCCACCTGCAGGACAGTAAGTGAGGGTCTGCACTGTTTGCCGGGTGGGGTGGGGGAGGTCCAGCCGCATTTTTTATCATGCCTGATCTTTAATTTCCATTGGTGTCACAATTTAAATCATCAAAAAAAAGGAAAGTCCAATTGGTACAAATGTTTTTGCTCAAGCACCAGACAAAATATAAATATTCTGATTAAAAGGCAGAACATGACAATATCAAACTAACATTTCTTTACAGAGTTACAATTAAAAAAAAATCAAAATTATTTGAAACTCTAGGTATTTAAAAGCAAGAAAGAGCCTCAGCTGGCATTGGTATTACATTAAAGTTTTGGGGGCGTTAAGTCGAACGGGCCACACTACACGTGCAATTTAAAATAAATTAAGAATACAACCAAAACATACTGAACAAATTAATTAATATTTAATAACATTTAATAAACAAATATGGTGTTTCACCAAAATTCTCAAATAAACTGGTCAATTTGACTTTGTGGTCAAAATATAGTATGGCTTATTATAACGACTGCCAGATAGGACTTGTACCTACTTGGTGCCAAGATGTTAATTAGTGCAATAATGTTGAAAGAAGTATAGCTCTGTATCCTAGAATGCACATGTATTGTCGATTGCATGTATCCCAGTTTTTTTCTCAAAATATATGGGCAAGTTCATGTGTAAACATCAACAACTAAAATGTAATAAACAATGCTAATCATTTCTGGTGGTGGCCTGTACAAACACAACATTATAAAACAATATTCTCACGAAATCTTTGGATTTTACTAGCGTGCCACTTTTCGTCTCGGATGCCTCTCGTCCCATCGCAGAGATGTCCGTGCCAGTAACTCCCGTGATGCTGGAAGACGGTGGCTTTGTCTCCGGGTTGCGTAGCTTGCACGAATCCATCCACGGGATATTTATCGATTTTGACTTCGCGACCAGTGTTAAGTTTGTGTTGAATGACGTGTCATTGTGTCTGTATAAACCAGTCCATCCCGTAATACGCGGACATGTATTTATCTCTTAACTCGGGTTGGAAGTCGTTCTTGCCCAGACGGCGAACAAAGGGTTCTACAGTCATCGGTTGATCAATATCTTGAAGATAGATGGCATTGGCGTCGAACCCTAGAATGGCTCCGCAGGTCTTCTTACCTCAGACCAAGGTCTGTCCAGCTCAATGGTGTCGGGTAAAAATAATGATAGGTCCACGTACGATGTTTTGTTTGATCGTCTGGTAGAGATCCTTTTTGATTTTGTTTTTTTATGTCACTTGTTCAAACAGGGCGAAATTTCTGTTTTGGGTCCGGGTCGTTCTAAACAAACGTTGACGGCCAATACCGGTACTGAAATTGCCGTTTGGAAGACATCTACATCCTTTTCGAAATAAAACCGCTGGAATTTCTCGACTGCTTCAAGGAAAGATTGTACGTCTAAATTATTGTAACAGGCGATAAATTCCCGTAATGCAGTTATTTAGTGGTCGCAACACACTTTCTGGCGATGCCGATATTCTTCCTGCGAAATATTGGTTCCTTTAAGTTGGATATAGAAGGCCTCGTATGGAGAGAGGGACGTGTATTCAAGTTTGCTGACGTCATCGACCCACTCATAAGGGAAATGACCCTTCTTTTCGTGACGTGATAGGCCTTGAGGAATCTCGCGTAAGACGATCCCGGAGCCAGGAACTGGAACATATCCAAGAACTACAATTATTCCGTGGCTATGCAGACAAACGCGTTGTTTTTCTTCGTTTCTTTTGTGCATGTTCAAGACGCTTGGCCAAGAAACGCTTAATAAGGTTGAGGTCATACTAAACCGAGTTAAAACCTAATACAGGTATTTGAGACATAGCCTTCAAACTGGCCATATATCTTTTTCAGTGGATTGATTGGTTCCTTTTTACTTTCGATCTCACCCTCCTCCCAGTCACTCTCACCACTTTCGCTATAAAATTGTATTTTCCTTTTCCAGCTTTTGATTTAAAGCCTTCATCACCCAGCCCCATTTGTCTTCAGAAAGTTCATATACTCGACAAGCAATGCTGTTTAGCAGTGCGACTATATTTTACACGAGTTTGTCCTGCTCGGTCACCATGGTACACTTGGGTTCTGTGTGACCCTCTACGTTGCCGCAGATGGAGACGCTAATGGGAATGTGTTTCGCTGTCCACAGCAAAATATCGGTAGGACAGTCCTGAATTTTCTGCAGAAGCGTCTCGAAATCGTAATACAAGAACCACGGGAAGGTACGGTCCTCTTCGGGGATGTGGATCTCTTAATGCTCCAGTCGGTAAAACAAAACTTTCCGTAAAACCCGCCGCGATAGAAAAATATGGTCATTTTGTTGCAGTTTTTTGTCTGGTGGCGGTGAAGATTCCAGCCATGATCGAAATGACGTTCACATGACTAACACTGGTACTTCTGCGCGTATTGGGTGAAGTTTCGAATGTAAGACAGGTGATTTTTATGTAGGTTCGAGTACATGGTGGTGTCAAGCAGGCCTCATGGATTTGTAGACTGAACGTGAGAAGCCATCTTCTTATAAACTGTAGACTTCGACGTTCAGATCAAAGCGGGTTGCAAAAGTGGGGAAGTGTTCTAAATTCAGACCCCTCAACGTGTCAATGGGCTCGTGACTCCACTGCTGCTATAACTCCTTTTCGGGTCCTTCCAGTGACTTGATGTCAAACCCCGTTTTTTTAAAGCCAGACGGCGAAAGGGGCAGAGGTTATCCTTGTATGGAACTTGATTATGATGATTTTTCACGGGAGGGTAGAGACTGTCCTTTCTCAACAGGTAGTCGGGTAAGATCCTTTTTACCAACGGGAAAAAAGATCTCGGTCACTACAAGATGGCCGTTAGTCACCAACACCGGAATCCACTGAGTATTCGGGCGCTGTCTCAACAGTTCGGTCAAAATATCTTTGGTCTCCAAAATGCGTCAAAGGCACTCGATATCGGCCCTTTTAGAGATGTAAACTGGCCTTTCAAAAAACCATTATTGGTATATAAATATCGGACCCGTGATCCAGAGTCGTGGGTCCTACCACTAACTATCTATTAAAAACCCAACATATTTAAATGCCACTTAAGTATGCGCATATAATAAGTTGGTATATTTAAGGCAAAATAAACACTTAAATCATAGAAAAAATTAACTAAAGGACGTATTGATAATAGTAAATAAACCGATTGTAGATTAACAGGTAGTTTTTAATTTGTTTTGAGCTAGAATCTATAATAGTAGACATGTGTATATGCAAACAGTGTATAACCAGATCAGGCGGCTTTTATAAGACCTTTCAAAATACACGAAATGTATTCAAGTAAATATATTATCTGTGTTACTGCTGTCTACATACTGCAATAAGATATACATAGTCGCACGGTTCAGCGACTGCGAAGTCTCCTAAATATGCTGTGTACATATGCGTGAAGCGATATACAGGTATTTCAAAATTGGTTTAAAGAGCTACATAGTATGTAAAACAGCGTTAAGGCAAGAGTGAAAGCGTATAATTCATGTCAGGATTTTCCTCATATATACACGTGCATTGGACTACCAAGGTTAAGAAACCGATGCCTTTTTATCTAACACGACTATCTCGATTGGCATGTTTGTTTAATTGAATGAAAATGCGGACTGAGAAAACTATAATAAGGCATTGGAACACATCTTTCAAACGATCAATCGCCGAGGATACAATCTGTAAAGGGTAAGTTCCTTTTTTATAATAATATTTGATTATTAAAACTGAAAGCACTTATGCTTATGTTCATGCTGAAATTATTATCGCATAATATCAATCACCAAATTTTGTCGGACGGTATAGCATTATCATTAAAATGTACAGAGTGTCTGTTTATTTTTGACGTTTCTTAAGAAAAATAAATACTAGCATCGTTACAAACTTAAAGTTTACAGTATTTATAAAACAATCACTTTTTACGAAATAATAAAAAATGAACAAAACAAAAAGTGAAATGAACAAGTGACATAAAAAACAATACACTTACCTTTTAACTATTTAATGATGCTAGAATAAAACGTAATGTGTGTGTTGCATAAGAAATCATTGGCATTGGTTGAAAGCTCGGGGCCGCTTTCTTTACTATGTACTTTTTGCCCTTTAATGTGAATCGTTTCACCTTTCATTCTGTTCACGACATTCATTTTCTTTTCGATGCGCATACTAAATATTAAGGTCACTCGCGTTATTATCCTTTCCATGAAAGAAGACTCTTTTTATTGTTCACTCTTAAGATAAATTTAGTGATGATGCTAGTATCCTTTTGTTTTCTACCGGCGGATTGTTAACATTTGATAACGCTGCCCATACTTTCTTTGTTAACGTTTCGCAGATTCAGAATGACCTCCACATATTTATTGTTTAACGTGAAAGAAAAAAAAATGATACGATGCAAATTTCCTTTTCATGCAATCCGACATTTAAAATGAATTCCGCTTCTTTATTGTTCAAAACTTCGTCTGTATGTGCCATTTGAGACCTATCAACAGTGGTTTATGAGATCGCTAACGCAACGTTGCACGCCCACCTTCATTTGAGAACAAGAACATGTAGGTATTTTACTTGAAGATCTTGAATAGCCAAGGGTTTATACCCAATAGCTATACTATATCACAGGTACACAAATCTTAGCTATTTCTACAGACAATATAATGACATGTAGCCTAAGTTATATGTTACCGTCGTCGGATGCACACTGCAAGACAACTTTCTGGGTATTTGAGGGAATGACATGGTCTTGCCATATCCTAAAAGGGCTACAGTCGATTGCCATCTAATGCGAATTACATATCTCCTATGAATATAACCTAACAAGCAACAACACATTGTTCTCTGTCTAAAATGACCAGAATCATAAACCCTCTCCAAACATGTTGTACTTTGTAAAACATCTCATTCACTCTGTTGGAGTGGACGGTACATGTTTCTTTAAAAGACAGTTTTATTTTCTGAGCTGGAACACCTTTTTCTTCATAAAGTGTGTGATCCCTAGTGTTTCTTTACAGCTTATGCTTGCTAATACAATTATGGCAAACGTTAATCCGTACATGTATTTTCCAATCAGCTCCGGTCATATTATCCCAGGTGTTCTTTGTCCACAGTAATGTCTGTTGAGTAAAAGTCAGTAGTGTCCATTTGTTTTTATGTCATTAAATTTATTATTGCACTATGTACATCAAATTTGTTTTGCTTTAAGAGGTTGTATAATAGAGTATTAATAGAAGCATTCTAATATCAAATATTACGATGGGGCTTTAATTAGGTATATCTGCCTACAATCGATTTTTCGATAAGATTGTCATATTTCGAGCTACGGTTACATCAATTGGGTTCATTACGCCCATACTGAGGTAATTGTAAGACGCTCTTGGATACACAAAATGAAATAAGGTGTAAACTATGGGACTAAAGAATGAATATATAAGTCGTTTCTCCTACATATGTATCTCATACTGCATAAACAAAGCATGGTGCTGTTTTTTCCATATAAGTATCAGAAAGTAACACCGTTGCATCAGTTCTGCCGTGCATATGTAGTCATTGCATTAAAACATCAGTGTTGTTTTACGACAGCGTGTACCATGTTGTGTACACTGTTAACATATTGTTAAACTGATTTACTCCAAACAGTTACATCTTTTTATATAAAATACCTCATTAAAAACATTTTGCATGATCCTTTAACACTTAAAGTATAAATATTTGGATTTTCAACATAGAAATGCATATTACGTTTTTATTATATTAACTATCGTATATTTAATCTAATTTAATCATAGCTATATGGTTAAAAAAGAGAAAATGCACGTTTCAAGAACTGGGCAATCATAAAATATTTAAAAGCATTCCGGTTGGTGCTTTTTTTTCAAATTGTCCATTTAAAAAAAGACGGGGTCGATTTTATCCATTAATTTGTATATATTGGCAAAATATCTTAAAATAATTAATCAATATGTACACCTTTCTACCAAGTTGTTCAACAAAAACCTTTGAATTAAGTAAGAATTATCAGTTGCTATGTTGTTCTTATTTATATTTAACAAGGATTTAAATGGCCGTACTTTTACGATAACTTAAATAATTAATTAGTAATTTACGATACGATAAGAAAGTAATAATAAAACATATCTAACTTATTTTACCAAAATGAAAGGAATTCGGATATAAACTTTGTTACATCTGTATATTTTCTTGACATTCGCACCAAATGATCGTGTATGTCAATGGGCAACAATTGTCTAGGCGGTAATAAAATTTCGAAGCCCATAAATGGCAGTTCATCGAACAATCGCTGAATGTAATTATAAATAATTTGTGGCAATAAAACGGAAATAATTAAAAGAATTGTAAACAAATGATAGATAAAATTATGAGCAAAGATGTGCAACGTTTTGTGTACATTACCCTTACGTATTTATTGCCTTATTTGTTTTGTTTATCACCATGGTATACATGTCTGCATCATGACTTGTTTTATGCTACAGTATTTAGACATCAATGACTAGTATTAGTGACACCTCTTTCTGAGAACCAGATATTTACCGTGAGCATAGAACTTAGTATGTACAACTTTCCCCACTGGAACATTCAACCAAGTACTCATATCATTTTGGGTGCGCTTCAAGATTAAATATTATCAACAAGCAATTAATAGTAAAGTTGAATTAAACACACAAATTACACGTTGTAAACAACAAAATATAATCTAATTATATATAATCATATGAATACCTATTTCCAAAATATATGTCTTCTTATTATTAGATGTCTTATACTAATTTAAACTATTTTAGAAATTATAATAAACTTTTAAAAACAAAGAGCTTGTAGTTTGCTCAAAATAAAACTGTCGAATCTGTTATAATTGATGGTATGGTTCTCCGGATAGCTATTCTGTAAACATACACTTTTTTGTTTTACTTTCATTTGAATTATAAAACACCATTTTTCATTAACACGTAATGTTTACAGATCTTGAACATTACTGCATGCGGTCATACATCACATATCCATACAGTTAATGTGTAGAATATGTAGTGTTAAGGCAATATTGAGCTTTATAAATTTAATTTAAGAATTAAAAAAAAACAACAAACTAATTCCTATTTCATGTTAACAACTATAATATATTCTTGAATATTGAATGCGTTATAATAATTCCGACAAGACTAATGATTGTGGTAAACATCGAACATGACACCTTAGTTGATTTCTTAGATATTACCATACAATGCAATACTCTTAGGACTTTGCCATATTTTCTTAAAAGCCCCAGTTAAATGGTTTAAAATGGCAACATTAACCTTCTTCTATTAACCAATTTGTAACTTATGCTATCTAAAGTCAAACTAATCATGTTTCGAATTGTGTTCTCATTTTCATCACGACCAAAAATGTCAGCTGCGGCAACGTAAGCGAAGATAACAACAATTCACCACCGGCGGTCATCCTCACGTCAGCGTTACACCTCACTTACCATACTGTTATACAATCAAATAACTAAGTCATCAGTACATGTACACATTAAGCATACCAGATCGAGTAACACATTCGGTAGAGCGTCGGTTTCAGATACGGGAGGCCCCGGGGTCAAAATGGTAGTGGTATAGCTCCCTTGCTCAAACTCAAGCAATTATGAGGGTAGTTCCACGACTGGTTGTCGCTGTGTCAGGATAATGTGACTGGACGTGGTATTATGCCATGTTTTAACGGTATGACATACACAGTTAAGGAAACACTACATCTGCTTCGAGTGGACACCGTCTCCAGATAAATGAATTGCAATTGGTTGGACAAACTCACCAAACATACACGTTCAATAGGCAACACCTTTGTGTTCTTTTGTGAAATGTGCATATTGGTTTATGAAATACATGGTACTATTTAAAGAAACTGACAAAACGATAATGGCGGCCATCATACATCTCCCAGTGTCTATTATCATACATCTCCCAGTGTCTATTATCATACATCTCCCAGTGTCTATTATCATACATCTGTCAGTGTCTATTATCATACATCTGTCAGTGTCTATTATCATACATCCATCAGCCTCTAGTACCATACATCTGTCGGCGTCCTTTATCATACATCCATAAGCGTCCACTATCATGCATCTGTCAGCGTCTATTATCTTACATGTTTCAGCGTCTATTATCATACATCTGTCAGCGTCTATTATCATACATCTGTCAGCATCTATTATCATACATCTGTCAGCGTCTATTATCATACATCTCCCAGCGCCTATTATCATACATATCTCAACGTCTGTTATCATACATCAGTCAGCGTCTATTATCATACATATGTCAGCGTCTATTATCATACATCCGTCATCGACTATTATCATACATCCATCAGCGTCTATTATCATACATCCATCATCGTCTATTATCATGCATCTGTCAGCGTCTATTATCATACATCTGTCAGCGTCTATTATCATACATCCATCAGCCTCTAGTAAAATACATCTGTCAGCGTCTTTTATCATACTTCCATCAGCGTCTATTATCATACATGCTCACCGTCTATTAACATACATCTCTCAGCGATTATTATCATACATCTCTCAGCGTTGATTATCGTACATCTCTCAGCGTCTATTATCATACATCAATCGGCGTCTATTATCATACATCTGTCAGCGTCTATTATCATGCATCTGTCAGCGTCTCTTATCATACATCTGTCAGCGTCTATTATCATTCATCTGTAAGCGTCTTTTATCATACATCTTTCAGCGTCTATTATCATACAGCCATCAGCGTCTATTATCATACATCTGTCAGCGTATTTTGTCATACTTCTGTTAGCGTCTATTATCCTGCATCTGTCAGCTTCTCTTATCATACTTCTGTTAGCGTCTATTATCATACATCTTTCAGCGTCTTTTATCATACACCATTAAGCGTGTATTATCATAAATATGTCGACGTGTATTATCATGCATCTGACAGCGTCTGTTATCATATATCTGTCAGCGTCTTTAATCATACATCCATCAGCGTCTATTATCATACATCAATCAGCGTATATTATCAAACAATTGCCAGCGGCTATTATCATACATCTGTCCGCGTCTTTTATCATACATCCATCAGCCTCTAGTAACATACATCTATCAGCGTCTATTTTCATACATTCATCAGCGTCTTTTATCATACATCTTTCAGCGTCTTTTATCATACATCTTTCAGCGTCTATTATCATACAGCCATCAGCGTCTATTATCATACATATGTCAGCGTCTTTTGTCATACACCATTTAGCGTGTATTATCATAAATATGTCGACGTGTATTATCATGCATCTGTCAGCGTCTGTTATCATATATCTATCAGCGTCTTTAATCATACATCCATCAGCGTCTATTATCATACATCAATCAGCGTATATTATCAAACATCTGCCAGCGTCTATTATCATACATCTGTCCGCGTCTTTTATCATACATCCATCAGCCTCTAGTACCATACATCTATCAGCGTCTATTTTCATACATTCATCAGCGTCTTCTATCATACATCTTTCAGCGTCTATTATAATACTTCTGTTAGCCTCTAGTACCATACATCCCTCCGCGTCTATTATCATACATCTGACAGTGTCTATTATCGTACAGCCATCAGCGTCTATTATCATACATCTGTCAGCGTCTATTATCATACATCTGTCAGCGTCTATTGTCACACTGCCATCAGCGTCTATTATCATACAGTCATCAGCGTCTATTATCATACATACATCAGCCTCTACTACAATACATCTGCCAGCGTCTGCTATCATGCATCTGTCAGCGTCTATTATCATGCAATTGTCAGCGTCTATTATCATACATCCATCAGCTTCTATTATCATACATCTTCCAGCGTCTATTATCATATATCCATCAGCGTCTATTATCATACATCCGTCATTGTGGAACACAGCAACATGACCCTAGTATGCCGAGATATATTCTATGTTTTAAAATGACGTGATTTATGTGCAGTTCTTTATTATGTCTGACGCGATTATGACAGACGGTGTCCGATTGTGTTGTACCGGGTTAAGTAAAGTCAAAAGGGCAACACATCCATACTAATTACGAAATATACGCGTGGTCTTTACTTTGATGAAAGTGATCCTAGGCGATGAGAACCAACCACAAGTTCTACTACAATGTTTATAATCGGTCGAAAATGTGTGCACAATATTGTGTATATATATACAATTCTGTACCAGATATCTAATATAGCTATCAAAGTTCATTTTTGGAACAATGACGGTGTATTAACCTGGACTAATTCCACCTAAACAACTCTTTAACTTTTCACAGCTAGCATGTGCTTAAAGATAACTTATGATTTCATATTTTTTATAGATAAAAGAATCCCTATTATTTTATTTTGAAATACATTGCAGAGACCATTTATGATCATTATAGCAACGTCCAGCTTTTGAGTGGAGGACGACCCCAGACACATGTCTGGGTAGAACTACCGGCGCACAGCAAGTCGGCTGGAAGACCTACTCACATTAAGTCCTTCGCCCCAAACGGAACTCAAACCACATGGTGTGAGGTTAAGCAGTCAGAAGAGTTACAAATCGACTCTACCACTACACCACGGGCGCCCCCAAATCCTACCTCAAAATTGTAGTCATGTCTTAATTGTATACATAAAATAATAAACCATAGATACTGTAAGCAAATAAAACCGACACTTGTTCTAATGGCGACCTTGGTACGTTAGAAATGTTCTAGATGATATACTTGAACACTTTTCCTCTTACCCTTATAAGCTTCGTTGCGGCACTGGTTCTACTGGGGCCCTTGGTAAGTTCCCATATTCAAGAGATCCATTTTTCATGAAATCCAAACCATGTGTATGTCTTTTACCTGAACACTTTTATTCTTATGAGCTCCGTTGCGGTCATTTAATTGCAAAGTGTGTTCATCCTCAATCCCCGTTTTGCAATGATCTTAGTTTTAATGGAAAACAGGGAATTATAGCAAAAAAGGTTTGTAACAATGTCAATCCATTTCATTGTGAAAACCTAATCCATGCATTATTGGATTGGAAAAGTACAGACATAAAGCAAATGGACTCATTGCAATTAAATCTTGGCATACTCATTTAACAATTGTTGCAATATTTAATGACGGCGGCGTCCATGGTTAAATTGAAGGATGTCGCTTAAAAGGGAAAGAAAATTTAGAAATCGTATTTTGTCTCTTTTGCTAAATTTCTGTGACAGTGTGTAGATTGTTGAATAACACCCCGACCAGCATACACGGTACTAAATAGGGTGATGAGAATGTAGAAAGCCTCGTGTGATTTATTCAAAGAAAAAACTTACAGAGCTTCAGGTTATGAGCTCAGAATGATTATCAATGAGACGGATTACACCTGCGGATCCTTCGTTAGTACCCCAAATGATGTTGTACATGTAAGGCATGAAATGCAGTGATATTGTGGAACTGTCATATTACAATTCGTACGTCGGGTTTAACGGCACTAGGACACAAGGTAGGTCATACGGCGCCGAATTCATTGAAATTTAACGAGAACAGTCTAAAGTTAGTTTTAAATTAAAATACTGAAGCATAAATACAAAACTCTATCAGGTTAAACTAATGTAAATTATAATTGAAAACAGGTAAACATGTAACACATTTTAAACAAGTATAACGAAAATATAATGGAGAGTTTAAAATTAATAACTTCTTAAGAATGCCAATCTCGTTCAAGAAGCACAACAACTTAGAATTCGACACTGTCTTAAATAGTTCGTACATGTTTTTGGCAATAAAATACTTAGACCGAATATAGACAGTATCAATGCAATTTATTAAAATATGGTTAAGTGTCCGTGATTCTTGGCAAGGAACACATTCAGGTTTTAAAAGATAGTAACGAGTTAATCTAGTATGCCCAATTCGACAGCGGGTAAGAGCTACGTCTTCCCGCCTACTTTCTCTGCAAGTAGAGATATTGGCACCGACATTAGGTTTAATTTGTTATAAACAGTATTGTGTTATATTGTTTGCAATTTTGGTTAAAATATATCGATTGATAAGTGGTATTAAATCTGTGTGTGGGATGGAAAAGTCTGTCTCAGTAAGTACTGAAGCAGATTTTGCACTTGTATCTGCATCCTCGTTTCGTCGGATGCCTACCTGACAACTTAGTCAACACAAAATAATAAGAGAACGTTCATTAAGTTTTAAAAGTTTTACTCTTCTTATGTGAGATTTTCAATTGACTGAAATACTGACAAAGAGTCACTAAACACTACAATTTTATCGCCAGAATGATTTGCAATGAAGTCAAGAGAAAGGTTATCAGGTCTGAATTTCGGCTGATAAAATACACGATTCGGGAGGTGGTGGGGGTGTGGGGGTAATTTGGGGGTATATGTTGCAATGCTCATAGGACTCTGTCATATATTCTTATTCATGATAACAACAATGTTACTTGTGCAGTATGGCGGTCGTAAAAATTCTCCCCGTGCATGTAATCTATGCTGTCATTTAATTCATCCTATAAGGATTGTTACGTGCATTTCCTTTGATGGACATTGGACTTTGGTTCTTCAATTCCAGCTACACATGAACAGGAAGCTACAACCATTTATTCGTCTCTGGTCATGTCTGTTCATGATTCAAAAAGTTAATTGTATTTATAGTCAACCATTTTTGTGTAGTTGTTCAAATCGAAATAATACCATATTCTTTTCTTAACACTATGTGGACATTATTTTTCAATGACGTCACTACTTTCGTCATAACTTATAGAAAATATTAGCGCTTGGACCTTTTGTATTTAAATACTAGTAGATCGTTTTTCTTTTTATTGCTTGCATTTGAGAAACTCATCAGGAGGTTAGAGCTCTGTAAAACCGGTTTAAGCACCCCAGTCGGTCCATATTGCCGACTGACCGTTCCAAGGCGGTAACTGTCGGTTTGCTCTTTTCGTTAAATGACTCATCTAAAATTTGTTCTTACTTTTCGCTTGTTTTTCATGTGAACTACCTTTGCAATGCTCATAGGACTTTGTCATATGTTCTTATTTTTTAAAACAATGAGTTGTACTTATGGAAGAACAGCCGACATAAGAATCTTCTTTTGACCATTCGGTATATACTTCGAGGTAGTTAGAGTATTTCTTGTCGCGCAGTTCGATAAAATTTAAGCGTAGTACTACGAGAGGGTCTGTTTTTAATTATTATTTATACTGAGATTCAAATCAACGTTGTAGCAATTGCCTTTCACTGGTGTTCATACTTTTAGAGCGATAACATATAAGAATATCGTCCACATACAGTGAACAATCGACTCCATTATTTGGAGTTTTAACATAGCTATTTAATTTAATGTTCAAGAAAGTAACTAATAATATATAACACATGGTTCTTGTTTATGAAAAGAAGACGACGTAGACCCAATTTTAACATGAAAATTTCTGTCAGAAAGAAAAGAAAGAAAACTGTCAAAAAAGATGGGAAAACGACCCTTGAGACAAAGGTCACCTAAATCAGTTAAAATCCCAAGTTTCCATGGTATAACGTATGCCTTTTCAAGGTCAAAGAACACCGCTACAAGGTGTTCTTTCTTGATAAAGGCATCTCGTATAAAAGTTTTAAATCGAACGAGATAATTCCGAGCCAAAGACGTTGATAACAAGGTTGTTCTGCCGCTCGACCTTGGAGATTTGAGAGATGGGAGTGGGAGCGTCAATCCCAATAAAGTTGAGGAAATCTTCGGTGGGGTACTTAAAGGTCCTGTCCACATTATTGTACATAATTGGAAACAATGCAGACCTGAGAGACCAGCGGAGGCAGTTGTTGTCTCTCTTCATCACATTAACGTAAGCCTTTGAAGAAAGCGGAGTGGATCAAACTTTTCCAGGATGGCCTTATGTTTTTCTTCTCTTTGCTTCCCTGGCTGGTTTCACCAGTGTAGGACGGCTAGGAGGTATTGGCTCAGACAGGCCGTCCCGAATGGGAGAATCACAAATTACACATCCCTGGCTGGGAGACATCAAGCCTCTCACGTAGCCGCCCTTGACCTCGGATATGAAGGCCACTCTTCAGCCTCTCTCTGAAACTCTTCTCTCAGAAGCCGAGCTTTTTCTGCGTGTGTCGTCATGTGTCACTATATTTCTAACCATATTTCTATAGGTATATAGGGTGTCACCATATTTCTCTAAACATAATTTGTTTTTCTGTTTAGTCAATTTATTTCCTTTTGTCTTTACAAATGTGGGCCCACTTTCTCCTACACCCACACTGACAGCAAAGCTGAAGTTTGTTGTTGACACCAACTCCACAAACAGTGCATGGTCTATTAAAAAACCTCCGCGGCGTACGAGAGCCAAATGGATTTTACTGTATTCCCCACAACAACTTTTGTTGCAATGGTTAGTCTTACCTAGAGCTAACCACTTACACATGTTGTGTCATTTCACCATGGTGTATTAGTATACTAAATGTATGTAATATCTCTAAGAATAGGTGTCATCTAAATTATTTTTGTGCCTTCTCGGGGAGATCCACAAAACAGAAATCATTGGTTGAGGAGCCCGCCAGGGTGGTGGGGCGGGCCCTATCGCATAGCAAGGGATGGGGTGGGGGTGGGGGCAGAACTAGATCGAGTAATGTGATCTCTCAGTGGGAAGTGATCCAGAACCCTTACCGCGTACAATACTCTGTTAATTGAACCATAGAAGATATAGTGTGTAATTAATATTATATATTTGATAGACTTTCTAGTTATTGACTGTGCCCACAATCGATTCGGAGAGCTTAATTCGAAGGGCACACTGCTGAACGAGAATGTACGAACTTCATTTGCGTTCATTAGCATTCAAGTAATAGACAGAATTCTCGATTTTTTATGCATTTCAAATTGCACAATTTCTATCGGCAAAACTAAAATCAATTAATTTGACTGGTGTCTTTCGCAAAAAAAACAACAACACGAATATTTCCTTTACTTATTTAGTACTTCACATTTCTTAGCACAATTAAAGCTTTTCGAAAACACACACACAACATTTGCCAAAATCCTTGAACCTAATTTGTCTTTTAAGATATACAAAGATACCAAGACACCGAGATATTTAAAATTTAAGTCGTAAGTGAACAAAATTATTATAAAAACATACCTGTGTTGTGGCATTAATCTCCTTCGTAATTATTGGTCCTTATTCCTTACTAGTAAGCCATGCAATTTGCACGTTACTGTAAATGTGTATTTCTCAGACAATTAATGCATTCCAGCGATAACATATCTACATGCTATTTGATTGGTTCACACCCATTTTACAAGAACATGGATTAAACTACTAACTATAAATGCTCATTAGAACGTTATACTTCTGAGATAAGCATAATGATCATTGGCACAGAGAGCATAGTGGGACACAAATATATTATATTTTATCATCATAAAGAAAAAGAAGCAACATTATTTCGGTCACTTTCACTCTATGAAGAAAATGATAAAAACGCATGCTCAAGTATAAAAGTACACACGTAAATATTCGCTAAAAGCCACCTGGCAATTTTGCACGGCGTAATTAATGTAAATAAAGTAAGCATTGTTTATAAGTCAAACTTAACTTCAATGTGCTATTTTAAAGACCGTTATGACATAATCACCTTCGTTTATCATCTAACTCGCAAATTAGCCTCTTCCATTACATTATTACAGCCAGCAATAACCCCTTCTGTGAAATTACTATATTTTGTTTTGATGATGAGAGAAGTTTTGTTTGTAAAGGAAAAATGTGTTGCTGAAGATGTTACAGTAAATGCGGTTAGTACTGCCAATGATGATGATGATAATCATGATAATAGCGGTGATGGGTATAGTAGTGATGATGGCTGATACTGTAGCTACTGCCGCTGCTGTTGCTGTTGCTGATAAAAATGTGTGGGTAGCGGTAATGCTAGTTGCTGTGGAAGTACTGGTGGTAGTGCTGCTGGCGTTGGTTTGGATGCTAGTATTGGTGCTCCTGTCCTTAGACCTGATGATGGGTATTTTTAATATGGTGTGGGGGTGATAACGGTTTCGCTGGTGGTAATGCTGTCAGTGGTACTTGTGTGGTAATGGTAGTGGTTGTGGTGATGGTGATAACGGCCATTATCATTATATTTTATTATTATTATTATTATTATTATTATATTGGGCTATTGGTGATAGTGGTGATGGTAGTTGAGATTGAGCTGGTGCTGCTGCTCTTGATTGATAATAAAAATGTTTGCGTGGTAGTTATTTCGGTTGCTATGGGTGCACTGGTCGTGCTGACAGTGGTTTTGATGGTGGTTCTGCTGGTATTGTTGTTAGTGGTGGCAGAAGAGATGATGCTGATTTTTCTGATTATGATTACGATTATAATGGTAATGAGGATAACGATGTGGTTGTTGTTGTGGTAGTGGTGATGATGATGATGATGATGATGATGATGATGATGATGATGATGATGATGATGATGATGATCTTTCCGCTGCGTTTTGTTCTAATGATAATCAGTATTTTGATAATGGGTCGTGGTGATAATATCAGTGCTACATGTATGGAGGTGGTGGTACTGACATTAGTGGTGCTGATGGTGATGATGATAATAATGATGGTGATGATGTCAATAAAAACTATGAAACAACATAAAATATAAAAAAGGTTCACATTAATGATAAAATTCTGAAAGAGGAATTCAAACCCGTATCATAGTAAGATGAGAGACTTTATGTCGCTAAGCCTTTTCTGAAATAAATTTACCAGTATTGTAACTAAACACACATTGAACTACTGAATGCTTACTTTGTCACAATCAATTTGGCAAAATATTATTGGAACAATTCATCAATGTTTGTTTATTATACAAATTTTAAAAGATATTAACAGTTTATGCTAAATATAACTCTCTTAGACGTGGCGAAAGAAACTATAGTTACGCCCAGTTTCATTTCATGTTATGCCATTTATTTGTCGTTGGAATAATCACATACGCGTTCCCGTTTCCAGACCAATATAGTATATTACCCTAAAACCGGAATACTTTGTACCGATAGATTCTATGACTATTCTATGCCCTAAACGTAGATAACGTAGATATCACTATAGTTCGGAATTTATATACATTATATTGTTAACTTTCTAACATAGTTGCTTGGCAATTCCTAAGGAAAATATATTTTAAAAAAGGAACATAATGAGATGGGATTTTCAGCAATATGAAATGAGATGAAAAAAATAAAACAACAGAAATAAAGGGAAAATAAACAAACATTCATTTAATATATTTATCTTAACCACAACTGAAGGGTATAGTATAAGTCAGTTATATATGTCATATTGGGACAATATATGTTGATATTTATTACAAGATGCAAAAGTGGTCAAAAATATATTTTGTTTCTAGTTTTTAACAAACATATACGGACTCAACGTATTACAACATATAGCCAAATTATACCGGCTATTTACTTTTTTATTGTAAAACACTAACAGGTCTCCCTAATATACATGTTTCACACCTAACATAACAGGGTGCATCATCAGATCATCACCACGAACCAGCCAAAAGAATTGGCAGTATGGAACTTACCATGTGTTTAATTTAAATAAATAGAGATATTAACTGTGATTTAAGACACATACACACACACACACACACACACACACACATACACACACACACTAACTAACTAACTAACTAATAGGTAAATAAGAAAAGGTCCTATCAAAATTTTCACAGATATTTAAATTTTATCTACCTGCAGACCAAGGCAGACAAGGTAAATGTAAATGTGACAAAAAACACAGAGACGAGACATAACACACAAAAAGAAAAACCATCAGTTACCGCCTTGGAACGGTCAGTCGGCAAAATGGCCAACTGGGGTGCTTAAACCTGGTTTGTGGAGCGCTCCAACCTCGCACTTCCTGACGGTTTTTCTATCAAACAAACAGTGTAAATAAAAGTATCCCGTCAAAGTGACACAACTAACAATAAGCACCTGCATCGGGAGTTAAAACAGATATAATGAACATATGTACAGTATTTACAGTAGATAAAAGCCTCGGCAACCAAAAAATTCCAAATGAGAGAGTAGTTTAAAATAAATAAAGCAGTACAAGCGCTGATATATTATAAGAACCATATAACGACGTCATAAATGCCATGACGTCATATGCCAAAAGTGTCAAAAGTGAAATGTAAACAATATGGAAGAAACAATTGAATTTTAGAAAATCAACAAAATAAAACGTAGTATTGTTTAGAGTTAATCGTTTAAAAAACATATTATAAACGCCGAGGATTTATCCGCAGTTGACATATTATATATGATAAAGATTAAAAAAAAAAAAAACAGCAAATCACGTTATTTCCACTTCCTGAACCCTATTGATATATACATGTGTATATATATATATATATATATAAATATATATATATATATACATGTATATATCAATAGGGTTCAGGGAGTGGATATATATATATATACGTCTTATATTGATATTTTTAGTATCTACTGGCAAATGCCGGGTACCCTATTGCCACAAAACTGAGAATGACATGTTATTATTGCACAGGGATCATGCTCATATACTTTAAAAAAGACGAAAATTCAAATGAATTACACTCAAGAAACACATTTTACACAACTATTAAATTCTCTTCTAAATTAGATGTATACACCTCCGCGTGGTCACGTTGCTCAAAGTGATTTTTTGTGAGAATTTGCCAGATATTTCGCTTAGCATTATGTACGCTTTGAAATCAAAAATGCTCTTTAATCACAATATTTTTATCAGTTGAAGAGGAAACGTTCTTTGAAGGATTTCCTCTGAGTATTTTTATAAACAAAAAATATTGTTTGCAGGATTTTAGTTGTTGGTGCATACCTAACTGGAACATTTAAGTTCGCCTGACGACACGATTCTTATATTGTGTACGTTTTTTTGCTCAGTGCGTCTTGCATGCCCATTTCTTAGCTTATTGACAATAAAAACCTGTTTATGTCATCAATATGGCGATATTTGCAATTTCAAAACGATGCACGGTAAATACCTGCGACTGATAATGCATACAAGCACTTACCACGACAGGGCTAAATATGCAGCTTATCACTAGTCAGAAAGAGGGGACTCAATAATTGCAGCACAATATTAAAGCTCACGGATAGATGACATCATCTTATCAAAGACAAGACTTATTTGGCAGATCTCAAGGGGTAGCTGTGTGGCTGCTTTGGCGGGAATGTGGATAATTTAATCTTTGGCTGCCCAGGACTGGCAAATTTATTTTCAGCAGCCACGGGACTCCTGCACACATAAGTCAGTAGCTTTTGATATAAACACCGTGTTCATATTGTAAACAACATCGACAGTGCCAGAGACATCGAGCGATCTTCAAAGGATCTGTTCGCATCCTTGGTGCACGCATTGTATTTTTAACGAGTGTGAGCTTTTTGCAAATCAAATGATCGTCTCTTTGCATCATATGTAAACAATACTGAAATGCTAATTGTTTATCTAAACCTATACGCAGAAAGAAGTCGGTTAATTAAAGTATATAAAGACATATAACACTTTGGTTGTTTGCTTTCTTTAGATAAAAGTAGTTCGGGAATGCTGCAATTCATCATTTACAAAGCCGTCTTTATTCAAGTGTATATCTTAAATAAGTCGTATTATAAAGCGTTTACCCGACTTGCCTTATGAGGTTCATTCTTCTTAGTTAATCATACAATCTCTACAAAAAGTTACTCTCAGAATGTTCATTGGTACAATGTTGTAAACTTTCCGTCCTACACTTATAAATAACTGAGTGCTAGTCATTAAAATGTTACGAGTAAGAAGAGTTACGCTCTTATCTGATTATTGATTCAAACAATCCAACATTTCAATGACAGACATCATATGTGCACGTGTAATGTATTCGCAATTTATAGACTTGTTATAATTGATTTCCTCAAAATAAAAATATTCATAACTCCTACATTGGAGTCAATAATTTGCAGACATAAATGCATGACATTTGATACATAATTAAACTAATAGTTTATGCATGTAAAATCTCTAGCGCGCGCTCTCTATTTTCAGCTTTGTTAACGATTCTATTTTACTACAAAATATCTTTTATGTAGATCTACTATTTACAATTCTGCCAAGTTAAGTTTGCTTTAATTAACTGTCTTTATCAACACTAACTCTCGTCGTACTTATCGGATCGTAAAACCTATTTTTAATTTTCGGTTTTGTAATCAATAGATCGTCGCTGTGAAATGTCGATTCTTTCACCTTGGTTTGTACGCTCGTCTTCACTATCCATGTATAAATTATATCAAAATATGCGGAATTTACGCTCTGACTGATAAATCGTTGATTTAATACAACTTTGTTTATAACTTGGCGAAGGTCATTGATGTGTGAACTCAACATTACGCCCCTATCTGTGCAGTTATATGTTTCGCATTGTTAATGTCTCCGGGGCAGTGTAATTGCCATTGCCATCCCAACTGTTTTCTTCACTATCTGTCAACAATGTGGTGACCGTAACAATTGCCGAGCTATCTGATGTATGCGTGTATTTAATTTGTAACATGTTGTCTATTTGTGCTTATCTTGACTGGAACTGAGCATTCATTAACCTAGCTTTTAGCTCAATTAAGGAGATATCATCTTCGCTCTCATTGCTAGATGATATGGGTTCGTCTGGCAAACTGTCACTACTTGTTAGGTTGTCCTGTACTACAAACCTACACTTCCTAACTGGTCTTTGTCCCTGTTCTGCATTTTTCGGTAGATCCCAGCTCCCAATATTTGCAAGGTGTAAATGGTCAATATATGTGATAACTATTGATTATCTAATTGGTTCTTGACATTTTACGATTAAATTATGGTAGGCAACGATTTTGAATTTTACTTCTTCTGGTTACGTTTTTAAGGTAAACGGGATCTTTACTTTTTATTTTGACTAGTGTTCTGTTCTTTGCTCTGTCAATTCTTTGTTCTGAGTCCTACGTACATTTAAATACGCTTGTTTGTATATTTGATGGGTTTTTTTTTTTTTTTTTTCATCGAGATATGGTAATTGATGTCCTACAAGGTTGTCAATTGGGAGGATTACGTCTTTACCATGCATTATGAAGTATGGACTCATTTTGGACTACCGTTGCTATGAAATCTTATCGCTGCTACTGCTTGTGGTAAAGCTAAATCCCAGTTTGTTTCATTGTCCTCAATAAGTTTGATGATTGTGCATTTTAAAGTAGAGTTTAACCTCTCAGATCTTCCATTGCTAGAAGGGTGGTAACGCGAAGTTTTAACGTGGTGTAAATTTAAAGCTGACATAGTTTCTTTAAACATTTTAGACGTGTAACAAGACCCGTTATCTGTAGTGATTTGTATATGTGACCCCTACCTAAAAATAAAGGTTCATAAATTGCTGCAATTACGCTTTGGCTGGTTGTGTCTTTTATGTCTATTACTTCGGGATACTTACTGACAAGGCATGTTAATATCAAAATATATGCATATCCACTATTTTTTGTAGGTAGTGGACCTATAATATCCGAGCTCCACATGTTCCTGGAATGTGTGGTATTGCCATTTCTTCCATTTGTGATGTAATTTGCCATAAATTATCTGATAGACATTTGACGCGATGATCTATAAATGCCTTAATAACTGAGTCTCTAATTGGTGATGGAATGTAAATACGTAACCTTGGATCATTGTCCGTGTTGGACACGTGATGTAAGATGTCATGACAGTGGCATGTCTGCTTATTTTGCTACAATTGTTTCGAAACTGTTTTGAGTTCATTTTAAAGTATTGTTTTTTTCGTTAGATTGGTTAGGGGGCAGAATTTTTTTAATGACTTTTTGATAATAAGCCGCATGTCCTAAAATGACCTTACTTCTTTGACATTGGTTTGTATTGAAATATTTCTCAAAGCTTCTACTTTACTCTCATCAGGTTTGATTCCTGAAGCTGAAACAGTATGGCCTAAATGTTTAACAGTGTCTTTGAAAAATTGGCATCTCTTTAGTTTCAGTTTTATGCTATTTTCCTTTCTTTTGTTTCTGAGATTATTTACATGTCATCAAGATACACGAATACAAATTGATGTAATCCTCTCATAATCCTTGACATTGTATCTTGAAATATAAATGAACTCAAATTAGGACCCAATGGTATACGTTTGTAAACATATGTATTTGTTGTGGTTGGTAAAACAGGTTTTATACAGATTTTTTCTGCAATTTTGAGTTGATGGTAGTCTAGTGTTAAATCGAGTGTACTGTGAAATTTAGATCCATTTAGGCAACTGAATACTTCATCAATGCGTGGTAATGGTCTTAGGGTAGTAATGACTGATTTATTAATTTGACGGAAGTCAATAACCAAACGTCTAGATCCGTCACTTTTTTATCAATAGAGCAGGTGATGAATACGGAAAACGGCCTTCTTTGATAACATCAGCTTTTAATAATTCTTTAATCTTTTCGTCCATATGTGGTATTTCTGAGAACGGTAATCGAAAGCATCTTTTAGCAGGGGGATGGTCATCGCACTTCAAAAATTTGTGACTAAACCTATATCATTTGAGTGTTTTGAAAAAACAGATTGATTTTTGTATTTTTTTCACTTCATTATAGTAGTCTTTCGGGGAGGCAATCTCATGTAAATTTAGCTTATTGTCTGCAAATCGCTTATCCCAAGTTTTGTCGACAATGTTTGTTTTGATGGAGTAATCATTCATGCTACATAACCTTGCTAGAATGCATCTTCGGCGTAATTTGAAAGTTTGGTGGAATTGTTAGTTAACATGATTGGTACCAATCCGTCTGACTCTAACTTCATAGGTGCTGGATGTAATTCTAAATTTGTTTTTTAAAACAAATAACCTCTATCTAACGCGTCTATTCAGAACCCTTCGTTAGATGCTAAATGCGGGTTTCTTTTTATTTTACCTATTAAATAATTTAGAGGTCTTGGTTTGAGGATAGTTGTGTCTTTTAATCTAACGATTGACGCAATGGTTATGTCATCTTCAAGTGGTATATAATTTTCTTTGATATTAATGAAACCTAAATCAAAATATATTCTACAATTCTTTTTATACAGAAAAAAACTTGTGCTAAAATAAGTGATCTATTTAAACTTTTGACAACAATGGACTCGTGACACATGACTAATTTGTTGATATTTGCTTTGACAGCTACTGTTAGACTGTCGCCTGAGGTGGTGTGTAGATTTACGTGACAAAGTGACAAGCGTGGTTGTTGCTTCAAATTTTTAAATACTTTTTAAACTAATTCCCGCACTAGAGTCAACTAGAGCTCTAACAGTTTTGTTTCCGAATCTTAACAAGTAATATAAATACAAATACATTTGTATAGCACAAAAGTTATTAACAATATTCTATTGCGCTTCACGGAGTTCAGGAGCAATTTACAAAAGGGCATTCCACCATTTTAGCCCAACTACAGCTATTGATCTTGGAGATTTTGGTTCTTTTTTTTGGAACAGCAAATTAATTGTCATCCGATGATCTTAGTCTGTATTTTCCCTGAACACGATTTAACAAACACTTTAAGTTAGATGGGGCTGTTCCCAGCACAGTTCGAAATACATTAACAAGAATTTTGAACATAATTCTTGCCCTCACAGGCAGCCAATGAAAAGATTTATGAATTTCGGTTGTAGGATGACCATATGGAGCTTTGGTAACAACTCTTGCTGCTTGGTTTTGAACTTTTTGAAGTTTAATGATCAGATAGTCAGGGATATTAGTAAAAAGACCATTGCAAAAGTCAATGTGTGAACCATTATTTCTGTAGATTTTAGATAGATGTTTGCGAATGTCTTCTAGATTTCTAAGCTGGGCAAACGCGATCTGACATTTCTTTCTAATATGATTATCAAAAATGAGAGTACGATCCATGTATACACCCAGATCTCTTACATGATCAACACACTTTACTTCATATTCTCCAACACTAACGCTTGCGATGTTTAGTTTTGCTAGCTGATACTTAGTTCAATACATGATAATTTTAGTTTTAGAAGTGTTCATGTTTAACTTAAACTTAGTCATCCACATGATGGTATCATTCAGACAGTCATTTAGCTGATGAAGAACGTATGTTTCATTATGTGCATTTCCAGCTTGAATTCTGAAGGCAATTTTATGATCGTCAGCATAACCACGAAGTTCAGCTGGGTATTGTTGCACAACCCTGTTTAGAGCAGCAATATACACTGTAACAAGGACTGGACCTGCACAGGAGCCTTGGGGTACACCGAATTTTAGTGGTTCTGTGTTGGAAGATGCATTATCAACAATAACTTTAATTGTCCTTTCCGTCAAATAGGATTTTACCCAGTTCAATGGAGTATCGTTAATACCAAAGTCATCATTAAGAATTTGAAGTACAATTGGAATATCCACTGTATCAAAAGCAGCACTGAGATCAATCATAACAACAATTGTTACTTTATTGTTGTCAATAGCATCCAATAAATCACTGCACATTTTTATCATTGCTGTCTCTACTCTATGGCCTTTCCGATATGCACGTTGATATGATGGAAGAAGGTTGTTTATTTCAATATGCTCAGTAATTTTTTGTTAATCAGATTCCTCAAGATTTATGTTTCATAAAAAGGACAAGTTTGACACAGGCCAATAGTTCTGAAGTTCTAGGGGGAGACCTTTCTTCTTCAATATAAGTTTGATCACAGCAGTTTTCCAATCTTTTAGAAACTCCCCTGATGATAGTTATCTATTGATGATTTCTCTCAAAACTGGTAAAAAATAATGAAGAGATCTTTCAGCTTTAGTATCGGAATAACATCTAGCTCGCATGTTGTCGATTTTGATCCTTTGATTAGTTTAATGACGTCATATTCTGAGAGTAATTTAAGCTCAGTTAACGTTGCGCTGATTAAAAGCACATTTGATGATTCGGGCTCCACATGTGATGATACAATACTTATATATCTAATTCATTTCTCATCTTTGTAATTTTATCAACAAAGAACTGCAAAAATTCGTGGGCAAGAGGTACATCATCAGTGTGCGGTGGAAATAGATTGTCCTTGGTGCGACCGGGCAGACAGGAAGTTACCCCGTACAGTTTTTTCACATCACCCTCTGCCTCAATTATCTTTGACTGACAATACCTATTTGTCGATGTTACTACTGCAGCGGTGTAACAATTTTTAATCCATTTTGCACACAATTTCCATCAATTTGGATTTGTCCTTCTAAGGATTGTTTAAATTGCTTGAAAGATATCAAATATCAAGAATACCATGGCATAACAAACAAGAACTATGTGTTTCCTCATATTCTACGTATGATGAATTAGGGGTGTATGTTGAGTTTAACTTAGATGTTCCAGCCTCGACCTTTCTAAGGTAAGAACCGTCTAGTTTGTTTTTTTTCGCATGTACAAATTGCCGTAGGATTTATTATCTCTATGCTGCATGTGGTGACAATCGCGTTTTATATGGCTGGTTTGTCCACATTGAAAACGTATAACGTTTGATTTATTTGCCCTGTCATAATTTTGGTTGTTCTGTCGGTAATACGCATGATTGCTGCTGCGCGATTGATTGCGACTTTAATTTAATTCATCCTATAAGGATTGCCACGTGTATTTCCTTTGATGGACATTGAACTTTGGTTCCTCAATTCCATCTTCACATGAACAGGATGCTACAACCATTCTTTCGTCTCTGGTCATGTTTGTTCATGATCCAGAAAGTTAGTTTTATTTGTGATCAACCATTTTTGTGTTGTATTTTCAAATCGAAATAACACCATATTCCTTTTCTGAACACTATGTGGACATTATTTTTCGATGACGTCACTACTTTCGTCATAACATATAGAAAATATCAGCGCATGGACATTTTGTTTTCAAATAGATCGTTTTTCTTTTCGTTGCTTGCATTTGAGAAACTCGTCAGGAAGTGCGAGGTTAGAGCTCTGTAAAACCGGTTTAAGCACCCCAGTCGGTCCATATTGCCGACTGACCGTTCCAAGGCGTTAACTGTCGGGTTTGCTCTTTTCCTTAAATGACTCATCACAAATTTGTTCTTACCTTTCGCTTGGCTTGCATGTGAAATACCTTTGTTCTGTGCCTTTTCGGAGTTTGGTATCTGTTGCAATACTCATAGGACGTTGTCATATATTCTTATTGATATTTTAATAATCTGCATTCTGAAATTTCGTGACCTCTGCGTTTGCAAAATTTACAAAATTTGCCTTTCATCGCTAATTGCGTGATCTACTTCCATTGGTACAAAATGTTGTTCTCTGTAAGAGTATGTCGGATTGTTGTGGTGTGTATTGTTTCTGTGGAAATATTTTTTTCTGAATTAGCCTGACTCATGTTTGTAATATTTTATATGTGTTCTTTCATTTCTGATTCGTACGGTTTGTTTGTTCCTCTATTGCACCGTTTACAGCAGTCTGAAATTTTATTTAGATTTTATTTTAATAATTTTAATCTGATTTCGAGATCTAGTAAACCTTCAATGAAACATCCTACGAGTTGATATTCTACAAGTTGGGTGTGTTTTTTTTATCAAACCCTGCATAGACTTCGTCCGAAATTACTACTAATCTCTCTGCAAAATCCTTTTTTCGTGCGTACTTTCCAAAGTCGAAAAAGAGAAATGTGAATGACGTACCTTCCCAAATCTAGCTTTTAATTCTGATTTTGTGATTTGCCACGATAGCGATGGCTAAGTTTAACATGTATATTTAGAAAGTCTGATACTGCGTCCTAACTTCGCCCTACTTGATCGTAAAGCTAACTAAGAATTTTGTTCATCTCCCAATTTGTTTACTAACTCACATTTTTCTACTTGACCTAACCAATGCTTTAACTTAAATCTATCCCCATCATATGATAAAACGTCAACTGCCTTGTACAGTGCACTAATTTTATCTGTAAGGACACCCGAAACATTTGAAAAATCTTTTTCCGCCATAATGAATACGATACAGAACGACTAAAGAAACTAATCTTCAGCGACGGTGAACTTCTGCATTGTGTCGATTTCCCAGCTATACTCGGTGTGCCATCATAGATTTCGTTGTGGCGTAATGGGGTTCCATAGAAGAACGCAACCTCATCCCATGATTACGATTTTATTAATGACAGTTACATTTTACAATCTAACAACAGTGAGGCGTGAATACCTCTCTAATCCACACTCCTCTCTTTCGCCCAGCAGCCCTAACATATACTCTACGCTAACTCCGCATCTCATTTGCTAAATGCGTCGCCCACGCCTTTTATTTGTGATATCGGTTTTAATAAAAAAAGTCGTAGTTTAATTGTTAATCCTGTCTTTTGACCAGCGCAGTGTTCTATGATTTCTTCCTATAATCTGACGTATGCATCAATCATGGTCAGAATTAGGTAATGTGCGTCATAACTGCTGTTCGCACTAGTTTCGCCTTGCGTCATAGTATATTTCTTTGTTTTGATTATTAATCATGGCATTCTTTGTCCTACTCTAAATAAACTTTTTGCACTAAGCTTATGTAAACGACGCGATGTTTTTAACTAAGCAATTATTATTGAACTAACCAATTAATCAAAGCTGAAAACTACTAACACATCTTTTATTTACTTGAAAACTAATTAATATGGTAATATTACATTATAAGAGTCTCCATTTATAGCGCTGAATTATAGAGTGAAAGTTCAAGTTTACATCCATTGAAATACTTAATGTACAACGACTACAAGTCATTTAATACACAAAGCCATGGCTGGTGTAAGTGACCTTTATGTCAGGATTCACTATATCTGACTCAACAATCAAGGAACGTATTAAACTAAGCTGATCTGTTTCAAAATTTAAACAAATTTTTAACACATATTGAACTTACTATGATGTGTTACAACATTAGTAATGTATATAATTTAATAATGAAACATTATTATTAACATGGACAACCGTGTTTTCCAATTTATAAACCTACAACAATTTCGAGTTTTAATTTGCAAATTAATGGACTGTTGTTGTAAGTTCTAAGTGCCCTTTATTAAATGAACTAAAAAGAACATCCATAAGCAATTATATCAATTTGCCATTCTTTAAATACATTGTTGTGATTGTAATTTAAACGAAAGAAGACACGTAAAAAGCGCATGTATTTTAATTTTACCAGTTGTATATCATGCGTCACTGATAAATGAAAAGGTCACACTTTCCGTGATAAAAGATCGTAGGTTTCTTTTAGTTGTAATCTGACAAGTCTTACTTTTGAACAAATAGTGATTAGTTTGGCCATGGGATTGGGATTGGGATTAGCCGGCATTTTTGCCGATACTGCGCAGCGACATTTCTATCATTAAAGCACAGGGGCACTTATGAGGTGCCCAGGGACTGAACCCGGCCGGTCCATTATACTGACACCGAATAGACAGGCGTAATGCTGTCCCCTTTGTCCCGAGCGTTAGGAGGGAAGCCACTACTACCAACTTTAAAGTCTTTGGTTAGACCCGGCCGGGGTTCGAACCCACGACCTCCCGATCCGCAAGCCGACGCTTTACCACCTTAGCTATTGCGGCCGGTAGTTTGGCCATGTAAAACTCCCATAAATTTTATTGCATTATATTTAAATCATACCTGATAGCTTGCAAACTTTTCGTAGGAGTTTACCACGCATCTACATGTCATAATACCTGAACCTGCTTTTATTCTTAAATGCAAATAGTTTTCTTTTTCAATACTCCGAACTGCATGTTGTCCAGATCATCATCATCATCATCATCATCATCATCATCATCATCATCATCATCATCATCATCATCATCATCAACATGATCATCATCAATAGCAGCAGCAGTATCAGCAGAAGCATTACCATTGTCGTCATCATGAACGTAGTTGTCGTCGTCTTCTCCATTATCATCATCCCCAACATAATCGTCATTACAATATTATAATCATCACCATCATCATCATCATCATCATCATCATCATCATTATTAGCATAATCATAAATCTGCCATTGGCAAAAAGCATTATCCATCAATGTGTTCTTCTTTATCATTAGTGATATTTATTTTATTTTATTTTATATTTTATTTGGTATTTTACATTTTATGATATTTTAATTATTTTTTTTTATTATTTATTCTATTTATTTTATGTCTTCATTTATCTATTTATTATTTATTTATTTATCTGGTTGGTTGGTTAGTTGGTTGGTTAGTAAGTTAGTTATTTTGCGTACGACAAACAAACTATTTCGTTGTAGTTTACAATTAATGTCTCGTAATGTTAAACACCCGTGTACACTGATCAACCCCGATAAGACTGCCAACAAATGCTTGGCTTTGTGCTACATTTTATTACCCCTGTATGGTCCTGTGTCATCATCATCATCATCATCATCATCGTCAATAACATTGTCATCATCAAGCTCGACATCATGATTCATCTTCAACAACAACAACAATACCTTCATCATAATTATCATACTAATCATAATCACAATCATTTTAGTTGTAATCAAAAATATAATAATTTATTGTACAGGTGATTTTATGTATTTGTTTGTTGATGAAATATGTATTGACCACAGAGCCATGGAGTACTCAATTGCTCAATCTATCTAAATAACCTTGTTGTTTTGCTAGTAAATAGCGTGTTTGTTAAATTTCTTCACAATAAATGTTGCTTTCTTATTTTCGAATGTTAGAAATAGCATATTTTTATACGAAAGAAAACATATAAATAAATTCATCTCGTCCTGTACGTCTTGTGGAGAATGGCAGGTGATTTCTTCACAGTTTGACTAAACGGTTATGTTAAGGATAATATTATATGTTAAAGAATCACAAAGTATCGCTAAAATTACGCATCATTTGATACCACTTCTTTTATGCATCAAGTTCCGAATGAGCAATTGCATCTGTTATGTAAATGTTTAATATCCTATCTATTTACACATTTGTTTTGTTAGGGCATGAACATGCTAGTTATATTTAAAACACACACACATATATATATAGTTGTGGAAAATATATAGAAAAGCTTAGAAATAAGTGCACACTAACTAAATGTTTAATTAGGAGTTTGCATTTTACCTAAAATATTAGTGACGGTACAAATTTGCACGAACAAGCACTAGCTTGGGCAAACCTACAGGTGTATAATCGTTGATATATATATAAAGGATGAAACAATATCCAATGAAAATGTGTAGGAAGAGATGGTGAGTGACGTGAAGATAATACAACGGAATGCATTGCCGTGCTCTTACAGGACCAAGACAAACAAACATTGTTCAAGAGTAACGCTTACTTTGTTGCAAAACACTCCGTAGGGTCTTGCATAAAAAATCTGCCATTACAAATTTTGCAATTTCTTTGTGCCCTGGTTAACGGGGCAAGTAATGATCCAGTAAGGATCGCAGTACATTGATTGCAATGTTTTTGCCTCTTTACAATCTCAAGATAGGGCACGCTTTCAACATTACTTAGAGGACAAATGACAAAAAAATAAATACCATAAACACATTTGCCGTCTTTCATAACGATTTCCGGTTTTAATTTTGAGTAAAATACTCGCACTTTGCAACCTAGCTTAAAATCAAAGGTAAAGAAAGGTTGGGCAATGACGTTCTTAACAGAGCTTTCTTTATCAGAGTGATATTTGAATTGTTATAACTTCATTAGGAATCGAATAACACATTCACCATTACAGTACAATAATTTCGTAGGTACTGGAAATATTTATAAATAAGGGAAGATGACAAAGTATTGTGAACATTGCAATATAAACAAAATCTGAAAAGGCACACGACAAGGGCTTTCACATGCAAGCCAAATGTATAAGTAAGAACAAATCTGTGATGAGTCAGTATCAAATTATTACAAAAAAGCAAAAACAACATTTACCGCCTTGGAACGGTCTGTCAGCAATGGCGTGCAACATCTCTTTTCTTCAACATATTCTGCTTAACATGCCATTATGCAGGTTCTTTTTTATAATTAGCAACAATCTGGCTCTGTCAGTGGGTAAATTACATTGTCCACAGGAAATGTCGACAAGGTGATTTGGTCATGTATTCTTATTATAAGAATAGCTGTTATGGTAGCAATATATATATATGCACTTTACTTTACCATAAACATACCTTGTAATTGAACAAGAGAAACATGTTGACAGTGTGCACCTTTTCTCTTAGTGATAGTATGATGTAAGCTGTTACTATGACCCATAAACATTAAAATCTTTATCAACACTGAAAACTTTGGTATATGTTGCTCATAGGACTTTATTCTTAGTCATCGTTGCATACTGTTAACAGAAAACTACGGTTTCAGGTAAGCCAAATAAAACAGAATTATGAAATCGATGAAATCTTTAGCTCGGAATTATGTTAACACGACTTTAAGCGATACTCACAACCGACGAAATTAAAAAAGCCACATTTTAAACTAATCAGAAATAAAACATATTTTGGCAATTAAGTAAAAAAAGTATAAATGTTTAAGTTGTTCATAAACTGATAAGACACGGTTTACCTCTCTTGTCTTGAAATAACGTTGTATGTATATATTGACATGTAAGATATTTGGTAAGAGAGTGCTGACAGTATAAGTAGAAGATGCATCTTATCGAACTAGTCTTACGATTTCCCAGATTTTAACAACATAAAGTCATTCAGTTTTAAACATCCTCTCAGCACTGGCATATTTGTTGTTGTTTTTTGTCACTGTTTGTGTTTTGCTTTTTATGTTTGTTTGTTTGTTTTTTTGGTTGTTTTTTTAATTTCTGTCTAGTCTATGTATGTATAACATAGACCAACCGAGTCCGTGTCCAAAGGCTTTTTTCTCTTCGTGTGTTCAGGATAATCATTAATACATACTCTTCTTAATTAGCAAAAGTGTCACCTACAGAAAGAAAATGTATTTCACCATGAAAATAACGCGTACCAAATAATATCAACGCAAGTAAAGATGAATGACTGCACGTTTGTTTCTAGCCGCCATTGACACTTGTGTATCTTGTATTGTTAGTTTCTTCCCTTTTCCGATTGCAGCGCCACTCGTTTTTCGTGTTTTGTTTTGGGAAACGGTAAACGGTTCTCTTTTTTATGCTACATGTTTACGTTAAGAAGGTTTGGAATGTATATATTTCTGTTGTTGGTTTTCTTAAATTCGATATAAAAACAAAAAAAATGAACATTGTGAACCTTTTCCGTTGTCCATTCTTTCTTACTAGAAAAACAAAAATGAAAAATAAAAAAGACGTTTATACACGGACTACTCTGGCATGATGATTGACTGTCATCTGCGTAATTGAAAAACTCAAAGGGGAATAACATCAAATATATAAACATTTACATCTACATGTGCGTAGAAAGAGGCGTTTCTCAAGAAGAAGATGAGCAGAGTGACGGTTCTTGTGCACCGCACCTTATTTCAATAACATCTATCCACACGTTTCAAGTCAATAGCTTTGATAATGTAGGTGAATGGTCCAGACCAACATCATGTATGAAAATTAAACTAGAGGGAATAGCTCCAAAATCATGATGTTTACAATGACGGTTCTTGTGCACTGCACTCCGTCACAATGAGATCTATCCATCTAGGAAGTTTCAAGTCAATACCTTTGATAATGTAGGAGTTATACTCCGGAGAAAAAACCTAAACAAAGGGGAATTACTCCAACACCATGAAGGGCAAGACTGATAGTCACTGCACTCTGTCCCAAATAGATCTATCAATAGCTTTCAAGTCAATAGATCTGACAGTGTTGGAGTTGTGCTCCGCAGAAACATCAGGACGCTGCCTGCCCACCCTTCGGCCCGTCCGCCCGCCATAGGTGATCCCATAGTACGTCCCGTCTAGGACGGGCGTGTAAAAGGAACATACAATAATGTCTATTGTATTACAGCGAGTCTGACACCGCTAGGAAACACCACCTGCGTCGAGTGGGTGCGCTGCAGGTGTATAGACACCCGCTATCTCTTAGTATCACGCCCATTGAATCCTGCAGATGCTGATTGTGTTATATCCACTAGACGACCACAGGATAGGGTGTTGTAAGAGAAATCACTGACCTAAGTCAGTTTATTGTCATCACTGACTGTAAAGTACTAAGGGCTTATGATCAATGGTTTCCCAGTTGATGCATATTGGAATGCCTGAAGGACCTTGCCTCTCAGGTCTAGAATCCGAACATGTGCTGCTTTCCACAGTACAGTAACAAGCTACATTTATTTGAGCACAGGGATCCACATTCGTGTTGGCTAAGAAGAACTTTCCCGATTTCGTCTACTACACTGACTACCTCAGGCCGAAACTGTGCATAAATAAATAACTCGTGAATTGTCCGAGGTATTCCTAAAGTTTTGAGCCTAAAGAAATAATTGCTACATTTACGTGATTAATGTGTGTTTTAAGTCATACGATACCCTGTTTCCTTCCAGTTTACAACACTTTGGGGCAGACATGTTGACAATAAGTTAAGGGGTCGCGTTAAAAGGAGTATAGTTTGTCCATTCAGTAAGACCGAGGAGTGTTTTGCAATTAAATAATCATGAATAGATTCTTTTTTTAGAGCGGTTAGGTCCGTGTATATACCGTCTTTTCATTTTTCATTTTTGCTTTTCTAGTAAGAAAAGGTACATTATGTCCTTTTTTTGTTTTTCTATATCGAACTTAAAAAACAAAAAACAAACATATATATTCCAAACCGTTTTCCTAACGTAAAAATGTAGCTGAAAAAAGGACAACTCTAACCGTTTACCGTTTACCGTTTCACAAAACGAAAAACGAAAAACGAGTGGCGCTGCGATCGCTTGGCCCGGCAAGGGAAGTAACTAGCATGACAAGAGACACAAGTTTCAATGGCGGCCAGAATACGTGTGCTGACTTTCATCTTTACTGGCGTTGATATTATTTGGTAGTATTTACATGGTAAAAATACATTTTCTTTCTGTAATAGACACTTTTGCCGATTTAGAACATCACGCGTTAATGATTATCCTTTAACAAACTTTTAGCAGAGTCGAGACAAAAGCCTTCGGTCACAGAGTCGGAAGCAGGTTGGTCTGTGTTGTATTTCTACAGTTGTAGTTGTACATTACTTACGTTCATATCAGTTATTAATATCTATTTCTTTCAAACATTTGGTATGTTTTATATACTTCATCTATGTATTATGCTTTTATATATATATAGACTAGAGAGAATATTAAAACATAAACAGACCAGTTCTGGGATGTGTATTCTTAAATTCTGGAAAATAAGGCTAGATCGATAAGAATACAAGGGTATTTCAAGACCAGAGAGGTAAACTGTGGATATGCCACTAACAAAAAAAAATGTCATATAAACTTCAAACCAGGTCAAGTTTCAAAGCACTATGCAGTGACAACATTTTTGGCATTTTAACAACATTTTGATTTTACAGATAGAATAGAGAAAATCCAAAACAAATTTCTGGGTAGGCCCACCTGCACACCTCATGTCAAGAAAACTAAACTGAAAGTTCTTCCGACATGACTGTTCTTGCCCTGACCGCAACTAAATTCAAGGCATATGGAATACCAGTTGATGACTTCAACCACTTTGCCAGGACAACAACTCTCCTAAAGTCAAGATTTCTCAGACCACAATGTTGCAAAGCCAAAATGCAATTCCAACTCTTATTGGTGGCTTATTGACAACTGTCTGTTATCATTTACTGGTACAGCCACAACGAACAGTGTGGGCTGGAAGGCTATGTAACAACGGTTGTTAATATAGAAAATCTGGTGTACTGCTTTCCTCATGTTAAGTGTCGTACTGTACTGATCAGAACAGTGTTTTTGTCTAAAAACAGACAGCAAGATGAACCGGAATTCTGTTGGTGCTGTACCCATTGGTGAAGCGAGACACATTCCATCAAATAAGATGAACATTGCACAACAAAGCTGAATACTGCTATAAATTTTTATTGTTTTTAGTTCAGAAAAATAGTGTGTGTTGGGGTGGGTGGGTGTAAATCTGCAAACAGTCTAAAACTCAAACCAACTCAATTAGGGCAAGTTATCAAACAACTGAGCTAACCTGGCTTCTTACACATTTTCTCCTTATCCTTCACTTACATAGACCTGGGCAACTTGAAATATCCTCAAACTTCCACAGATAATACTGTACAAGCAGCTCACATGCACTCTTCTAGCACTTGTAACAGATAAACCACAATCATGTATGTCAGAGTCTAATAGGGCATATAGAGAAAAATATGCAGCCAGTCAGTGACTCAAACCCATAACCCTTTGCTAATTGGGCAGCTGACACTTTTACACATTCTCTCCCTATCAAGTCTGAATACTTGGCTACAATTCAATGAAAATATATCATATACCAGTATTACAGTCTTTATTGTTGTCTTTTTCTTCAATTAATTGTTTACATGAATAGAATATTGATCAATTAACTTGTGCAAGAGGGGATAAACAATGCCAAGGCTATCCAGGGGTTGGTGAATTTATTGCTAATCTACTTTCAGCAGCAGACACTTTCACTAAAGGTTGACAACTCTATGAATGCTGCCATCAATATGGTGGATGACCCACCAATGACCAAAACACAACAAATTGTAAGCAGAAATATCTGATAAGAGTAGATTTACATATTACATTTGCTCAACTTTGGTATGTTGGTAGATATGCAACAACTACTTGCCTTTCAGAATCTTATTTCTTACACAGGTCTCTTTCTCACCTGTAATGATGTGTTTTTTTATGCAGTAATTGATTGGAAATGTGGTTTGTGAACATTTTTTTATTGTCACATTTGTTAAATTAGTGTGACCTGACTAAGGTTCAAACCACATAACCCTTCATCCAGAATTGTGCATTCTACCACTGGACTATCCTGCTCCTAGGATTACTTTATCCATTTGTAATTTTGCCACATAAATTTGTGTACATTATATATATATATATATATATATATATATATATATATATATATATATATATATATATATATATATATATATATATATATATATATATATTTCATTGTTGCTTGTTTATCATTTCACCAGCCATATTTCAGTTACCCAGAAATAGTTTTTACTTGAAGCTGGTATTGTGCCGACTTCAATGTGAAAAACTAGCAATGAACACCTAACATGACACCTGGGTGACAAGTTTTGGTATTTGACAGGAATTAAGAGTTCCCAAATGCCATGGAAAAGACCCCGCAGGCATACACAGGGTGCAGCCAGCAACCTTCTACCTGCTACCTCACCATAGATGGCTTAACAATGACTATCCTGATGGATGCATGCATATACAGCTTAAATTAAAGGTAAAACAATGTACAGTAAACACTGCAGTGCTGAAATTAAAAATAAATTGAAAATTATTGTTAATCTGGAGTGAGATAATTTTATGTCAGCTAGTGTAATTTACTACTACTAGTACCAATAACTAGTCTGTACAAGGAAGTAGCTTCTAAAATTCACAAGTATGGTTAATTTTTTAATTAAATATTTGCTAAAAAAAAGTACAAGTTTGTTTTCAGTGCAGCATTGCCAAATTCTTGTCTAAAATATGGTTTCTACAAAATTTAACAAGTGAAAAAAATTCTGAGTGTTCCTTTCTGGGAAAATGTCAATATAAAGATGGTTGCCCATCAAGCATGTAATTTTAGAGTTCAACCTGTTAATGATGATCTTATTTGGCAACATAGAAATAGCATTAATTGGCCCATTTGTTTTGCATGGTCATGGATAATTGTACCGAGTCATAGCAGATTTTTGTGTAATCTCACAAGACTACACTTTGTGGTTTATGAAGAGAAACAAAAGACCAGTAACCAGTTTTTGTTTGTTGTCTGCCAGTAAATTACTGATTGGGATAGGTTTGCGAAATATTTTTCCACATATTTTTATGTTATCACTCATCATTATATTATCATACAGATTACATTTACAAAATTGTCTCTTTTAGTCAGGTGCCTAATTAAGTACATTTCGTATAATTAAATTTTTAATATTATAATATATTTTATATATTTTTGCTCATGCATTATTTAAATAACAATTTCAGTTGTGCTTCTTGATGACCAGTGTAGTTTTGGCTTCATATTTGCCCAATGATGGTGCTTTACATGACAATTGGTAAGGTATGATTCAAGTTCAATGATTATAACCAGTTAGCAAGTAATATTAATTACCTCATATATTTCTAAATGAAGAATTTGAACAAACAAATCGAGGCGTCTGTGGCAGAGTGGTTAGAGTCGCTGACTTGTAACTCCTCAGCCCCTCATTGCATGGGTTTGAGTTCTGATCGGGGCAAATACTTTCAGGTGGGAAGGTTTTCTGATTAACCTGTGCTTACTTAGGCATAAGTCTATGGTCTTCCTCCACCAATAATGAGCGGGAAATTGCCCACATGACAATAATTATGTTGGTGTGATGAAACCAAAAAAAAAAGTCATTAAAACAGCAACAGTTCACATGTTTTGAAATATCCCGCATTTTCCTTGATAGTATTAAAAAATGTATTAGCAGCCTAGAAAAATGTATTTGCAACACAATCATTTTGGCAGCAGAAAAGGCATCTAGTAGGCCATGTCTCCAAAAAAGTAAAAAGAGCTTATTCTATACACTAATCTATAAAATCAACATTGCCCCCAATATTTAAGTGCCCTGGGTTAAACTCTAAACAATCTTAAAGTGTCCTGGGTAAAACTCTCTGTCTGTCTGTCTGTCTCTCTCCCCCCCCCCCCCTCTCTCTCTCTCTCTCTCTCTCTCTCTCTCTCTCTCTCTCTCTCTCTCTCTGTATCTCTGCCTCTCTTCTCTCTCTCTCTCTCTCTCTCTCTCTCTCTCTGTATGGGTATCCTTTTGATGTATTAATGTTTTAAGTAGTGAAACTGTAGAGAGACATGTGTGCAAATCCTGTCAACCTAGACATGCTCTATCAGGTCATTTGGTTGTTAATCGTGTACTGATAGAACAATCCTTTGAAGTTAATATCTCAGAATTATGAATCTTTAGTGATCTGAACCTGCTAAGTACAAATTGATTAAGCTGAGGTAAATAGTGTAGATCAAGATCAGCCAGCTTTTGTTAGATTGAATTTTAATTGTCTCTGAATTGTGATTATTTTTCAAAAGCAATAATGACTCTTTACTATTTTGATGTATTTCCTTGACATTTTCCTGTTACTTTTTATAATTATTAATTATTTTTAATATATTTTTAAAAACCTATATTTTTGACCTAGAACAATTTTGCACATTGTAATAAGATATTTGGTAAGTTTTAATAACATAATAACTTTAAAAACAAGTAAATTATGTCATGTGTGGTGGGCTCCTTTAAAAAGAAAATGGCATTCTTGGTAGTCTTTTTTTATGTTTTCTGTACATTGTGTGCACCCCATTTTTGAGATTGGAAAAATGGTGAGGGGAAACTGCTCAACATAGAAATGATTGGGAAAAATAATTAGCCAGAGTTGTAACATATTTATGTATAAAATCTGGCTTAATGAAGAGGGTTTGCACTGTATGTTTGGATTATCAATAAACAATTATAAAATATAAAATTCTACAACTGCATTGTTACATGAGAAAGTATAGTGATGCAATCATTAATGGGAGGTTAATATCAATTTCATCTTCTGTGTTCGGCTCCAGGTACGGGAGGCCCCGGGTTCGATACCAGGACGACATACCAAAGTCGTTAAAAAAAATGGTAGTGGTATAGCTCCCTTGCTAACGCTCAAGCCAAAATAAGGGTAGTTCCACGACTGGTTGGCCCGGTGTCAGGATAATGTGACTGGGTGTGGTATCATGCCAGGTGTTCACAGCATGCTATACACAGTGAAGGCAGCACTATATCTGCTTCAAGTGGACACCGTCTCCAGATAACTGAAATACTGTTGGTGGGAAGATAAACCCATAAACAAACAAACATCTTCTGTGTGATTGATAGCAGTTAGCAAGAAGGCTAAATAGATGTCAGGCATTAAGGGGTGTTGGTGGGCGTGAACCACTGTTATATTGAATATAAACAGTTTTTAAATAACTTTTTTGGTATTTTCAGCAACTGAGGTCTTCCAAAGTGATCTAAGGTTGTTCAGCCTCACCCTGCCATGTGGTCTCCAAGAATGGGATATATTTGTCCCTTTATTTATCACTGCAAATAAAACATTGCTTGCTGCTTGAGACAGTAAATTGATAAGACACAGTGTGTCACAGCACCTTCAGCTTAACAGTTTCCTGTTTGTAAACATTTACACAGCATATAAGAACAGCTATCCATGTTCATGTGGTTAACTCGGACAATGAGCAGAAAAGTTTATTAACAGAATTATACCTTGATGACCAGTTAATGCTCTATCAATAAATTCTCCTTTTACAGAATTCTTCTGTGACTTTTTCACAGGAGCTGGCTTGGCAGTGCCCAAACATACTCTGATAGAAGGTATGACACATCAGTTGTTGTAAAATGCAATGATGATTATATTAAAACATTGTTATTCTGTGGGGTACCTGTGGCTGAGTGGTAGATTCACTGACTTAAACTGTTACTCCTCTGACTGCTTAGTCTGTCACAGCGTAGGTTCGAGTCCTGATCAGGGTGAAGGACAATGGGGGAAGGTTTTCCAGTTGACCTGTGGTTATGCAAGTAGATCTACCCAGACATTTGTCTGAAGTCTTCCTCCAACTAAATAACTACTTACTTCTGAGATACTGGATGTCACTAAAAATACTGTATCTTGTCAATGCAATATATTTAAAAAACAAAACAATAATTATTAATTCATTCTTTTTTATCATAAACTTGTGCTCTTAATGCCAAAAGGTTTGTCATTCAAATATGTATACACTGGGTACTCTATACATCATGCTGTCACACATTATTTTACTTTAGAACTATATTCACAATAATTGATTGTGAAGACTTGATTATGTAGGGTTTTGTAATGGTCAGTATCTTTTACATATGTCCATACAAGTTCGATACATATCATTTAGCTAGGGTCATTTCTGTGTATATTCTGTTTGATTTTTTCTTATAAATTTTAATCAGTTAAATCAACCTTTATCATCAGTGTTTTTGTTTTCAAAAAAAATGTATTATCCAAAAAAATTTGGCAATGGTCTGTTTTAACAAAAATCTGAACATTTTAAACAGTATTGTTGTATTTTTAAAGCCATAATAATGCTGCCTCCCTTGTAAAACTTTTAAATGGTATTTTGTTTAGAAAAAGTACTAGAAAACTTATTGGTCCATTATTTTAGGAGCTGTAAATATGCTAGCCAAAAAAAAGAAGAAAGACTTTCATAAATACATAAAGGGGGAAACAATAAAAAAGCATGGTTTTTGTATTATTTAAACCCAAGACCTCAAGTATGTCAGTCTAGTGCTCAACCAAGTGCGCCTTCGTGCATGTTTTTATATAGTTTTATTCTACATTCTGACTTGCATAGTGTTGATAAAGATTCAACATAACCTAAATGATAATAATAACCAGTCAGGCCCTGGAAGGGATAAATCATTTTCTTTCAGCTAATATTCTGTGCCATATACCGTTCTTGTTATTATTAATTGTTATTGTAACATGGGAGCTAGTAGGATAACAAAATAAGCAGCATACATAATCATTCCAGCTTTTACTGATGCGGCAGTATTTGATGTTCTGGCATTTGATATTGTTTTACAATTAAAAACATCAATGAAACTTGGCAACTGTCTTAAACACATTTAAGCAAAGAGTGTTTTAGCTGTGAGGGATGTCTCAGAAGTTTGTATAATGACACCCTGCTTAAAACATTATATGTATTATATTGTAATTTTTAGCTCAGGAGAAAAGTAAATTGTGTAATCTTAAAAATAGATTAAATAGGGTTTTGTTTTTTGATTGAAATACCTGTGCTTCATATCGTTTAATAGCCATGGTAATGCTATACTCTCTGGCTGTATTTATGAACATTTCATTTAACATTTTTAAAGGACTCATAAGTAAAGAACATTCAAAGTTCAGGAAAAAAAAATGCATATTAATCTTCTTTGTTGATGCCATTTTAAGAGGTGCAAGGAATGATTGCAAAACAGAATTATTTTAAATCGGGTGTCATCAAAGTTACATCGTTGTGACATCGGTCCAATGTACAGAAATGTGTGCTGCACTAAGGTTTGAAACTCATTGTAGAAAGACACCGATAAATATGAATGATATGATTAAACAAGAAAGAAATGTTATTATTTTCAAGCACATCTGTTTTTACAACCATAATTAAGGTGACTGGCAGGCACATTGTTTTACCTTCTCCAATAAAATTTTAAATGCTTAGTGTTTTAAAAGAACTAATGGAAAAAATATTTGGCAGACACAAAAAAATGCAATAGAGCAACAAAAAATGCTTGTTTTTGTATGATTTCAAGCTAGGACTGTGCCTGGTACCTCTCTTTGCGAAGCAGAACCTGTCGGGAAAGATGTTCACGGAACAGCCAGTGGACCTAGAGTAGCAAAGCCAGTGGACCTAGAGTAGCATAGCCAGTGGACCTAGAGTAGCATAGGCAGGGGCACTGGTAAAACACTCTCACCGTGCACTTCATTGTTAACCTCAAAATACCCCTCCTCTATCAACTGCAATGCATTAAGGTTTTAAAAGTTTAAAGATTTGCCACTTTTTATAATACAACAAAATATCTACACCATTTTAAAAAGTCATTTTGTCTTAGTTCTGGACCCCAACAGATATGTTGACCGTAAGAAATGACCATGATTCTTTAGCCAAACATGCTACCAAAATGTATATAAATACTCTTTTTTCTGATTAAAAATAGACTCCAACTTCCATTGATATCATTCACAATATTTCACATCATATTAAACTGTGCATAAGTATGTTAAGGATTGATATTTATGAATCATTGCATGACATAATCTAATATGGTTACATGGCATTTTTTTTAAAAACTCCATTGCAGATCTAGACATTAACAATCGGCTTCTAGCAGAACACTTCAAGCAAACCATATCATGGCTTTTGTGATGCTATCTTTCTCTCACAGAACATTGGATACCACATTAAAAAGGAATTCCAACAGAGTTGTTATCACAGAATGATATAAATTATGTGCAAGTTTACAGCTCACAGACTTTTAAGAAAAGAAACTTCTGTTGCATTAGATATTGTATTATTTGTACCATAAGACTTGATTCCTGTTTTAAATGGTTAGCTCAACTGTACATTTGTTCCAAGGCACTAGAACTATGCTGCAAATGAACAAATTCTATTTATGATGTTTTGTCTATGGTTTAAGATCAAGTGGCACATTAATAGTCAATACGATTGCCAGCTGTAACTATTGGAGGATGAGTCCCCAGACAAATCTAGGTAGCACCTCAGGCACACTGCAGGTCAGCTGGACTACCCCTATGCATTTTTTTCCCTGAACTTGACCCAGGTAGACCTTTTCATATGTCATATGTCAATGTCATATCACGCAGAGCAAACATATATTGGATCTTTAAATAAAGTATTGGATTAAATGATACTGCATTCTACAATCCTCATAATTAGAGTACTTTATGTATTACTTCGAACATTCTATGGTAATTTCAGTGATATTGGCTTGATTGTATGTTTTAATTCTTAATGTTTGTGCAAATTATGTTTGTACTATTTACAAGCACAAACTTTTTCCAGACTTTTAAGAACAGAATATGTCTTTCAAAAGAATGACAGAATCGTTTGTAACTGTAAATGGACAATTTGTCCTGAAAATTTGTACAAGCAAATTTTCTTAATAACTCACAACGCTTTTTAAATAAAAATTAAAGACAAAGTCCAAAAACATTTACCTTAAGAGAAGCATGAATATATATCATAGAATATAGACTCTCTTTTTGTAGCATTCCACCCCAATGGCGGTTATTGATGTTTACAGAAATATTGCAAAACAGTGAGTGAACAATTGTCTGGGTAAACCACTGTCATACTGAACAAAGGCTCCTCACATAAAAAGTGTTTGCCCCAAGTGGGCTACCAACCCATGGAAGATTCTGAAATATCATTTTGTAAGTAAATATGAGATTATGAGGGTTTTTTTTAGCAGATATGTTTCAAAAATATAATACTAGTACATGTTTCTGTGGATAAACTTGTCAGTGAGCACATGATTTCAATATATTGTTTCATTTTTAAGGTAAAAAAGTTTTCAGCCTTCAGCTGCCAAATAAAGCTGTGTGGATTCTTGTTGATGAAAATTGCAAAATAGACTTATTCTTATGTAACAAATTAAGATTTTCCTTGCTTCAGGTTTGCTTAGAAGCAGTTATTCATTTTAAAATGCCATTGTCAAAAGTTTTCAACCAACCTTAATAATTTGTTTAATTTTATTATGATCTCCTGTTTACATATAAATATGTTGTCCTTATTCTTTATTCATCAGATTTGGAAAATCAAAAGTGCTAGGCTTTTTAAGCTTTTTTAGTTTTTAAAAACTCCATAAATGTAGTACAAAATCATAAAATTAGACCAGCTGTTGTTCATATACACAACATGTGTGTACATTAATCCATAGTAGTGAACTGATTAGCCAGGTAATTACACAATGTTTGAATTTAACATGTTTAATTGCAAAACACACATCTCTTTGGTCATTTCTTTTGAAATTCCTGAAAAATATTGACATTTCAAAAATTATTGCTGCATGGCTTTTAAAAGTAAAAATCTTATAACTGAAAATCAAGCAGCATTCCTCATTACAATAGAGCTTTTTGGTCTATTAGTTTCAGTGGGATATAATTTTCTTAACACAATAGTCTGTATACATTAAATGGTAACCTGTGTGTTAGCACTAATTAATAAGAGGCTATTGTTTAACAGTTTACATGATTTAAATATTGTTAAGTAATATATTAAAATGTATATTTTAAAATAAGTGCTTTGCCCTTTAAAAATGCCCTTTATTATTATATCCACACAACAAAGTTTGCAGGAAATATGATCTTTGATCAAACAACTTTACAATCATCTTAAATAGTAAGGTGCACTTGCTATTTTTATTATGATCAGGTGAAATATGCAGGAGATGCTTTTTCTTATATTTCAGACAATGTTATGTGAACTCTACAAACAGGGGTAGTGGGTGTATTCCCTAGCCCATGGCTTACAGTTCTAGTTTATTTATAACCTTAAAAATACTTGCATTTTAGACCAACTTAAGAGCTGGAGTTATAAGACTTCAGCAAATAAGATCATCCATAACAACCTATATTAGCAGTAGGGACGGTGGGATTCATGGATAAATACTGATACTCTGTCATACATGTGGGTTAGTTCTTTCTTTTTCAAATTCATTACATTGTGCTAGGTAATACACATGAAATGAGGCTTGGGTTTATATTATTCAATGCAAAATTTGTTTATGTTTTAAAGTCAATCTCATGTACTACTGTTACTTCCTAGCAAGAACTTCAGACAAAATTACAGAAAATGGTGATTCTTGTATGTAAACTTGCTGAAATCAGTCTTCTGTCAAAACCGACCATTAGAAATGAAGTATACTGGACATAAATATAGTGCTTCTTTCACTGAGATAGCATGTCATTTCACATTATTTGAAAGTTTATATGTGTCTCATAAGCACCCAAACAATCCTGTGGAACAAGCCTTATAAATATGGATATAAAAAATGGACATAAAACAGTTCATAAAAAGAAACATATACCTGCGTGAATATAAAAAATGTTTTTTGTTGTTTTTTTCAGTGACAAACATGCCGTTGAGAACCAACCTTGGTGCCTGACAGAGCAGCCAAGGAATTTCTGGGATTCTTCATCTGTCTTTTCTGTGATTATTTCTGGGTGATAGAAATAATAAAGAATACACACACCATACAAGTTTTTTTAAAGTTAAAGAATGCCCTTATTTGCAACTTACATGTGTTACTTTACAGTTTGTATGTAAACTTCTGGGTTTTTAAATGGTGCATATCATTATTCTGATGGAGTCATTACACTGTATGCTTCTGTTAAGCTGCCTCACAAAAATAAACGCTTCAATTGGAACTCAAACTCTAGGAACTTGAGATCACTTAGCCACGTTCCTTTAGCTACATACATGCCGCTCAATCTGGGTTATAAGAAGCGAAGACTTTGTTAAACACTACCTGTTGGAAGACTGGTGTAAATAGTGATTGAGCATATAGTTGTCCCATTTCAGTTCATCCATGGATGTTTAGTTTTTGATAAATTACTTTTGAAAGAAATAGGAATAAAATGGGCATTTTAATTTCTAATTCAAAAGGATGGAATGGAATATAATTTTAGACATGTTCTTGGATTAGTTTACAACTTTATTTATAAAATCCGTATTGTTCAACAAATATCTGTAGATATTCGGAAATTGATTTATGTATGATCAAGTAACAACTATTATTTACTTGATTGGTCATTACATGACAACTTGAAGGATGTGTCTTTTTATTCATTAGGGCTTAACAAAATTCTGTTTTTTGTCCAAACAAATAAACAGTGAAAGACGGGTCAACAATGTTACAGGTCACTTTCAAGTCTCTAGAAACTTCTGAAAATAGGCGAATTTTTATTTTGATGAAATTTTTCTAATCAAATCAATGACACTGAATTAATTCAAGATTTTCTGTAATTTGCAATGTTATTATAGGAAACACATAGTGATGTTTTTGCTGGTTATGCTAGTTGCCTTGAGTTTTATTTTTTTGCATTGTATAACATTGTTCCCAAAAAAATCTTGGTAAAGGCTTGCAAAGAATAAACTAATTACTTGTAGATAAGTGTTTTCATTTCTCAGTCCATGTTTCATTACAATCCAATTTGTTGTGTGTATGTTTTCTACATGTCTGATGTATTTGAGTTATTCGAAATGCATGAATGGAACGCAATAATAATAAAAAAGATAAACCTTATTTCGTTTTTCACATTATTATCAATACCATTTTGATTTTCTTTTGTTGAATGTTATATAATCATGATTAAAGGAATGTTATCAAATTATAATGTACTTATTCAAATTTGGACCTTCACAAACATTAAATAAAAATATTCATTCATGACTGAGAGTAACATTGAACATAAGCTAAAAAAAATTACCGAAGTAAATATATAACCATGCAATAAATAACAGATTTCTGTTTGATTCAGTTAGGAATGCAAAGGTGAATCTACAAACAGACAATAAGGTAAAACTACTGTTATAAGTACATACGTTGAGAAGGTAAAATTCATAGAACATTTCCTGTAATGATAATGCACAATCTACCAGTTATTAAAATATTTAAGCAAATGGTAATTTAATATAAGTAAAACAATATCTATTGTACATATTTACAATTATAATTATATCTTAACAAGTTTTTATCACATTTACATTTAACCTGTTTGCCTTTGTCTAGAGGAAGAATAAATTTTAAAAATCTGGAAATTTTGATAGGACGTTTTCTTAATAGCCTAGTAAATGCCAGGCAGAAAAATGCCGTATAGGCACACTGCATTTTGAGGTTCGATCATATATACATATACAGTTGTTATGTCTACCATGTAATCATGGTACAGAAATATAATTTAAAAGTAATTTTTCATGTATACATTAAATATAAAATGTCTTCTTTGATTTCGATTCTATTTATAACACTGGTTTATTGTTATCTCTGACATGTTCTAGTACCGTATTAAATTTATATATCTATGATAGAAGTAAAGATCTGCTGATTTTATTGTCATTGTCCTTATTTTTAATGCCGCTTTAATGCCTTGTATAATACATTAAAGCTAACCTTATGAAATTTTATGAAGTAAAATGCTGTATTAAAGTAAATATGTTTTATTCCAAAGACTGAAGTGTGACATTTTAAGATCGCGGAAAATCAATCGCATTAACATAACATGTTATACTGAAGCATGATAACTAGGTAATGGACTTTGTACCACTGATTTCTGTCCTTATTTGTTGCCATGATTAAATCTACAGATTTATAAAATGCGCTCTATCGACGGAACAGTTTGCATGCATTTGCTCCAATGCGAACTGATAATATATAAACGGATACATTTAGTCGCTGAAATTGTTCATCCACCAGATCGTCGTTGCGCCGGTGGGTCAGCCAGGCATGTGTTAAGAGTCTTTCTAATGAGAATTTCAAACCATTTGGTCGACATAGATAAAACTTTCTATTTTAATAACCTAAAATTTGAACATTTTGTGTTAAATGGTTACACGCAATTTTGTTTATTAGTATATTTAACCGAAGATTATCAAACTAATAATTCTGTTATATCCTTTTATATATCTCCATTTTGTACCGACTCTTGTTTATATGAAACTAAGTTTTTATTTACATTGTATAAACATGCCTTGCAAATATACCAATTCATGTACAAAAACACCCGAGCATACATGTACGTACGCGTGAACCCTCTTTCTCTCTCTCTCTCTCTCTCTCTCTCTCTCTCTCTCCGCTCTCCCTCTCTCTCTCTCTCTCTCTATCTCTTTCTCCCTCTCTTGTTGTTTTCACTTTGTTTAGCATGCCATGAACACCCTGCATTATGCCATACCCAGTCTAAAATATGTCTATAAGAGCAAACAGTATATGAAAGTCAATACGCAGACATTCAATAACAATAATTAAATAACATGCATAAAACCCCATATACGAAAACTAAAATTAATTAACTTAGAAGAAAATGCATACTGGGTTGAACTAATCGGATACATTGACTGTCAAGTAGACCTATGTACAAAAGTAAGTTTTTATGTTCTAATGCAAACTTCTTGTTTGACATTTCTCATTAAGTTTCTACTTCACGTTTCTCATTTAGTTTCCAATTTTCATATTTCTATCACGTATTTTAGAAGACTTATAATTTTATTTCTCGTTTATTTCATTTTTTTTTAAATGTTTTTCGTCTATACTTGGATATATACAGAATGCTAACAGAGCTCGTGCATAAAGAGTGCGGAATCAAGCACGATTGTTCAGTAGGTGGTAATTATATAGCCTATAATGGCGTCACTTAAGCCTAACCATGTGGAGGTGAGAGAAAATACTGAACGACATGGTTAGACAAGGTGTCTACATTTCTTAAACTTATTACAAGGAACAACGAGAGTTTTCAGAAAGTACATTTTGGAAATTCTTGGTTGAAAATGGTGTTGGCAGAGGAGGGCCTCTAGTCTAGGATGAAGTATTGGGAACCGCTTTGCAATCGACTGTGGAGAAGGTGAAAATTTGTAATATTTTAAAAGTGTCGTATCACAAATACATCTTTAAATACTTGATGTTTGCAAATAGGCATGTTTCATATGTTTTGTGTCATCTGTATTAGAAAGAGTTCTGCCAATAATATGTTTAGTGGTTTTATAACGATACAAATATACAATAAATGCCATTGTTCTCATACGTAATGCAACCTCCAACATAAGCGGAACATCAACTCTAGATATACACGATATATTTTCTTGAATTATCTTGTGCTAAAGACATCAGTTTCGCACTACGTATCATGTACTATTTTAGAGACTTCGGACAACATGCAGACTTTGCAGCGTCATCATAAAGTAGATCTGAAACTGTTTTAAAATGATAGAACATTTTTGGATGTAAATTTTCTTGCATACAGTCGTTTGTTCTTTTAGTTGAATAAAAAATCCAGAAAATAACATTGAAATACTTAAAAAAATTCTACTTCACCAAGGTGAACGTTTCTTTAGTGTGACGCTTTCAAAATGATTAAGTTCTTCAGGCCTGTGATGTATGATTGTTTTTGCAATAATCAACATACAATATGTCACTATTAAACAACTTTGTCATACTTAAATATCATTTCCATAAATATATAATACTTGTAATTGCTTGTAAATAAGTGCATTCTGTCACAGCCTTCGTTAATTAGATATGTTTTAGATAAGATTAGATTAGCTTTTCACGGATTGTTTTAATATGTGTTAAAGGCTGTCCTTCATACGGAAGAAAAATAAGTCCGGCGTCAGAAGGAATAAACGTGTCAGAGGTGAAAGTTGGTAGGGCACTTCAAGAAGCACACAAACCCTATAATGTAAAAAGGCATCAAGTATTCATTTTATTTATTGCTTATCAAAATATATACAAGACGGTAGAATAGACATTGAAGGTATTTTCACCGACCAGCGTCGGTACATGGAATAATTTAGTTGTGCTGAAGAACCATTATTTGGCCAAGTCTTCTTAATCAAGATGTGGCCAGGCAACAATTTGAACAATACTTTTACTGTGAAGTCTCTGACCTAACACATTTAATAAACAGGTTGAAAACATGGACTATCCGCCTTTGCAAGAAGCTATGCTGAAGCTTATTGATCTCACTATATATGTTGCATAGGCACGTTTCTCTATTCATACCAGCACATTTAAAATCATTAATTAAAAATGATGTTCGCATAATCGCATATTGCTTTGGGCTTAACTATTTAAATAATTTGTGTTTGATAAAAATGATACGTGGATAATTTCACCTTGAATTATCATTACACTCGTTACCTACACATTCCGAAATAGCCATAATCTATTATATATTTTGCAGTATACCAAGAAACTAACTAAAAGGGTATGTGTTGGATAGTGATGTGGTATTAAAAAATAATGGCAATACGTGATTCAAAGTATTTTCGCCTTTGTAAAAGCGCCTTGGTCAGTTTTATACAAGTGCGTGGCACAAAATTCACACTTTATATATATTACTATGGCGTTAGTATTGAGCTTCTAAGACACATATATGTTACTGCATGCACAGTTTGGTGATGATACTAGGAAAAGCTTCAAATGGCTACAAAATGTTAGAAAGTGTCACAATGATTTTGATTCTCCCAACCTTGTCAAAACAATCTTTTTAAGGACATGTGCGCATAAAATCTAGTGATCAGAGGAAATGCTTTAGTCTATAAGACAGTATGATTCAACAAAAAATTGATGTTTTACATACACACACACAAACACAAAGAAAGAAAAAAAATGCAAATCTGACCAGCTGCAACCCAGTTTATTTTAGAAGTGTATGAGTAAAAAGTAATTACATCACTATGACACAAGTTTTGTTTTTGTTGTTATGAGTGTGATTTTTTATATTGCATCTTTTAAGGCCTTGTAAATTAGTTTTATTATGTTATTAGTTACTTTATTATACCCCTCACAACGAAGTTTGGGAGGGGTATACTGGAAACTGGTTGTCCGTCTGTCCATCCATGGACACACTTTTGTCCAGGCTTCTTCTCCTACCGTTCTGCGTCAATGAACCTGTGCACCAGCTGTTTATGGTCAGATGAAAATTTCAGGAATCTTTACATCTTTTAACAATATATTAGACGTTGATGTAAGAGATCTATAGACAAGGGGTGGGTGGGGCTATTCGTTAGCCATCAAATTAGTTTTAGCATTTGAATAGATTTTACCAACATTTTGTATTTTCAGAAGGCCTTCAGATAATTGCATAACGAATTTCAGATCAATTTTGGTACTAACTTTCTGAATATGACAATCCTGAACTTGCAAAGCACATAATATGTGGCTAATTAGTGTTTTTATCCTCATTAGCTTATTATTTTATAGCTGTCAACCTGTCAATATTGTACAAATCTCGTGCATAAATATCAGCTTCTTGAAAATTACACTAACTTCTATAAACTGTAGGTAAGATTATCATGGTTATTTAATGGCTTTTATTAGCGGGGTACTTTAAAGAATCTTCTTGACTAGCTGAAATTGAAAATGTTTTTCATATGTGTGGCAAATAAAGTGACCCATGGATTGGATGACAGTGGCAATTCTCTATGACAATAAAACTAAGACTCAAAGTCATTTGGCTAACAAATGTTTTATTTCTTTATTTACAAAGATAAGTGATAAAACTGTATATAAAAATATTTTATTTTACAAATGAATGTCATCAGAAAAATGTCTGTCATAAAAATGTCTGACATCATTTCAAGATAGGCATTATTACTACAGAACACCTACATGAAGAATGCTAGCATTAGTTTGAGTTGTCTTTATAAACAAAATGGATAAACTGTCAACCTAAGAACCTAAACCTTCTCAGACACTTCAAATATTCTCCAGTACTGTTGAACTGTGAATTATGTGTCCTGCTACTAAGCATCTCTGTAACCAAAAAACAAGCTTTAAACTCCAACACAATAGCAATAAACAAAAATGTGGCTTTGCTTTCAACAATCAAATATCTGGAGAAGGAACGTGTTTTCTCATGAATCCATTAATTTATTTTGTTTAATTTCTGCATTTCACATTCACAATAAATTCTGTATTTAAATACATACCATTTCAGTTACTCAACCATGAGTTTTGAAAATACATGCTATAAAACATACAGAAGAGACCACAAAGACACAATAAATGATGATTTTCTAAATTGGTACATTACCAATTTAATTGATTTTTTCTTTCTTATGGTTGCCCATTTAAATCTATCCCATGATAAAATCTATTTCTAAGGCGATTGAGCAAAAATCAAACATATCTACCGTTTGGGTATAGTTAAGAACGAAATCAAGAAACTATGAGAAGTGAGTATATGTGCTAAAATGGTTCGAAATTATGGGTATTTAATAAAATTTACAATTTATTTTTTATGTTAGTACCAGAGATGGTAAATCTTATGTTAGAATCATGAACTTAAAATACTATTGAGAAAGATATGTTAAAAAAATTATAATGGCATTAACTACATAATGGTGTAAGGTAAATATGATAACTTTTCAGTCTATTAAAACAGAAGAAACCAGCTAACATAAGGTTCATGAAGATTTAGATAGTGCTTCATAATAAACACAAAAATGTAAATGACAAAATTATACAGGAAAACTTATCAGAAAACAGATTATCAATATTAGGGACCAGTTAATTGAATAGACAAAGTCATTTGAATAAAGTTATTTGAATAATATGTTTTAGATTTTAACATAACTATATTAACAAATACTGGAAAGAATAAAACAATAATAATACTCTTAATATACTCCTCATATGTCTGCATGCATTGTTAAATTGGATAATTAACTAAAAATATAAAAATGAACAACAATATTATTTAAGAACAATTAATCAATGCTTGCTCAAAAAGCATTCACTTTATATTAAAATCATCAATGTTTATTTAAGGAAAACACACATGAAACAAACTTAACTGAAAATGTAATAAAATATTAGAACTCTTTTCTTACTGTCAAAAAATGTGTTGCTTAAAAACAATGTTAGGAAGTTTATAAAAATAATCATTTGGTATTGTAATAATTACATAATTATGACACATAAATAAAGACCCTTTTCTCCAGCAATCTGTCTTCCGGGCATTTACAACAGATGTTTATAAGTCTTTCATACTTGGTTAAACTAATTTGAAACAGAACACTACCTATCTACTATGAAGTCATCAATACTGCATTTTATGTAACAATTTTAGTTGCCAATAGTATAATTACTTTACTACATAACTTGTTTAGACTATCAATTTAAAATATAGTCAGTGGCCATTTTTAGTCAATGTCTGGTACCAACAATTTGGCGTGGTCCAACACACCAATGCTTAAACGAGCACGCTTTTTAGTTAAAACCAATGATGTGAACAACATGGACTAATGCATAATGAACTATCTTAAGAAACTAAACAGAAGGTAAATAATGGATATCCCTGTCGTCAAAATGTCACATTCCCAGATCTTTTTTAGCATTCATCACTTTGCCTTGTCGGGTTGATATCAGTGGTATATATTATGTAAGTAATTCATACATCGGTTTTCTTCATACAGTAGAAATAATGTGGCTGTATACTTTGATGAACGGGGTGATTGTTTCCAAGGCAAAACATTTACTTTCTTACTCATGTAAACATGTATAAGGCCAAAAAAACAATAATTCTGTGTTTAGGGGAACGGCCTGAAAAAAGTTAGGTAGGGTTGGTACCAAGTTTTTTTTTAATTATTTTTTTAAGGAAATTGCGAATGTATGTTGCGGTTGAAAGGTTGCTGCTATTAAACACCATTTCTAATGCTTCAGTTCATGAATCACTGTGCTCATCTGTTTTTTCTCAATATGTCCTAATAGATAGGAATTTAAGTCAAGGTCACATACGGATATACTATTATGTTATTGTGGAGCTGCTGGTATAAACTGACAATCAAGACTAGATCAATATGTGTGTAAAATATAACATTAGCATTTATGTTATATAAATTTCAGGTTGCTGTAGATGTTAGGATCCGTTCAGAATGCCATTGCATGAAGACCTTAGTATTGCACAGATATACAAATATTGACAGCTCCTTTTAGGACACAAATTGGGATAATGCTTAGTAAAACATGTTAATACTTTTGATTAATAGCAAGACAGACAAAATGTGATGAGTTCATATAGTGTTTAATATGGAACCCTTTAGATGCCCACAATAAATTTACATTACAAATGTAATACCTGTCTGTTGTTTCAAACAATAATTACACATTCTGAGAATTGAACTTTACATTTAATTGTTTAACTTTAATCTTAGTTTTCTGGTGTCCAGAATTAACATTTTCCACCATTTTTTACACATGTGCAACCAGTGTAGATCCAGATCAGTCGGCACATCCCTTCCGTCTGTCAGATCAGGATCTGCACTTGTCGCTTTTTAGTTAAAAATAACCTAATAAATCAAATAGTGAACAGCTTAGGTCCTAATCAGACAGACAGACGTGCCGGCTGATCAGGATCTAAACTGTTCACCCATGCAATAAAGGTTATCTATAATCTGGAACCCTTTAGATGTCGAAAAAATTTACCGTACAAATGTAATACCTGTCTGTTGTTTCAAACAATAATTACACATTGTGACAATTGAACTTTACATTAAATTATTTAACTTTATCTTAGTATTCTGATGTCCAGAATTAACACTTTTCCCCATTTTTACACATGTGCCGTCTGTCAGATCAGTATCTGCACTGGTCGCTTTTTGGTTAGAAATAACCTAATAAATCAAATAGCGAATGGTTGAGGACGTGATAAGACAGACGGCTGATCTGGATCTAAATTGTTCACCCATGCAATAAAGGTGTATCTATGGAGGAAAGGGTTAAATAGCACATTTTAATACAAAAATGCTTATCCTCATGCTGGCACTTCTTTCGGAAAATATGCAGAATCACCGCTGCCATAATTTGCACATGGACCAGACGCTCATTATTCTAGTATCAGGTAAAGCGCCTGATCGATACAGATCGTTAATTTGCGCAAGTTTTCTCCCTTTGACTAAAATGTATACTTCTTGGTATTCGCGGACGGTTTTGAATAAAAAATCACTTTGAAAAAAAAACACTCTAGGGTCGGCGGCTTTACTTAGGTAGGGTCGGGTTCCCCGAAACACAGATATTTTTTTTTTAGGCCTAACTACTTGCCTAATTAATTAGTAATTAACTATAGATTTGACAATGCTATGACTAAATATGTTTGAGCAGATGCCATACGTTCCACTCAATCTGTATTGCTCAAAAAACATTTTGTACAAAAAATACAAAACTTTTAGGTATGTGTTGTGTTCTAAAGCAAGTACTGTAGTTTTCAAAGTCATCCATTTTCTATAAGCAGAAATGGGAACCTGTCACCATGACCTCATTGATTTGCTGTGTCACGTGATACCTTTATAAGAATCACCGATTGACAAACTGGTCTATTGTGGAAGTGTCATTACTTAGACTCAAGTATGTGTTTATGCAAACATAATGCCCAAGTACCCCAAAGCAGTGATAAGATATGGTTACATATATTTGACAGAGGCAAACTGTCAGATACCATCTTTAAAACTAACACTTATTCATTATAAATGAAGTGGTGCAGTGCCTGTATGCCTTCACTTATCCCTGTATTGTCCAATCTTTGTCCATCTGTGCTTCTGCATTTCGGGCACATCGAAGTTGTGTTGTAACAGGTGTCCTGGCAGTCCTGGCAGTGAATAAAGGTTTTACAGCAGGCTGAAAATTGTGGCTGGTTCATAGGACCTAAACAAAAAAGAGAATGAAACAATTAATGTCTTTAACATCTTGAAACTTTTATGAGACTTTTTTCTTAAAGGTGTTTTCCTTTTGCTTTCAAAAATATAAATTAATAATGCAGTGACCAATCATTAAAAAATGTAACTTATTTTTTTGTCTAGTTTTTGTATATTTTATTGCCAAAATTAAAGGAAATACAACAGTAACAGTGACATGTAATAATATTGCAGAAGGTCAATATTATGTTTTTCTCTACATACGATTCGGTATCCCTCTTAGCAGGTGTAGATATAAATAAAGGCCAACACCAGCTGTCCAGGAATTTTCCTGATTTTGTTTATTTTTTATTAGAATTAAGCAAAAAATTAATTGATTTAGTCTGGCTAATGTAGGCTCTAAAAGCAACATCAAATGTTAAAGTGTGGTTAAAACCTTGAGAAAGGCTTCTCAGGTATATAGCACCTTATCTACCTTGCAAACTCAGGGACCTATACATTGGGCAGTTGCCTCTGTCCTGGTATCAAACTACATTGGATATGTATATACGGTAGTATGTCTTTTGTACTGGCAGGTGTGTCCTCTGTGTTTTCAATAGCTTCTTTCAATTGTGTGATGCTATTATGTAGTAAGGCAAATATTTACAACATGGTTTAATTTTGATGCAGAGCAAATAGAAGAATGACACTTATTTCATTATTTGTTGATGTAACCTTTTAATTTATACATGTAAATGTATACAAAATTTAAGTAAATTACTATCTGTAGACATTGTTTGTATTATTAAGTTTTAGACAAACTTTAATTTCTTCAAACACTTTTATTCACTTTTATCACTCAGATTTTTTAGTAAATGCCACACAATGTGGTATATTTTACATGTCGTGCAGGAGAATGCATCCTGAACTGCCTACCTTTGATCCATAGCAGTGCCTGCATCTGCTATTCCACAGAGTGAGCTGCTTCTAAGATGCTACCAAGGGTGTCACAGCACTTTTCCAAGTAGTGGACCACGTCCCTACATCCAGAAGATTGGTCTCAGTGCCTGATCAATAACAACATGAAACTTATAAAGAATGCTATTTGAATAATTATATTTTAAGAGTGGACAGTCATTAGTTTTCATACTACATTTACTGAACATGAACATTGTAGTCATTAGTGCAATATGTCTTAAGTAAGATCTGGACTGTAAGGTCATTATAAAATATAAATTATTTATTAAATTATACAAACAGGTGCAGGGCACCCGTGGCGGTTAGAGACGTTGACTTGTAACTTATAACAAAAAACAGGTGTATATAAATTGGCTCTGTTTTCTTCAGTCTTTATCAGACCCTCTAGTACATGTTGTATTTAAGCAACACTGAATGAAAATTATAGAAAGTATGACTACATTAAACATGAACAGTTATTAAACTTTCTCAGTTTAATGTTATTTAAATTGTTCTACCATATGAACTGATTGTAGAGAATATATATTGCACCTGAATAAATGTCTACTTGGGCTTTAACTTGTGTACAAATTTTAAGACTAGACTGTAAGTTGCAAGAACTGAACACAATGCTAATGCACACACACTTCAATTATTAGATAGTTTGGGGCACAACAAATAGATCTTGTGATACACCAGCATCATTTACACAGTAAAATTGGGTGCTCTGTGGCTGAGCAGTTAAAGTTACTGACTAGTAACTATTCAGTCCCTATCTGTGTAGGTTTGAGTTTGGATGGGGCGAAAAATTTCATGCGGAAAAATCTTTCAGCTGACCTGCTGTCCTGACCTACGTTCTGCCTATATGTTTCTCTAGAGTTGTCTTTCACCAATAATAAGCTTGTCATCACCAATATGATCATAATTGTGTCAGTGTGATGTTACAAAAAACTGACAAAAATGGAAAATTGGAAAGCTAAATAAAAATAAATATGGCAAATATAATAACAGAATAAAGTAAAAAAAGTTGTGTCAGGGTATTTTTATTTCTTGACAACTTTATGTTTATATTGTAATCCAAGTATCCCCACTATCTCTAATATAAATGGGTATAAATAATCTTAAACTTTTTATGTGTATTTTACACATAATAAAAGCCATGCATAGATTTAAAATGCAAATTACATGTGGTAAGACCATGAAAAACAGTGAAATCAATCAGACATGAAAAGGCATCTTTTCAGATTTTTTTAGAAATGTAAGGAAACTCCAAATATTATATCATATCCTCATTACAAAACTCCAAATATTATATCATATCCTCATTACAAAAAGTACTCTGCTACTGTGTATCAGTTGGAAAGTGATAGCAATAGGCAAGAAACCAAACATGTTTCTTGATGGGAATGATTTAAACTCTCTGTAATATGTAATATATTGTTAACATACCCAACCAGTTTAAAAGTCTTATTTTCCAATCTTCTGCTTAGTATGCTTAATATAAAAAACTCATTATACAGAATTTTGTTGATCTTGCCAAATTTAACTACCTTGCTCTTGCTCTTAACCTACACTTGTTCTGCTGTTTTAATTTTTACAGTGACTTTTTACGAAGTGTTAGGCAGGGTATTGTTGTTGTTTTTATATTGTCTTATTTTCACACCATTGTATCAATGAAAAATATAACAATAAAAGATATAATTATTTAATTTTTAGTACCAGATATTCTATAATGAATGCCCTGTGGGAGGTAACATTTCTGTATAAGTGGAGTTGAAAAAAAGGTTAATAAATGGACGTTAAATGCTGGAGAAATCTTTCAACAATTTTACCTGATTATTCTTTTGTTTTATTTATTCATATAATACAATAAAATAGCCATCGACAGTGTTCAACATACATTTTCCATAGTAGGTCCTCCGACCCGACAAAGAATCAAACCCACGCTGACAGATGCTTTGTAGTCAGAGGAGTTACAAATAGGAGAAACTACTGCTTGACCAGAAAGGCCAAAATATTATATTTTGACTATTTTCTTGATTTAAATTTGCAAAAATATGTTAAATGTTGATATTTGTGAATCAATGCATGATGTCATCTTTGATGTTTAGCCATGTGGATACTGAATTGATATATATGCACTAACAGCCCAAAAGCAAATCTGATGTGACCTACCAGAGAAATTTGTGAAACCCTCTGGATATAGTAAGGTACAGTACTGAAAATCACGAAATTGACAATTTTCCCGTTTCCACTCCGTTTCGTTTCCATTTCAGTTGGAAGCGTTTGCCGCTCCGTTTCCATTCCGCTTCCGTTGCGTTTCCGTTTCGTTTTATTCGCTTCCAGCGCTGCATTTCAAACGCTTCCAGCGTTTCTTCCGTTTCTACCGTTTCAAGCGTTCCGTTTCGCTCCGTTCCGATTTTGACTAAAAATTTCGTTTAATAAATTTCTAAAGGTAAAGTACGTCCGGTGTGTTTGCAAAATGACGAAAGAAGTAAACATTCTAGGGAGAGGCAAAAGTCTTCCATCACATATAAAGGAATCGGCAGTAGTTTGTTTGCGACGAGGATATTCAGTGTCAGTCACCCGGAGGGAAATTGCAGACAAAAAATACCCTTAACAACCAGCACCTGCAAATAATCCTCAAAATTCGGGGAGTGCAGTATTGAGAAGATGCCTACCTACTTGTCTTCGCCAGACGTCATATCCCGGAATAAACAAACAAGAAATAACTTTCAAATATGGTCCACACACACCCAGTATCCTAAAAAGTTACTTCTCTGTGACGTGTAAATCCGCAAAAAAAGCGTAATGGTGATCCGACCTTAAAATAAGACGATGTCACACACATTTTTTTTTAAAACTTGCCCCCGGACGTTTGCCCCCCCCCCCCCCCCCCCGCCCCTATAAGTGCAGACCGGACGTTTGCCACCCCCTCTCCCCTTCAAATAAAAAGGTCCTTCAAATAAAAAGGCCCAGCGTTTACCCCCATCCCCACTGCCAAAATAAAAAGGCGAATGTTTGCCCCTTTCCGATATTTGTTATATGGCGGACTTTAGATTTAACGTCTCGCTGATAGTAACGTGTAATATCCAATAATTTTAGATAAGTATTACTCACTACAGTCACATTTCATGGTTAAAATGATTATCTCATATAAACATGAACATGTTGTTTTGTCGAAAACAGGCACATACATAAAGTCTCATAGAACAAACAACTTTCTTAGAAACAAGTGTGTGTTGTTGTGTTTTCGGTTTGCACATATTAGCGCCAATAAACGGCTGTTAACAATATTGTTCACGCACTTATAACATGAAGTCGCTAATTATATCAATGTGATTTTAATTTCTCCAAGGTTGTAACAAATAAATGCGGTGAACAAATAAATCATTAGATGCGGTGTAATTTCTTTCTGGAGAGGAGGGCTCTCTGGCTAACACTGCAACATCAAAGAATATTCTGGGAAACAATCGCCGGTCACTATCATTTGAAGTCGCCGAAAAGATTTTTTTTTGTTTCAAATTGACCGACCTATTATTTCTCTCAATACTGTGCAACATGATATCGATCGATAATTGTCTTCAAGCTGCGATTTAGAAGAGAGAGAGGGTGTGAACGCTGGGTACTGTTTAGGGATTAAAAATGGTAAGTACGCGTGAACGGCGTGTGCTATGAAAAAATATGCAACGTTATTGACGATTTACCTTCGCGGCATAAATATAAGTTCTAAAGGAATGATAGTGGAGGGAGGAAACTGTACTATGTAGTAATATTTCAGACTGCGCATGTTTTTACTTATATAAATGTCCTTACAAAAACTTTTTAGTCCTTTGGATGATCATAAACACTTTTATAAAGGTATTATTTATATTTAAGGTATGGATTAACTACAAAAGAATAGGCGAGCCATTGAAATAATACATTTGCAATAAACACGAGATGAAAATATACATTAGACTGTGTTCCTTGATGTGTCTTCTCTTGATAACATTATTTACAAAAACACGACAATTAATGTAGTATTTACTATAAGAAATCCCCAATCCCCACATCCACGTTTCCTCTTCTTAAACTAAAAAATAGTGGGTGGGGAAAGGGTGCACCATTGTGGGTACTACTAAATATAGCGTTAGGTCCTATTATGAGCCAAAATAGATATCGTGCACCTTAGTGTTTTGTCCTTTTTGTTGTCCTCGCGTAAGTCAATGCATATTGCTCTTTAAAAGGTGAAGGTCATAAACCACGCGACTGCCATAAGGTGGCATTTTCAAACACAGCTGCATAGAGGATGTGTGTGTTCCTTCGAAGTGGAAAAGACGCCAAAACACGGTCACACTTCCTGTCCACTAGACAAACAAGGTGTCATAAAACTGCCAATTAGCTTAATTAGTTGGGGTGTCCGCTCATGTCTTAAAATTAGGGATTCAATTAGAGTAGAACTTTATGATGGCATGAACCCTACCCACGCGCATGGAGAAACATAATATCAATTTACAAAACGATATATTTTAAATTAATATATTTCTAACTTTAAATGGGTACAAAAATTAAGTACCCGGTAGGGCCCTCATTAGACCACATTTTGGCATAGAACATTCAAGACATGAATGGGAAAATGAGCCGTAGCCAGGCCTCATTCAAATAGTTGCAAGTCAAGTAAAGTCAAAAGTTGCATGCATATTCTTAATCGCGGTCCACGAATTCCGATTAATCCTATATATGTAACAGCGCATTATGGGAACTATGCATTTAGAAATAGGAATTTTGATACTATTGTCCAAATTTACAACATTGTTCATTATAAGATATATAACAATTAAGATTAGAAGCAGAAGAAACTTTGCTTGACAAAGAGGCAAGATAAAATAAAATACATATCCATACCCATGTAACTAAAGTAATGATGGTGTAAATGACGGTGCTGCTGCTGCTACTGCTGCTTCTGCTGATAATGATGACGGTGATACCGATGCTGTTTATGATTATAATGTAAATGGTAATAACGGTTACGGTGATGCTGATGCTCATGACGATTATGATGTAGATCGTGATGCCGGTGATGCTGCTTTTGATGATGATTAGTGGTGATTATATAAGTAATATGGGATCCTGATGATGATCATGTGTGATCAGGTGAATTTAATGGCGGTAATGATTAATATGTCTTTAATATTTATCGTGATGTAAGTTTTTATCACGGTTGTTTCATTTAACTGTCAATCGATGATTGTATACGTGTGCACTATTTGGCAGTCTATGGTTATTCAGACGTTGAACTTTAGGATCATACTTGTCATTGGCTCTGAGTGCCGGGGAGGATGTTATTGGTTCTTGGTTGGGTCACACCTTGCAATAATACATAGCATTGTTTGTTTGTTTTATGTGTAGTTGTTTTATGTTTTTTTTTGTGTTATATGAGATGTGTTATCTTCTTTTGGTTGAGGTTTAATTTCATTAAGTAACTTTATTTTGTACCACGCAATGCATTCTTTGTAAATGAAAAATACTTTAAGCAAGTATGTTCACACAAAAATGATTGGCGTAGTTGATCCGGGAACGGACCATGCAGCTACAAAGTAATTAGCGAAAATTCAAACTCGGGAAATGCTGCGACATTGCGCGCGCATACGTGTAATGACAGCTGTGTACACACTATCTTCATATGCCAAACAATGAAGACTAAGAATGTCGATCCAAGGCGGATGTTAAGCTATTCATTGGAATTAATTAAAACATCAGTTTCGACAGAAACGCAATATTATAGTTAAATTGCGTGTTTTAACGTGCGGAGTGATTTTTAGTGCAGTTTCTGTTTTAACGGTACACGATGACTTGGACAACTCGTGCGGTTTCGGAACTGTAATGTACAAGTTTGATAAATACGATTTTTTGATAATAATTTATGTTATTTCTTTCTGCAGAGTACATATAAAAGCGCGTTTGTGTTGATAAATTGAAGCCAGTTATTGTGTTCGTTTAAATTTATTTCGTACCAAGAAACGGTTGAAATGTTACTATAAATAATCGGGTGACCTAGAAACGTTTGAAGCGGTAGTGAAAATAACTCTACCGTTACGAGCATTCCGATTTTTCCGTTTCTACCGTTTCTAGCGTTCCAAGCGCTCCGGTTATAGCGTTTATACCGTTTACACCGTTTCAAGCGTTTGTAGCGCACCGTTGCATTTCCATTTCCACTCCGTTCCGTTTCCGTTTCAACAGGAAACGAAAAACGTTTCATTTCCATTTCCACTCCGTTCCGTTTGTCAATTTCATGATTTTCAGTACTGTAGCTGGCAGAAGACTACAGGTTGCACACTGTGTATGCTTGAGTGGTATGTCTGTTCCATGGCATTAATAAGGACTCTTAATTCCTTCCTGCATTCTTTATCTTGCTATCTGTATTTAGACAAAAACATTATTCTGGTCAGGTATAGTTTATCAGTATAGTATAAAAATGAGTGAAGGCAGTATGCCAGATTTACTATATTAACAACTGTTGTTACATAGACTCCCAGTCCACATTATATGTTCTGGCTGTGCCAGTAAATGATAATAACAGACAATTGTCAATAAGGCACCGATTAGATTTGGAATTGCATATTGGCTGCTTCTTTGATTTTCAGGTTAAAGGTGGTATCCGACAGTTCAGACCAAATATTTTTTCTCATATAACAAAATAAATCATTGGTACCTGAAAAGGGCTTACAAAATGCTGATTATTGGTGCCCTAGATCTGCGTAACAACGAAGCATAAATCCTCACTCATCATTGCAAACAGGTATTTCCTATCTGAGCAAAGCTGCACAGTTAGCTATTTTTAAACTAAGAAAACAATGTGACCACAAAGTTTTGACATCACTTTACATGAATATCCGGGTAATCAGCTCTGACATTGATATCAATATTTAGCTGAAATCCCCATCATAGTTATTTGGAAATAATGGACATTTTAAGCAATATATTTCAAAATTTGTACTGTCTTACAATTAAGTTTATGTTATAAACAGCCTTTACTTAAACTAACATATAAGTTTGTTGAGCAATGGTGCATTCTCCAGACATTTGTAAATACATACAGCTGCACGAGATCGACGAGATCAATTGTCGCACAAGCTTGATGCGAGCCTGTACAGAAAGAAGTGACCTTGTGTGAAAAGTGTCTTAACATCCAACAGAACTGGCTAGTCCACTCAATTAGTGAATGTCCTGCGACAAATCATGCCAGATCATTGTTCATAAAGGACATACTGAGAGAATGCGGAGTCTCTTTTGTTAGCCAATTGTTTATATTAGATAATGTTAACTTTTCCCTGCGAGTCTTAGGTGCACCGACTCGTCCTATCTTAGGAGATACAGACAATTATAAGTTCTTATACAGGTCATTTCGCTATATCCGTGCATGTTTGCTTAACTAACGACACATAAAAATATCCAATGTGAAATATGTCATCTACTAGGGCAGTGTTAAGCCTATCTACAAGACAAATGTTTCTTTTTATATTTGTCTAAACTCTGATGTATATGGGCTTTTCATACGACTTCCATTATAATCAAATTATATTATGCACTACTTTACATACTCATAAGCCTGATTAATTATCTAATGATGGTCAGAAACATTGTATAACTATGTATTTTGAATTTACCTATATGGATTGTACATAATTATATTTTATGTGTTTCACTTTGTATATTCATGTCATATCTCCAGAAATGGGGGAATAAAAGATTGATTGATTGATTGAGCAATGGTGCATTCTCCAGAACAGTGGTAAGATGTTGTTACATGTATCAGATATAGACAAACTGTTGGACACCAACTTTAATACATTTTTAATGTAAAAGGACAAAATGTGTACTATATTCATATTTGCATGTTAAGAGGTAGTGTCATAAACTTGTTACTCCTTTTACTTCTCAGCCTCTCAGCATGTGGTTTCTAGTCTTGATCGGGACAAAGGACTTAATGTGTGATGTCTTTTAGGGATTAGCCGGCATTTTTGCCGATACTGCGCAGCGACATTTCTATCATTATAGCACAGGGGCACTTATGAGGTGCCCAGGGACTGAACCCGGCTGGTCCATTATACTGACACCGACAAGTCAGGCGTAATGCTGTCCCCTTAGCCCCGAGCGTTAGGAGGGAAGCCACTACTACCAACTTTAAAGTCTTTGGTTAGACCCGGCCAGGGTTCGAACCCACGACCTCCCGATCCGCAAGCCGACGCTCTACCACCTGAGCTATTGCGGCCGGTGCCAATCTTTTTAGGGGTTTTCTTCCACCAACATAGCTAGACGTGGCTACAATGACCATATTATGGTCTCTGCCATGTATTTCTAAATTAAAAAGCAAAACCAAATAAGAACATGAATTTCAAATTTAAATATAGGACCATATACTTAAAACTAGGTCAAGTTTTGCAACACTGTGCAGTGACATGTTATCAGCCTTTAGATATTATTGATAGACTAGAGAAAAAAACATAAACAATTTTCTGGCTATAATAGACCCACTTGCACACTGCATGTTAAAAAGTCTCAACTGAAAATCTCCCCACATGAAAGATTTTGCCCCGACCTGAACTAAATCTAAGCGATGTGGACAGAGGAGTAAGACAGAATACAGTGTTGGCCCAGGACAACATCTCACTGAAGGTCAAGATTTGTCTGACCACTGTTGCAAATAAACATGATTTTTTCATGCTTATGCAATGATAAGTAAAATGAACAAAATAAGTAAATGAATAACTGCAATGAACATGTCATAAGTTAAGTAAAAGTAGAAGAAAAACAACATAAACCAACCTGCTTCTCCCAAGTTCTAACTCCGTATCCGGGTCGAAGGATTTTGTCACGACTCTGCTTTAGGTTTGTTTAATGATTAATGTATGCTCCTCTATATCTGCGAAAGTTTCTTCTTTGGCCAAGCAAATAATGCGTATAAAGTTAACATGAATTATCGCACGACTGTTTCTGGCCGCCATTAAAACTTGTGTAACCTGACTTGCTAGTTACTTCCCTTGCCGGGCCAAGCGATCGCAGCGCCACTCGTTTTTCGTTTTTCGTTTTGTGAAACGGTAAACGGTAAACGGTTAGAGTTGTCCTTTTTTCAGCTACATTTTTACGTTAGGAAAACGGTTTGGAATATATATGTTTGTTTTTTGTTTTTTAAGTTCGATATAGAAAAACAAAAAAAAGGACATAATGTACCTTTTCCGTTTTTCTTACTAGAAAAGCAAAAATGAAAAATGAAAAGACGGTATATACACGGACCCGGTTACCGACCGTTTACATATATATTTCACTTGCAACACAATCTTTACAAACAAGGTTTGCGGGAGTTTACCCATTATGTCTTCATACACTCACAGCTATGTCTGGTTAATAAAGATCTTAAAGTTTACATCTGTGGTAATACATTGCAATCTAATAATAATATCTAAATGTTATTTCTACCAATACATATAAAACCATTATTTTGTAAGAGTGTATTTAGAATTGTACTGTAATATGTATGGCAGTGTTTACAATAATGAGTTATTATAAATATAGTTTTCTTTGCGTAGGTAACAAGTAATTATTCGTTTAACATACTGCTGTGAATTTTTTTTATCTGTTCTTTGTTGATTAAACCGAGATTATCGTCAATGTTTTAGTAAACCCTGTGTGCCATAATTTTAACCGACTGAAATCAAACAGACCATTTAACAAAACACCATTATTGTTTATTTATTTAAACAAACAACAAACCAAGTTATTTCTAGCAACATTGTGTCAGTTATTAGGCCGTATAAGTTACCGACACTAAAACTGTTTATTATTGCTTACGTTATACATTTAAAACTGTTAAACTGCTGGCCTGTTTTAATTATAATTCACAAGATCTTAACAAGGTACATTTTGATATTTCTACTTACCTATTTTAATTGTAATTTGATTATACGCCATTCATTGTCAACACCATTGTGTTCGACGTAGTATCGCCAATCAAGGGTCGATGTGCCGTAAAACCCAATATACAAATACATTTACCAATATTTAATTATAAGGCCGTATCATTAATAGACATATGGAATACTACGTCAGCGTGTGATTCACCCTGCCAGATTGTTTGAGATGGCTGTGTTATAGCCTCTCGCGCAATCCGGCTACTGCACAACCAACTCAAACAATATGCTTCGGTGGATCGCACGCTGACGTAGTATTCCTTTAATTATATACCATTTATAAACACCGAACACTTATTTTCTCGACAATAAATACATTTTCATTTAGACCTATTTTACTGCGCATTCACTATGCCGCATGAGAAAAAAGACGTCCAATGCGCGCGCGAATATTTTGCGGGTTTTTTTTGTGTATTCATTTTACGTGAAAGCAACGTGACTCGTATAACTTTTCTACTCGCACATTTCAGTTATAAAACATATAATTTCAACAAAAACCAAAATAGTATTAGAAAAAAAAGATTTAATGCATGTGAAGGTTTAAATTAAGTGGCTTTATAATTTTCGCAGAGGGCGGGGTAAGTTTTTTTCCATTACACATCTCGCAGAAATCTGGCATATATTGAGTTAAATCTATTGACACACTTTGTTTCGTAAATTTTAAGAATAATAGTACGGACAAACAATTATTGGTCTTATTTAAAGGTAGCAACTAAGTGTTAAAAAGGAAAACAACTATAACAATCAAACGTAGAACGTTATTAAACGATGACATCAACCAGATTTTAGAGTTTAGTTCAAACTTTCAATTTTTGAAGCAGTTGACTGATTGATCTGATCGTCACTGTCACTGTCAATAATGAGCGTGTGGCGACTTTTCGGACTCGGGCTGGGTTTGCTGGTGTTGCATCGTGCAGTTAAGAAGACGCGCGTTTTGAAGAATCTGGCCAGTTCGTGCGGATGTACATGTGAGTTGCTGATTGCTCAGTGATTGTGGCCGCATAGAAAATCCAGTCATAGGGCCATACATTCCAAGCTGGCTTGAGACATGTTGAGCTGGTTGAGCTGTAGGTACTAGATAGGCTGATACAGGTGGCATGGTCGCCATTCTTCCTTGGCATTTGTTCTTGCATTGCGTTGCTGCCTTTTTCGTAATTACTTATGCTTTGCACATATTTGTAACCTGTCAATTGTTGAATGGTAGTGGGAGCAACACCTGCATGGAGCAATTTTGTGCATGTTGTTTTGCGTGCGCTGTAATTGGTTTTCTTGTCTGGTTATCCTGCTTTTTCTGCCATTTAAGACATCAGTTGCCTCAAGGAATTTTCTCCTAGCGGTTGGGACTTGTACCACAATTCTGATCCTGGTTTTCTTGAATGGTTGATGCTAGGTAGAAGAGGGATTCTGGCTCGCACATATTTGCAGGCCGATGTCGTGCGAATTCCTTGTAAGTAGCAATTGGTTATGTTTCTTCGTTTATGTGTGCATATTGTTTTGGCTTGAAGGCCCGCTGATCATGACTTGATTTTTCACCAGTGCGAGCTTTCGTCACCCTCTTATTATACTCCAGAAATTCCCGACCATTTTCACCAGATTTCAATGAAATGTTCTCCCATCGTACCTTGTGGTTTTCGGTTCCTCCCCGTTAACCGAAAAATATGGTGTATTTATTTGAGCAGAACTGACAAAATATTCTAAAAAAGAAAATCAGCTACCTGTGCACCCTTTTTCTTTTTGGCGCTGCTCGTCTCCAGTTGTTAAAGGCTCTGCAGCATTTGGCCGATTCCCCTTGCCTTTGCCCTTTAGTTCGTTTCTTTTTGCAGCTAATACAGATCTTAATAAGAAAAATTCCTTGTCGTTGATATTGCTTGATTTGTAGCCATTTTCATGTAAAAATAACATATGCTGCAATACTCCAAGGACCTTGTCATAGTTTCGTATCCTCCACAAGGGAATACAAAATGGCAACGTTAGCATCATTTTTACTGTGTTGTTTGAAAACAAGTAAAACCTGGTGCAAATAGCTTTCTCATTGATAATATCTACCGATAAAATCAGCTACACAAACGTATGCACAGACAACAATTATTCATCTCCAGGGTGATTCTTATGTCAAGTCCTTATCATACTTTATACAATTTAATACGACACTAGTGCATGAACACGTTCAACATGCAACCCTTTTATGTTCTTTTTTACGTACGCTCTTTGCTTGGTGCAAAAATTTAATATTATTTATATTAATATTAAAGTTCATATATGTTTGCAAAACAAATATCTTGTCAACACTCAGTAACTTTATCTTTACATTAAAATGCTCTGCTAAACGGGTTGCTGGGTTTGGAAAAATATAAGAAAAAAGATGTTGGGGTGTGTAATCTACTTGCTAAGCTTAAGTGACAATTATTTGATCACATTTAATCGACTACAGAGCAAAACGTACATCGATCAAACATCGCCTTTCATGGCTTTCATTATCAATGAGTACTTTGTTACAAACTATTAAAATATTGTACAGAAAGTCACGTCAGCATATCGATCCAATATGCAAAATAACTTAATAAATTACGGACGGTGTTACTTTAAACAGCCAATTCATAAAGGAAGTTAACGATTATTCTGCTGGGATCAGAATTTAATCGTTTTTCACATTATGTTTATTTAGAAAATGAGCTGAAATCGGCCGGCTGTTATCGATAGAACACGAATATCAAAACTTACCTTAATAATCATTTAAGATTAAAGACAAATTTTGACACTAACGAAATTGTGTAGTAATGAATGGTTAAGTCATTTTACTGCGCGGATTGAACGGAGAAGTTTGTTAAAGGACAATTTAAAAAGGTAAGCTTTTAACCGTTTTTTCTTTATCTCTTGAATTAACAATAGATCCCGTGGTGAAATCTATTGAGGGCTTTGGTATCCACAATATGATGCTATGTTTATTCAAGAACTAAGTGTATAAAGTTATAACCATATGTAATGTATGTCTGTAAATGTTTATTCAATTGATCTAAGGTAAAAACCGTATTCGCCAAAGACAACTCGTCTTTTCTTGTTGTTTGCTGCTTCGCACGTGCATAGTTATGTTCATATTGGTGACGTGCAGATAAAGATATGTGAATAAAGACCAAAGTTTTATGTCTGGATAGAACCACCGGTACATTGCATGTTAGGTTGAAAACCTGTTCACAGTCTCAGGCTATTGAGTATATAGTCTTATTTTGAACATTATATATTCATATCGCTCTGTTTGTGTCGGAAAACGACTGTTAGTACAGATGTACTGACATAGTGTTTTATCAATTAATAGTTTAATGTAGTGTTAATTTGTTCAATCTTAAACACGGTCAATTGCAACACTCTCATTGTACATTTAGAAATTAATCAACAATTTGTGTGCAGTTTATATATGTCATGCATATTTACGTTTGTAATGTCCACCTCATATTTAAATGATTGTTGGTAGGACGAAAATAGGCAAAGGGACGTAAAAGTAAGTATTATATTAATTGTGCAATTAGTTATATAATAATAATATGCATCATTCTGTTCTGTATCGGTGAATAACAGACGGTCAAACTGGCGGACATTCTCGTTGCTTCTTTGTCTGCTCTACGAGTTAGTTATCTGCACATTATTCATTCATACCATTTGAATAAAATCAGTAGGTTCCATTTATTTTTGTGTAGTAAACTTATTAATTTTAGTGTTTACATCATATACACTTTGTTTATTTGATATGACATATAATGACGGGGCTATTTACTTAAGTATAAATAAAAACATTCAGATGTCAACTTAACAAGAACTACATATGCCTTTAACAAACAATTTGTCAAAATCGTACAATAAGCATTTGTGCTGCAATACAACGTGCAAACTGTCCCATATCGACCGGGCTATGATTATATGTTTCTTCCTTGATTGGATTATTAGAGAATAAAGAACATGGCGCCCGGATTAAGCTGAATGTCATTTACTGTAGCGCCAGTTATATTTCTTAAAATGTATGGTAATAATTATAATTATTATTTAACAATCTTGAGCACAAATTAAGTATATGTAAAATTATTGTATTAAAAGGACAACTTGCTGAATTCTAGTTTCTTTTTATGTCGTTTTTTATTCACATTACTAACCAAACAAATGATTACTTTTACATGAAGTTTAATAAAAGCTATACAAATACAGAAACAAAGTAAAATGCAGAAATCAAATAATACTAGTTTAATATTATCGGACTCTTAAGAAAGAATATACCTTATCAATGGTACCAATCTACAACACAGATATCGCTTTTTAATACATACATTCCATAGTAAACATCTCCAAGTTCAATGTTTCATACACAGTTCATATCGTTTAGTTCTTTGTCAGCTTACATCTATTTAAACATTGAATACTAGTTTCTAGGGAACACGGCCAAAGTTATAATCAAGCTTCATAGTCTACACACCACACAATTATCATGTGGACAGCCATAGTTGCAGTTGATCCACTGCGTAAATGTTACAAAACATCGCCTGGCCAATGTTTAAATATTACAAAAAATCATTTAAGAGTTTCATAGGCACAATATCTAACTAAAACAAAAATCACTAAGCGTTTTACTGGCACAAAGTCTGACTGTTAGGACAAACAGCTCTAGTTAAATATCACTTCTAGCACAGCCCACGTAAGACTGTTGACACATGGCCTAAGTGCTTTGCCATTGCATAGGCACAAAACCTAACTATTGTTACAAACAGACGTAGCTTAAGTAATATGTCAAGGTCGTCGCATGCACACTGCCTGACAAACTTATGATCTCCTCTCAATACTTAGATAATGACAGGTCTTGCATTGTCCTTAATTGGCTACAGTCGATTGTTATCTAAGACAAGTCTTTTTCATTCAAACTCACAGGTCTGTAACAACCAACCACACATGATTCTGTGTTAAGAATGGCAAGATTTATAAAACCTCTCTTTAAACTTCTGAGGGTCAATGTATTCTATAAACAGACTGCCCAAACCAGTGAAATTAGATAGTAGCGTGTTCAAAACGCAAACCACACAATGTAAGATGGCATGATACACACTCACTTTTTTGGTATGTTCACAAAGAATTTATACACGGCATGAAACAAAACACAATAAAGTTAATTTCTAACTAATGTTATGAAATGCTCCTTGAAAATATATAATGGCATCTGTTAGCAAAATTATGACACTCTTTAAATTTAAACTCGGTATGAACTTTTCCTTTAATGACTGCTGATAAGTAACTGCATTAAATGGTGATAACTTTTACACACAGAAGCTTAGGGCGGAACGACATGGTCTAATGGGGTTTTATTGCGACTTGTTAATTTTGTAGGACCACGTTCCCATCTAAGATTCTGATATATACATGCTTGTATATATTTCATACTCAGAAGCGTTGTATAGAGCGATCTGCCAGATGTTCCAATCAGCGTATATAAGTATATTAGGTAAATTACTGGTATTGATCAATCTTCTTTTCAGCAAGGACTTTTCCCATTGTCCCGACATGTCAGAATTGGTCGGCTTCGTCACTTTTAGCAATACAAATGGTTTCTTCATTGAACTCGTATGGTAAAGAAACCACTAAATTGACTAGGGATTCTTTCTCTATCTTGACCGTAACCTTCACAACAACAAAAATGTCAATTCTTGACCAAATTTGATTCGTCATTTATTCTTTACCTACCAGTGTAGACGCATTATGTCCGTCGTCTGTTATATAAATTGTGATTTTCTGACATTTTAGTTCAAATGTTCATGTCACTGCTCAGTCTAGTTATCAGTTTTGCAAACAAACCTAATTCTCCACCCCAATCTTACTTTTGTTATCGCAATTAGAATTGCAGAGGGTGAAAATTCATATCCGGTCCGTTTTTTGTAAGTGCAATATTTTATTTATGCTCTCCGATTTCCACACATAAACGGAAAGGTGCACGCACGCTAAGGCACGCTGAATGCACACAGGAATGGGAACATTTGCACCCCTGTTCTTACCCTTTGTTTGTATTGACGACACAACATTAAAATTTGATGCTGTATGCACGTGTTTTTTCAACAAGTATATTATATCCATCATTATTATTAAATTACAGTACTTTTGTAGAACCTATTTGTGTATTTAGCTCACTTAAAGCACTTACTTTTTCACATGTATTTTGTGACATTTTATTATACTGAACTTCTGTTTCTTCTTCTCAATGACTAAATGTTTTAAGAAGAATAAATGATAAACAATGTGTTGCGAATATTGTGTAATGTTTTAATTGAAGAAAGTTTTATATGTATAACAAATTAAATGGTTACATATATTTTCTTGTCTGGAATTTAACCTTACAATATATCGCTATATATATTTGCTAGAATTAATTTCTGTGGAAGTTCTGTGTGTTTTGTACTTTTTACAGAAGAATATTCGAAAGTTAGATATGTCAAATAAAACTGATTTTCTTAAGATCAGTCTCTAAAAGTTGTTTTAATTTGAGCCGACTTCAAGCCATTCGTGAAACTGGAAAATTTAAATACAATAGTTTAAAATACTTAAAAGAATAATCCATAGCTTGCTACTTTAAAAACACAGCACAAAACACCTTATTATAAGTGTTAAATGATAATCGCCTAAAAAGGACACACCCAAGCGTGCACAACCAAACGCACACTCGCACCCAAATCGTCTAATTATAATAACATGGCATAACCACCCCCATTCAATATAGCTCAGAACGCTTTATTAATAGTTTTCCTGGCATTTTGCAACCGAGAATCGTTGAATTGATTGCAATAAACGTATCAGAGTAGAGTTTGTTACACTTCATTGTGTTTGTCTGAAATGAGAAACTGTCGCAAAGGATTCGCCAAAATGGATGGGGACAGTAGTATTGTTTTGTTTAACATAACATGTTTGTTGCATTTTCAAATATTAGTTTATATTGAAGTACTCTTGATTCCTTTTCATATTTTCGTATGAGCAACAATAAATTGATTTAGAATAGATAAATAAGAAAAATGACAACTTTGGCATAATTGAATCATCATTTCAATTGCAGCTATTAAAATGCATTGGTCTAATAGCGTTCTCATTATCTATCGGAAATTGAAACTGCGCAAACCTATGCACATAGAGCAATAAGTAATCACAAGAGACTATCCTAAAATCAGGGATCGTACCTCACTTACCATACCGGTATACAATGCAATATTTCACAAGTGCAAGTATACGTTCTACATTCAGTCATTCATGTTATTTAGTTAAAAGGTGCGTATTGAGTTTTTGCGATAAATGACATCATCTTAAACAAACTGACAAAATGATATTGCGATCTATGCAAACACAAAACATGTGCTCATGTATCGAATTATGTTCAAATATTTAGGCAAACTTCTGATTAATCCTCAGTTACGATATTTAACTTTAACGGTGCTGTCTTAAGAATGGTTGCGATGTCTTCAGGTTAGAAAATAATATCTTTAACCATATCAAACACTGAAGTTATATGTAACGTCAGCCATAAATAATATAGAGATTGGTGAGAATGCGGTGCAATGTTTAATTAATATGCATTGTGGATCGTGTCGTTTTATACTATTATGAAGTAAGTACATGTGCATGCTGCTGCCGCAAAATGTTTCAATGATACAAGAAAGAAACATTTCAATATTTTCAGAACTACAGCACTACATGGACCTTTAAGAAACAACTGTATTGCCTAAAATCATGTCGCCCTAAAACATGCAAACTGCCCCATATCGGTGGGGCTTTAATTATATATTACTGCCTAGAATGGATTTTCAGTTAAGATAGAACCTGATGACCGGTATAATATGTACTTCAATCCCGTTGACTGTTGTATAGCAATCATAATAAAGCAAGTTTTGTGAGACCATGTCCTGCTGTAGACATGTTTGGATATATTTCACAATCAAAAGTGGTGTATAGAGATAGCTATCGAATGCACCGATCATTGTTACATGAAGTAGATTTCAATTATAAAAATGTAACACTTGATATATTTAAATTACTTTGTTTTGCCAGAAAACGCGCTTGAATACTTCCTCTTTAGTTGTATAAAGTTCCCCACCGATGCTGAATCATTCAGTTCCTTTGACCTCTTAGATTATATCAGTGATTGTTTGAACCCATGGCAATGACAAATATGCGAGGTAAACCACTGGCCTTGAGAAACACTGATAAAACAAAAATAATAAATTCATCCGAGCTTTGATACGGCAAAGTGAAGGAATGACACATACTATCATATGTCAACATCCCGACAGACACATTACCGCTTTAAAAATGTGTGTTTAATTAATCTTATCAGGATTGTGGCTTTGCATATCTTTATAATTTAATTCCATCTACCCTGCAAATACAATTCCAAGTGCATTTATTTTTTGCTTCGTCATAATGTAATGATTTGATCTTATTTATCTGTATTATCAATCCTTGCCAAGAGCAATCATGCCATAATAATGACGTGGCACTTTAAAATGAATTGATGTGAGCTTTTTCATTTTTATAAAGTGTCTTTATAAGATATAATCAGATGTTATTATACACATGGGTTTACTGAAAGAAGTGATTTAAAGTTTTCAAATTGTCCAAAATAGCTCTTGAATAGACAACGATCATATATTGCATGCTAAGTTTAAGATACTGTGGTATGTAAGATCGGTATGGTGTCTATATGGTGCGGTTTATATGCTGAGCCGAATAATCAGTCACATAAAATTGTGCCTTACAAATCTTAACAATGGGCGCCCTGTAATCTGGTATATTTTAGCTATATAATGGTCATAGCCATTGGGTTCATTGCACCAAACTAAGATAATTGCAAGAAGCTCTTGGATAAACACAATTAAATAGTTCATGTTAAGACATTACAATAAAGTACACAAAACACCACAAGTCTAGTGAGTTAACTACATTTGTTCAATTAGTGAAAACAATCTTTGTCTCATTAATGTTCACCAAGATATATAGCTTAAAAATGATGTCGCATTACATCGAGTTACATCAGTTAAAATGTATGAAGTTAGAGCTATGAGGTGTGTTTGCCAGCTTAAATTACTTGCTAAATTTATCTTGCGCACATTTAATAAACGCACAAGGATTTAAATGACGGTATTTTTTTACAATAATTTCTGAATTATTTAGAAATACAGACCAAAGACAAAAGTCAAAATATTATCAAACTTATGTCCGCAAATGAAAGGATGTGGGATAAAAGTTTTCCTGCATCTGTATAATCTATTTGAACATTTACACCAAATGATCGTGTATGTCAATAGGCAAGAATAAACTAGGCGGTGATTATAGTTCGAAGCCCATCAATGACAATACCTCGAACAATCACTGAATGAGTTTACAGCATGCTATACACAGTGAAAGCAGCATTCCAACTGCTTTAAGAGGAAACCGTCTCCAGATAAATGAAACGCACAAACACCTTCAATATGAAACACATTGGTATTCTTTAGTCTAAGTGTGAATGTTGGTTTATGAAAATATTCTATTTAAAGAAACTGACAAGACGATCATGCGTGCTAATCAAACACGGAACATGTGATCATTTATCGTATTATGTTTAAATATATATAGCAAACAGATCTTTTCAACCCTCGCTCACTATATTATACATATCTGTCTTCAGAAAAGCCAGCAGGCTAGAACTCAGACGCCTTGTGCTACGTCAATCATAAACGGTTTAGCGATTGATTTGATTGTGGTGCAACATTTAAATTAATATGAATTATTACAGAACCTGTCTATCGATTTTAGAATAAAGCAGTTGTACTACGAGCTGCTGCAAAGTGTGTGAATGATACAAGAAATACAAATAAAATTAATTTTGTCAAATGTAAATATATACTTTTGTTTACTGGTAACCATGTTTCATATTACAAAGCCAAATGCCCCCTATAAATCATTGGGAGATTAGTTGTCAATAAACTTCACTACGGTCACAGCCATTAGGTTTATTAAATTCAAGTTTTCAACAATCCACTTACTTACATATTAATGTGGAATTTATTGTATATTAATGTACAATATAATAATACATATGTTATTGTTTGCATTCACACAATTGCGCCATAATAATATTTCTTTTAGCAAAACTTCTGTTTAAGACATTGCAGATGTGGATTATTAGTGACTGGCCATATCGAAATCAGTCTAAAGTCGTAAAATTAATATATTTAATTTTTTTATTTATTTTATAGAACATAAATAGACCTTTCATTTATTTATTATTAAAACTCCTATCGTAACATATTTTGATTGTGCATATAAAACCAGGAAAACTAACGCCAACGTGAATTTAAAGATCATTTAATGCGTTTCATGATGAGTTGGAGATTATTCCCCAGTCATATGAACTGCCTCAGTCACAATACCTTGATATTAAACATATTTACCTGAGGGGTGTTTAGTATAAAGGACTATACTTCAAGAGACAGCTTCTGAACATTTGACATGTTGCATATCAGTTTGGGTTATGGACAGGATTTAGGAACGTTTTACTATTCTCATGTTTGTTTCTTTTCCATTTTTATCTAGATCTAGATATAAACTACGTACATGTGTGACCTTCTCAAATATCAACATCATCAACATATCTACACTTACATGTTTTATTGCGCTCGCACAAATCTATTCGGTGCTTAATATTCACCTTACTCGTATATATTATTATCCTTTACTACATGATGCACTGTATATTCTAAATATCATTATTAATGTGCTCATTCCAAATCCATCAATAACTCGTTTGCATTAATTATGCACATATAATATTAGTTCTTACTACATGCTGCACTGTATAATCTGAATATCATTATTAACGTGCTCATCCTGAATCCATCAATCATCATCATCTCTTGATCAATTTGTAGTCCGATGACCAAACGTCAAACAGGTTAATTTAAAGTATTATCTGCAGTATCATAATCTTTTTATCACTGAATAGCACTGAGTAAATAAAGCAGTTAGACCGAGATCTATAAGATATCCCGTTGTGACTATGTACCAGGCTAGCAATCAGCATTTAGATTAAAAAATCAAAGGGATGAAGTTTTGACGAAATAATTTGATTCTAACAAAACGAGCTTATACTGCATAATTGTTTTCTCTAATTTGAGGAGCATTGTTCTAGCTTCTATTGTGAATACAGTTAAACTTCGTTATGATAAACTCGCTTGAGATAAAATTCCGCTTGACTCAAACTTTTTTCCAAGTCCCATTTTGGTTTTATCAAATAAAAACCCGCATAACCCAAATTCGCTTGAGCTTCATTCCCCTTTAACTCAAAATGATTGCTGGGCCCCTGATGGTGTTTTCTTTACTAATCCGACTCGCTTGACTCGAAGATCAAAGGCCGCCGCCAACTCCTGCCACGCGACAGTTTCAAAAAGTGTGAACGTGACGTCATAGATCAATTAAAACTTGCACAAGCTCGTTAGGGGGTTAACGATTATTGTATTTCGATTGGTGCCAATTAAGCCAGTTTGCTGGATGGAATATGATCAGTAATTAGTCTTTAGCTTGGGTAAGGGCAATTAAAGATGCCACCATATTACTTTAGGGAAGCGTGATTGTGTGAGTAATGTTGGTTTTGATTATTGATATTAAATACGAAATGCCATAGCTTCATTGTCAAAATGACGTCTCGCAAAGATCCCGACACTCTACTCTAACTAAGCAATCCAGAGAAGGACCCAGTCTTATTCCTGGGTGGGGGTGGATATCTGAATCAGTCAATGGTCAAGGAGTGAAAAGTTGAAGGCCAAATCTTACTCCAAAAATTTCAGCAATATTGGAATTTGAAAAGGTGATAAAAAACATGTATTTCATGCATGTAAATGTATTTCATTTAACATTGAATGCAAATAGCTGTTTTGTGTATAAAAGAGACAAAATTAAAACAGTTTTTCTTTTTATATGAATGTAAATGAATAGCTAAAATACAAGCAATTAAACATATAGGAAATGCATACACTTAGACATATAAGGAATATACAAAAACATGAAGTAATTATTTTATAATTCACTTATCATAGACATACTAAAATAAAATCTGATGTCTCAAAGTTGTTTTAAGTTAAAATATTAAGCCACGTCCCAGTAACCTTGGATCAACGTAGTTCAACTGTAGTTACAATAGAATAAATAAGTTTGTCAACTGTTTACCATCATCCAGCTTTGGCAAATATTTTTATATAAACTTTTATCACAAGTCTTATAAAAGATTTAAAACAGAATATACTTAATTTTGTAAAGTTCTTAGGTGTTTGTTCAAATCATGAAAATGGATAAATTATCAACATTTGAATGCGGTACCTCGCCCATTCTAGACTTTCTAGACTGTCGTAAGTTTGTGTTATACTAGTACATAATTTCGCCTTACGCTCTGTACACTAGCTTAGACCATTTCATGGCTGACGGTTTTTTTCATCAAGTTAACATTTAATAAGAACTTTTCTGTTGACTTTTCAAATACTACCGTCTGCTGCAAAACTTTTACATAATTTAATATAATAATAATAAACTTGTCATAATTTCGTATAAAATAATATAAAAATATTTAAAATGACAACATAAAGATATCGTGAGAATGTTTTATCCAATGTTATTTGAATGCAATTAAAAGCATTGGTTTAAATAGCCTTGTCATTATTAAAGTCTACCAAAAATTGAAATTCTGCACACGTATACCCGGACGACACAAATGCATCACCAGGGCGTATCCTAAAGTCAGGATTACCTCACTTACCATACTGTTTGACATTTCATATGTCATCAGTGCATGTACACCTTCAACATGCAACACTTTTATTTTCTTTATTTAATATTGAAAGTGACATTTTTTCTGTACAATAGAACGAAACCATTTAAACAAACTGACAAAATTATATTCTTCAAACACTGTTCTCCTTTGTCGCATTCCGTTAATATATTTAACAGACAAACATCTCGCCAAACCCTAGTCACTATGTTATATCTTATATCTTAAGAACAGTTGTGACGTCTTCAGGTTGGGAAAATAAAAGCACTGCAGATGTCAATCAGCACTAGTCAATATTGTCCATTGTTCCTGTTTAGCTCCAATGTTTACTTAAGTAAACCGATGACCCTGCACATAAGAGTACAAGCTATTAAGGAGTATTAACATCAGAAATACTGACATTAACGCACTAGTCAGTATTGTCCATTTTTCCGGTTTCGTATATTTATTTAATCAATTTTGTGAGCATCACTTGTCACGTATGATATATTTATAGATTCGTTTCTGTTGAGATGTATAAATGTCCATGTTATACTATTTTGCCATGTAGGTCTGATGTATGTGTTGCTGTCAGTTATACTTCAGTTGTTACACAGTTAATTACTATGCTTGAATGCATGCATGTTTTATCATTGCTTAACAATAAAACGATGTTTAATTTTCAGCAATAAAAGGTTTTAAGTGTTGCAACTTTGTTTATATATCGGAAAAGCTGTTCTTGTTTAACTTTATATATAAAACTAGGCTTATTTTTTTAAAATTTAAACAAATTGTCAACACTTATTGAACTTATTATGATGTGCCATCAATATTTGTATAAACAATACATTGAGTTCGTTAAATGAATATTTAAAGAACATAAAACACTTATGCTTACCTCACAAGGAGCAATAATTTAATCGATCATTATGATGACATTGTGTTAAAACAATTAAAGATTGATTGTTAACATGGACAACGACTTTTCCTACGAATAATTTAAGTTTTAATTTGCAAATTAATAGAACGTTGTTGTAAGTTCTGTAAGTGCCCTTCCTTAAAGGCGCTAAATAAGAACATGTTTACCACCAAAAGCAATGATTTCTATTTACGTTAATTTTAGAAGTTCGTTTCACGTCTAATTTACCATGCTGTGTAGATATGTGGTAATTGTAATTTAAACAAAAGTAAACTAAACAATTGTTTTCAGTTGTATTGCATGTGTCACTGTTCAAGATAATGCTATAATTTCAGTGGTTCAAGATCGCAGATTTCTTTTATCTGTAATCTGACAAGTCTTCATTTTAAACAATGCGTGATTATTTGATAATATAATGAATGCCTCCGATTCATTCCATTGTATTATATTGTAGTCATACACGATCGCTTGCAAAAAAAAATCGTAGGATAGGGTTTCCCCATTTTTTACATTATCAACGATAGGCCGCAGGTAGGCTTGTCCAGTCGAGATCGTGTGAATATACTTAATTTTATTATTGGAGAGTGTTCTCTTAAAAACGTAAAAAAAACGTTTTAAAGGGCTGTCGATTATCTATAAGTAGACTGATTGTTTAGTTTACAAATATCTGGTTTGTATTTGGTGGTAGTGTTTTGTGGTGGATTTTGGCGGTGTTGTTTGGTGGTGGTATTTGGTGGCGGTGTTTGGTGGTGGTGGTTGGTGGTGATGATTGGTGGTGGTGATTGGTGGTGGCGGTGGTGATAGTGTTTGGTGGCGGTGTGCGGTGTTTGGTGTGGTGTTTGGTGGTTGTGTTTGGGTGGCGGTGTGTGGTGTTAAGTGGTGGGTTTGGGTGGTGGTGTTTGGTGGTGGTATTTGGTGGCGGTGTTTGGTGGTGGTGGTTGGTGGTGATGATTGGTGGTGGTGATTGGTGGTGGCGGTGGTGATAGTGTTTGGTGGCGGTGTGCGGTTTTTGGTGTGGTGTTTGGTGGTTGTGTTTGGGTGGGGTTGTGTGGTGTTTAGTGGTGGGTTTGGGTGGTGGTGTTTGGTGGTGGAGATTGGTGGCACTGTTTGGTGATGGTGTTTTGTGGAGGCGTTTGGTGGTGGTGTTTGGTGGCGGTGTTTGGTGGTGATGATTGGTGGTGGTGATTGATGGTGGTGGTGGTAATAGTGTTTGGTGGCGGTGTTCGGTGTTTGGTGTGGTGTTTGGTGGTTGTGTTTGGGTGGCGGTGTGTGGTGTTTAGTGGTGGTTTGGGGTGGTGTTGTTTGGTGGAGGTGTTTGGTGGTGGTGTTTTTAACAGGAGTTTGGTTGTAGTGAGTGAGTGGTGGTGTTTGATAGTGATTTTGGGTTGTGGTATAAGTTGGTGGTTTTTGGTGGTGATAGCTGGTGTTGGTGTATGGAGGCGGTGTTTGGAGGTGGTGTTTGGTGGAGATTTTTGTTGGCGGTGCTTTTTGAAAGTATTTGGTGGCGGTGTTTGGTGGTGGTCATTGGTAGTGTTGTTTGGTAGTTGTGTTTGGTTATGGTATTTGGTGGTGGTTTTTGGCGGTAGTGTTTGGTGGTGGTATTTGATGATGGTTTTGGCGGTAGTATTTGGTGACAATATTGAAACGACGACAAATACTTTGTCTCACTTGTGGTGGTGTTTGGCAATGCTAAGGCCCAGATCCAGACCGAATTTTACATACGATCTGGGGGCAGCGGAGGCGGGCAGAGGGTTGGAAAAAATGTTGGAGATGCGTTTTTATATGTTTATTAAACTGACTCTGAATGTTTAAAAACAAAAACCTTGAGCCGCATAACTGTGTTGTTGAATATTGGTTCGAGTTATTCCCAATATGTACGCCAAAACTGGCCAACACATACATAAAATGCAGTTAAATTACATTTGTGCTTCCATTTTCCAATCGTTCGTCGCGTGCACATAATGGAAAAGAAAATAATAATTAAAAAAAACTTGCTATCTTAACGCATTTTTCAGCATAAACCATTGCAGTATCGCCGAATAATATGCTTAATAAATAAACATTTATATTGCCTGAATTTAGATTTCTGTTCGAGAACGTGCTGCGCATAATTTCGATGTACATTATTAATGAAAGTTACAACTAACACTTGACTTTCAGTAAATATTGTTGAACAAACCAAATTTAACTAAGCCTTTTTTCAAATTTATATATTTTCCTAAAGAATAAATTGGGATAAGAAGTAAAATATCATTTCTACAATTGCCAAAGCATATTATAAATGTGTTTAAATATTTGAAACAACAACACTTTTGAGCCAACGAAAACTGCGCAAAAGTACTATTGCCTAACATGGTGCTTCATACAGCTGCAAATCACTAAATTATAAAATCATCATAAACTTAACGATACATCTTCCCTTTTCACTATTTTGCAACTTGATACAAATTCTTTAACCATGGGATATTACTAAAAACGGAGTACGGACAAAATCCTTCGATAACAAAACTAATTCTGTTTATATATATTTATTTGATTCGCACAGTTAAGTCTCGTAAACCTACTGATAATAACATCGGATATTTTTCTGATAAAATTCCAACTTCAAGTTATATGTTCCTTTAATTAATTTACCGGTTGTTAATTTTTACATTTTGACCTCTTATGCTAAAATGAACTAAAGGTACTTTGTCCGAGAGGGATTTAGACCTACAAATGCTAGAACTATTGCATATATTTGAGTTTTTATTTTGCTTAGATATAACTTAAAATTACATTTTTGCTCTCTTCTATGTCAGAATCCATCTCAAAGCTGAGACTTAATATATTTTCGTAATTCACAAAAAGATATTCTTATTATAAAACAACACAATATTGGTTCCATCTTTTAACCATTTTGTCATGGCCTGAAAAAAAGTTAACTTTAATTACACTGTAAATTTACGGTGTACCTTGAAACAGATGCAATGAGACGAACAAACAAAGCACCTCGGCTAATAATGTCTGCATCACCGCCAAGGATTGCCGATAAAGCTCGTTAGTCGGGCAATTGACATCGAATGCTAAACACACATCGACTGTTGTACACGAGTCACATGGTCTCAGGGGTCTGGCTAGCAGCAGGGTTTCGAGTGGCCATAATTACTGCTCGGGTGGCTAAGTACATGACAGTCTGGTGGCCTGAGATACCCGTGACTATCTCTAAACAATTGTGCTGTCAGGCCATTTCTCAAGAAATATTGTCGAGGCCAGACTAACTGGCGGGCCAAGGTCCTTGTCCCACGGTAAACCTGGACCTGATGCTCTATAGACTGTATTTTATTAGCATCATCATGGTCATAATCCATATCATCGTTCATCGTCAGCAGCAGCATTATCATCATCATTAGCATCATATTAATCATATTCATAATATTTATCATATTCGGCTTATTCATTATCATCATCATGATCATTTGAATCATCCTCTTCATCATCCTCGTCATCCAACGCTGCAATATATTAATCCAGCAAAAACATTGTACATTGTCATAAACTTTCATCGATTTCAAACCTTTACTCCTATACTTTCGAGCTACCTATCACTGCCGATTATTTAAGTGACGGGAAACCGGCCTAACATTTTTAGAGACACAACACACTTTATTGATATGCTGACATTGGTAATCAGCATTAATTGATTAATTAATTAAATATGCGTAGAACAGAAAATCTACTTCGTTGTAGTTTAGTTCATGTCACGTGAAGTACAAAACACTTTTACACCGATCAACCCGAATCGGGAGGTCGCGGGTTTAAACCTCTGTCAGGTCAAACTGAAAATTGAAGTTGGTAGTAGTGGCTTCCCTCCTAACGCTCGCTACTAAGGGGACAGCATTACGCCTGACTCGTCGGTGTCAGTATAATGGACCGGCCGGGTTCAGTCCCTTGGCACCTCATAAATGCCCCTGTGATATAATGATAGAAATGTCGCTTCACAGTATCGGCACAAAATGCCGGTAAATACCATCCCAATTTCATCCCAAATGCTTGACAATGTGCTACATCTTTGACCTCTGGATGGCCCTGTGCCCAAACAATGTGACAGAGTGTAATGTTATATTACTATTGTCATGGATTGTTAGCACGAACACTGCATGGTTCTTTTGTAACGTTCACTAGTCAAGTCTAACTTATCGTAATAATCATCATCATCATCATCATCGTCGGTATCGGCGGCGTCGTCGTTAATATCATCGTCATCATCATCATCGCCATCACCACCATCATCACCATCATTATCGTCATCATCATCATCATCATCATCATCGTCATCACCATCATCATCATCATCATCATCATCATCATCATCATCATCATCATCATCATCGTCGTCGTCGTCGTCGTCATCATCATCATCACCACCATCACTATCACTATACTAATCATAATCACAATCATTAATGTCTATTCCTCAAACATAGTAAATTTATCGTACAGGTGATTTCATGTCTTTGTGTTTTGATCAAACACGTATTGACCAAAGAACCATGGATTACTTAATTGCTGGAAACCATGTTGACCTCGGCATCAAATACGTTAACTAGATAACGTTGTTATTTTGTAAATAGCGTGTTTGGAAAATGTTGATTTCTTATGTTTAATGTAAAGCTAAAATAATTTCTATTAGAGAGAAAACATAAAAGTATATTTATTTTGTCCTGTACGTCTTGTGGAGAATGTCAGGAGATTTCTTAGCAGTTTGCCACACAGTTATGTTATGGATGTGTTATAGAACCGCCAAGTATCTCTAAAATTGCGTGCTATTTTGTTTATGCATCCAATTCGATTTCAGCAAAGGCCTTATGACATCCATTATATAAATGTTTTATTCTATTTATTACATTATTATTATGTTGTTGTTTGGGCATGACTAAGCTAGCTACAAACAAGTAAACAAACAAACAAACAAGCACACACACACACACACACACACACACGCACACACACACACACATACAAACACACATAGTTTGGGAAATATATCTAAACTAGCGTAATAATAAGTGCACACCAAGGAAATGTTTAATTACGAGATTATGCATTTGCATATCGATTATTACTTATTGCCAATAAGCAGTAATAATATATAAGAAAACAACCTATCTGAAAACTGTTAGGTATTCAACAACAACAAAAACAACAACAAAACAACAATGTTTATTTCGGCATAAATTATTACATTTATAACAAAGAGGTGCATTATAACGACAATGTGATGCATGAAGGGTTAGTAAATTTGTTAACGAGACTATGATTTGTATATCTCTATAAAAACCTTAAATTTGGAATATGTCCTTATATTTCATTCAAAGAGAATAGTATTATTCACTATATTTGCTGACACTTCACATGTGTGGCTCATATTGCTTCTTTCATTAAGGAAATATCTAAATGCATGAATTCTTTATTCTTATTTATTTGCCATTGAACTCAACATATATACATATCAAAGCGTTATAACAAAATCTAAATGTGTATATCATATATACTTAATTGTTAAGAATTGGACCCAACATATATACGACATATATGAAAGCGTTATATATTATATTATATTATTTCATTATATTAACCTAGTTATGCTCTTGCTCGCAAAGCGTAGTATATATATATATATATATATATATATATATATATATATATATATATATATATATATATATATATATATATATATATATATATATATATATATATATATATATATATATATATATATATATATATATTTGCTTAAGTTATTAATGATTTTTTGTGATTCAGGCGCCAATAGATTTGAATTTGTTTTGCTGGCCAGTGACAATAATATGTAAAAAAAAATATAGATTTTGCAAATTGCTATAATAAGGGCAGGAAATGGTATTCCGTTTTGATAACATTCATATTACATTGTGTGGATATTATGTTGGACCTTGGTATATTTACATGTCTTCCCTTTTCGATCATTAGGCCGTGTGATGATAATCTAAATTTTATATTTTTCACAGTAATTCTGTATGTTTTTATGAGATATGCCCAATTAAATCCTCCCTATGTTTGGCCATTGTTTGCATCTTTTCTTAATATTTGATATATCTTATTTATCGAGTTATCTCTTGACATTGATATTTTACTCCAATATTTTATCATCATATTAAAGTATCATTATAATTTTACTTTGAATTTCCAATGTGAACTTTCCCCGCTCACCATACAGAGCAGTGATATTTGTAGATTTTTTTTACATGGAGTACTTATCTCATGAATTTGCAATTTATGCATTCCATATATTGAACTTTTGCGAATCCATGTATTTCTGCTCCATAATTAAGGATTGTTGAAACTTTCGTGTCAAATAGTTTACTTTTTTCCAGGTCTAATTGATATATATACTATGAACAGTCTGTGCAAGGCATAAAGTTAGTGCTGTGCGATGTATTTCTGTGTTCTGTTCCAATGTCCATTCTTATATGGCATGACACAGTGATATTTAAATGATTTTACGGTATCCAATATGTTATTATTATAAATAAATTGGTATTCTGTATTCTACCCCTTTTCAAATATCATAGTTTTACTTTTATTTACATTTATTTTAAAATCCCATTTTGTACTATAATAGTGTTGCATGTCGTTAAGCATTGTAAAGTTGATGTTATTTCTGCAAACAATACAGTGTCGTCTGGGTATAGAAGCATAAATATTTTCATATTTTCTATGGTTACTTATCCATCAATACTTTGATTTATATTCATTACAACCATTTAGAATCGAACTTGTTAACTATTTAAGTTCACCTACCAATAATTGAAATATGGCAATTCTACAAGTAGCTAATCGTTGATATTTTCAAAAGTTATATTCATATTCTACGAAAAATGTCTTGGAAGACCTGGTGCGTGACTTGAAGTTAATACAAGGGAATGCATTGGACGTGTTTATTACTGGACCAGTTGTTCATGTTCAAGCTTACATTGTAGCAAAGTGCTCCGTCTAGCGTGAAAATCTGCCCTAACAAATTGTACAATAACTTTATGCCCCGGCTAATCAAGCGGGTAATGATCCACTTAGGATCGCAGCGTATTGATTGCATTGTTTTGCCTGTTTACAATCTGAAGATAGAGTATGTTTTCAATGATACATTGATTCCTCTATTACAGTAAGCACATTATTGTTTCTTAATTAGATGATACATATTTAATATGAGTTTGAAGCTATCATGATTTTGTCTGTCCTGTTTGACGATTAAACTTTATGAGTATTATTAAAATTACATCACTATATTTACAGTAATTAAATTGCAAGGATTTTCCATATAGATATATGTACTAAGATTTGAGGACATAACTATTGAATTCAGTCCGTTAACCTCTAACGAACAAGCTGTATGTAATTGCGTGAGGTTATACAGTTGACCAAAGTGCTTTGTCTGTGTAATCAATACTTAAATATATTATTCGAAAATTATTTAATTGAATTTAATTGTTAGTTAACTGTTAGTGTTTTAAGATACATTAATGTCTGTAATGATTTCTGTGAGGTCCCCGTAAATCTTAAAACATCTTAAAAATGGCATTTCCAGTGCTGTCAGCGAGCAGGAATTAATTTATAGCATCTCTGAAGAGTTGTGGTCAATTGATCATGGTTTTGGACTCTGGATCGGAGGGTTTCAAATTCAATCACTAGCCCCGACACGACAAGTTTGTAAAAGTATCTCATTAAAGACTCGGATGTTTAATCCTTTGCATAAGAGGAACGTTCAACACAACGGAAGCATTTATAATTCGCGTGAATTGTTCTTGGTCAAGAGGTTAAAGTTATAGACACGGGATCAGATGGTTCCGAATTCAAACCTTAGGCCCATGACAAGTTAAAACAAATCTTATTTACGGCATTTAAACACGTTTGAAAAGAAAGCATTTTAAACACATGTTGACGTGTTCTGTGTCAAAAGGTCAAGTTAATGGCTCGGGATCGGAGGGTTCTGTGCTTTCAAACCCTAAATTTGACAAGAAATGTAGTCCTTGTCAAGACGTTTATTACACGAACATCTTGTAAAAACTGAATATGTTTGGTCTAAGTATTACGTCCTTACACCCAGATGTACTAGAAAGTAATATTCATCTTGGACAATATGATTAGTTTTTGTAGTATTGTTTTGCTATATTGAATGGCAAACTACTTCTCACTTGACAGCAACTTTTGTTATGTTTTTTTCTTCATGTCAGCTCAGTGTGTAATTATAAACCACAGTAGCACATACTTAGGTAATAGCATTGCTTTGTTACAACATTAGTTCCATCGGGATTAAGGACCTCCTAGAACGTTTTGTCTTTACTGTTTCTCTCATTTCACTTTAAATTGGCGAAATAGGTTAAATTTAGGAAATATTAAACATGGTTCTTTGTATAATAATACTATGTTCAAGAAAAATGCTATCTGAACAATACTTTTTTGTGTAATGTGAGGCTGCTGCACATTTTCAATTTCTGCTCGAAAAATTTTAGTTTTATAATAATTTTGGCATTTATTTTTCTCTACATGTAACCTCTTAGAAAACCTATTAAATGGTGTTTTGCTTTTTATTTTGTTTTAAACCAGTCTATAGGCTCAGGAATAGGCCTTTACATTAAACATACATTTTCTCGAGATATTTTTCTCAGTATAGTATACTGAAATTCAAAACCTTCAATTAATAACAGTTTATGCGTCGCCTTTGATGCTTTGCATCAACGACTTTTCTTGTCAAATCTATATATCCTGGTGAGCCCGATTACCGGTGACCTAATTTTGTTTTCAAACAAAAACAAGGAAAAATAATATTCCTTAAAAAGAAAAAAACACAACAATAAAGTCAAGAATAGGTCAATTCATTTACTCTACCTTAGTTTTCCACCACTCGGATCTGTTTCTTAAGCACTTTTGCAAGTAGAATGTAACTAGGTCGACCGTCACTTTTGTTTTAGAACGACCTTAGTTCTCGGAAATGCGGTAAATGTTTGCCCGGAAAAAAATGAATCATGTTGATTAACTCTCATAAGGTAATTTGAAGCAGCAGGTCACAGTCAATGAAACATTTTCAAATTTGTAATGTTTGTTAACGTTTTTTTCCGCATTAGCACATTTTATTACAATGAGGGCAATTGTCGTTTCTCATAAGAACTCTGATTGAAAAGCGTACTTCAAATAGGTCAAGTGGCTACACATGTCCCATTGACCACAGTTAACAAACTCTATGGTGTACTTCATGTCCATGGCATCAGATGTTCTTGCATACACAGCAAAGATCCTCTTCAGGCACATCAGCCACACTTATACTCTCTTTCTCACTTACATGATTCAGACCGACAAAAGTGGTTGTTTAAGGGCTGGTTGACTTTGCTCTCTTGGCACATTTCTTGTCCAATTTTGCTCTTTTAGATTCATCTGATATTTCTTTCAGTTTTCTTTTGTAAGATGGGGACAGTATTTCCAGTGACTGATTGATGTTTTCGTTTCATTTGTTTTTCTTTGGGCTGTAAGATTTTGCGGCTTTTTAAGGAAGTTGCTATTGTCAGTTTTAAGGTCATCAACACACTGGTAGATAGTACATGAAGCTGTTTTTTTTTTCATATGAAATTGTTGATCGATTTCCTGTTTTCGAAAAGAGGATATCAGGTTATCTGGTGTCAGTTCTTTGTTGTACGCTTTGCCTGACAGTTGCGCAATGTTATACCTGTTTATAGGCAACCCGGGTATGGTGCGTAAAAATGACTGGCATTTAGCATAGTATGCCTTCTTTAATGGCCCAGAACATGCAACATCTAATGGCTGTGTTTTATGGGAAGTATGGGGTGATAGCTAGAATTATGGGCATTTCCCCAATCTCGGAGAGTAAAATTGACGTGGAATTTGTGGCCATCTACAAGCATAGCGGTAGCTGATGAATGAGTGGGCACATACTTTAGGAAGTGTTCTTCCATACACTAGAGAAAGACGCAGATATTTGACCATCCAGATTCTGTGACAGTGCCAGCCGACCCTGGAGATCCGTTATTCAGTAGTTGTTCATTCCAACTCTTTCCAGTGCAGAAATAAAAATAGGGAAGCCTCATTCCTGCTGCATTTCCAGCTGCTTAAATAGTAACTGTCTTTCCTCTTGATGATGTTACAGCTTGTGGATGTGAACTTTTTATGGTCAGAACATTGGATGATATGTGTTCCATAAATATGTCAGTCTCGTCGATATTCCAGATGTTGGCTGGACGATTGATAACCCGTTTCTCCAAATCATTAAAATATGCGTCTAATATAGTGGCCATTTAGTGGGTGATGTAGCTTTTGCCCTTACAACTGTCAATTTTTGTGGCTTGATTAGAGTAATGTCCTTGTTGCGACCTTTTAATCCGTTGTACCAAGAATTACCAAATGCGGGCGCATCATCTTTCTTTTTGTGTATGTTCATTGCGTAGTCGGCGGTCAGATGTAAACATTCATGTTTTGAGTAGCCATACCCAATTGATGTCATATAGGTGACATGGCTCACCAGATCTCTCTCCTCACGTTTATCCAATGCTGGACCAGGATTGTGCATGTAGGAGCCCCTTTTGTTAAGCAGTGGCTGGACTCCCAATGTCCTGAGCGTGCTCTCTGGCACCCCACAAATAAGTGCTACCGTTCTTACAGACAAATTGTGAAGTTGAACCTCCTTATATCAGGATGATGTCAGCAGTTTTGGGTCATACATTTGTTTGTTTTTATTGTCAAACGAAAGCTAAAAGTAGAAAAGGAGGACCGAAACATGTGCAAAATGATAATTCGACCTATGCCAAGAGAAAAAAAAAGTTTCTCATTTACGTGTATATATTTTGCAAACACACATCTTATCAATCCTCAGTCACTTTATTCTACATTAAAGGTGTTCTCCTAAAATGTTTGCTTTACCATTTAATTTGGGTATGATCATATCTTGACTAGGTGAGACAGGTAGAAACGACGAGCTGAAGTGTACATTGTGCGTTCTTGTTAACCCAAAAGTGTCCTTTTTATCAAAAGACAATCCCATGAGGCTCTATTCACCAGGCATCTGGAATGTAAAATTCATCCAAACAATATCCTTCCTACAGCATGCGTCTTATTGTCGCATATATAATAAGTAAAACATAAATATTATTAACAAAATATCAACTTAGAAAATCACTAAAATATTCCCGATTAACGCTTAACAGTTTAGAGTTTTACAAGAGTCCGATCTTTTAATTTACACATTCCGTCCTACAATACAACTGAGGCGTCTGGTTTGATGATGTATTTGACATTTATACCAGAAAATAATGTTGTCTGCTTTATCAAATACTTTTATCCACACCGTGTGCAGCGCGATTATCTTGACAAAGAGTAAAGAGGAATGTGAATTGCGACTCAAACTTGCTTTTCTAAAAAAAACCAGAATTATACATGATCTCCATAGCAACGTTGGAAGAAATCATATTTATCTTAAGGATCCACTGAAACAATTAGTAATTTGTGAATATGACCAATATTTAAAAGACCGGTAAAAGAAGAGATTCCCATCAAGCAGCGAAGACAAACACTTAAACGTGATAGCAGACTTCATTACCTCCAGTGTACAGCAGATTCCTTGTGCTAATGACTTACTTTGATTCAGTTACTCTAAATGAACGAACCTCAACAAACTGTTAAAGTGTGTGAAAAGGTTGACATGTTCTAAGTATGTTGTTTGTTTATTTACTTTTCTTTTAAAAATAATGTTGCAATACTCTTAGGACGTTGTCATATGTTCGCATAAGCCACCATAATACGATTTAAAATACTAACATTTACATAATTGTAAGCATAATTTTTGCCTATGCTTTTTTAAATTCAAAGAAAACTATTATTTTTCAATTTGGTTTCTCAAAGGCATGCACAGACGACAGTAACAAATATATTTAAAATGCGCATATTGTTAAATGATACCATTAAAATGTACAAAATGATAATGGGACCTATGCCAACAGAAAAAAAAATAGTTTCCCATTTAAGTTAATACAATTTGCAGACACACATCTTATCAATCCTCAAACACTTTATTATACATTAAAGGTATTCTCATACAGTGTTTAATGTGTTTACATGTTGGGAAAAAACGCTGCGGTGTTTTATAATCACATTTAACCATATCAATCTGATTTGTTGTGCAATCGATTCAAAGTGAAACATTTTTGCACACATTTAATCGAATACAGGGTAAATTGTACAATGCCCAAACCTTGCTTTTCAAAAGTTAGAGCTCTGTAAAACAGGTTTAAGCACCCTAGTCGGTCATTATCACTGAGTTTTTTGTTCAATCGATATATTGTCAGTATATCGATCTTATACGCAAATCAATGACGGTGCTGCATTAAACAACTCATAAAAGGAATGGATCGATTATTTTATTCAAACCAGAATTCAAGGTTTGCCGATTAAAAAGAAGTTTTCCAAAAAAGTACTTTGATCATGTTGGTAAAATTAAAAAGTAAGTTATTAACCATTTAAGATTAAAGACAAATTTTGACACTAACAGAAGTATGCAGAAATATATGGTGAAGTCGTTATACTGTGTGGATTGAACGGATACATTGGTTAAAGGACAATTTAAACAGGTACGCTTTTTATTGTTTTGTTTTCTTCTTTATCTCTTGAATTTACAATAGAACTGTTGGTATAATCTAGAGATGGAATCGGTAACCATAATGCGATTTTGTAGCGTGGTTTGTTTATTTTAGGACAAAACGTCATCAGTTTAAACCACATGTACCGTATGTCTGTAATTGTTTATTCAAATGATGTAAGTTAAAAACCCATATTCACCAAAGACAAATCGTATTTTCTTGCTGTTTGTTGTTGCTATTTTATTTGCTTGTATTCGCTGTGAGTTAGATATCTGCACATTATTTGTTCATGCCTTTTGAGTAAGTCAGTAGTTTCCGCATGTTTTTATGTAATTACCAAGAGTATTGCACTGTTTATATTATATGTGTTTCGTTCAGTTGATCTCAAATGTTCAGCTCCAATGACGGTTTCTTTTCTCAAGTATAACACAAAAATTCTAATGTCAAATAAAGCAGGACTATAATGATCCTTAAATATGTTATGGTGTTAATATGTTATAGCACGATAATCATTTTCGCTGCAATAAAATATGCAACCTGCCTCGTATCGATGGGGCTTTAAATATATCTTTCTTCCTTTTTTGGATTATTAGATAATATAGAACCGGATTAAGCTGAATGCCAATTTCATTTACTCCTGTGCCATTTATATACCTTACTTGTAGAGTAATTATACTGCATAAAACTGTAGATCTAACAATCGTCAGCAGTGCACACATTTGGTATATGTTCGCAAACCTTATCTAGAATTATTGAATTAAAAGGAAAGCTGGCTGAAAAGAGTGTAAATACTGTCAGAACTTTAGGACTAGAATGATGACATCCCCAAAACAAATGATAGCATATACAGAAAGTTTAATACAAGCCATACAGATATGAAAAGTATTGAAACAGATTAATGCGAGAGAGGTATAATGACATCCTAAGAAAAATATAATTAATCAATGTTACAATTCTACGACATAGATATCAAACTCTTTTTTAAAAACATATGTCTCAAATTAAATATCTTCAATGTCAGTATTTCATACACTCTCTTTTGTTCAGCAGGCTGTGAACATGCGGAACAGACCACTTTAACTCAGTTGATCCACTGCCTAAATTTTATAAAACGTCGTGGGAGTGGGGTTGGCGGGGCAATGTTTAAATATTACATTTAAGAATTTAGTATGCAAAAATAAAGATTTAGCGTGTAACAGGTACATAGATTAACTAAAACAAACATTACTTAGCGGCTATTGCTATGACTAATGCACCGGCCTCAGAATAAGAAAAACATAATTCTCTGTCTAGAATGACCAGAATAATAAAACCTATCCATAACTTCTATAAGTAGTCTGCCCAAACCATGTATCTAGATAGGAGACTTGAGGCGTGTACAAAACGCTAACCATACTAAATAAGATCACATAATAAACACTCACTTTCTGATATGTGTTCAGAAAGCTTTTCTACATGGCATTAAACTAAATACACTAAAGTAAAATTCTGACAAATGCTATGAAATTCTCCCTAAAAATATATATTGGAATCTTTTTGGCAAAATCATTCGACCATTTTAAGTAAAGTCGGTTTAAACTTTCCTTTAATATGACAGGTTAATTTTGTAGGACCACGGACACATCTAAGATTCTTCTGTATACATGATTGAATATATGTCATAATCAGAAGCGGTGTATAGTGCGATCTATCACATGTACCGATCAACGTTTTATAGGTATGGTAGGTTTCAATTAAAAAACATTACCACATTTATGGCAATGATAATACTTTTCAGCAAGGACTTTTTCCATAGTCCGAAGATGTCAGAATTTGTCTATCATCTTATTTTAAAGTCAATTCTCTGTATAATTTTCTGTCAGCTATGTAGAATCTCACCCAGTGCCACTGACAGCTTATATAATATTAAAGATAGCTTGAAACCATGTCAATGACCAGGTTGTAACGTAAAACATTGTTCTTGAAATACATCGTTAGCACACAGAAAATAAACACAGTCGAGTTTTCCAGGACAATTTAGAGAAAGGCGCATACGTTATTTGGCAACATCCTGACAACAGGAAACATTGAAAACAGTTGTTTAATTAAACTTAATCAGGATTGTTGATTTGTTCTTGGTTGTATTTACTTTTAACATTACAGTTTTTTCTGCATTGAACTAGTCTGGTTAAGGAACCGCTATACTTTGGACACTTTCCTTATCTTGACTGTAAACTTCACAATACAAAAATGTCAATAACTAACTAAATTTGATTTATCATTTATTATTCACCTACCAATATAAACACGCTGTGTCCCTCGTCTGCCCCTATAGAAGAATTGTGATATTTCGATTTTCCATAAAAAGACATCTGTCTGTCTGTGTGCGTGCGTGCGGTCTTGTCTTGTACTTTTAACAGAAGAATGTTCGTAGATAAGCTATGTCAAACAAAACAGGTTTTGGTTAGACTAATTCCTAAACGTTGTCCTATTTTGAGCCTACTTCAAGTGACACATGAAACACAAAACTTGACATACGAGAGTTTAATACACTTTAAAACAAAATACGTTGAAAATTAAAAAGCAACCTTATTATTTAGTGTTAATTGAACAATCCAAAATCTGACAAGACACACTTTAAATGAGGATCCACTAAACCGACACACAACCAAACGCACACTCGCATCCAAGTCTTCTAATTATAGTAACATAACATAACCACACCCATTCAAGATCGCTCATAACGCTAAGTTAATAGTTTTCTGGTACTTTGCCGCCCAGAATCGTTTAATTGATTGCAAGAAACGTATCAGAGTTAGGTTTGTTACACTTCATTGTTTTGTCTGAATTGAAAAATTGTCGCAATGTATTCGTCAAAAAGGACGGGTACTGTCGTATGGTTTTGTTATATATAATTTTTGTCTTTGCTCTGTAAACAAGCAAACAATGTTATAGCTCTGTAAAAGCACCCCAGACGGTCGCTAGTGCCGATTGACCGTTCCAAGGCTGTAACTGTCAGGTTTGCTCTTATTGTTAAATCACTCATCACAGATTTGTTCTCACATTTACATTTGGATTCATGTGGATTCCTTGGTCCTGTGTCTTTTCAATTTTTGTATATGTTGAAATGCTCATAGGACTTTGTCTTATCTATTCTTATTAGGCAGACTAAATGTTATTGTTTTTTTCAGGCAAACATTTAACATAATAGCTTTGTTGAATGTTCAATTATGTGTATATGTTGCAGTACTCTTAGTTCCTTTATATACCTTCGTACAAGCCAGAAAAAAATGGCAAAGTTGGCATGATTGAACTATCATTTGAATGCATTGGTTCAAATAGCGTTCTCAGTATCTCTGTAACAGGTATGTGCGATCGTAAAGTGGTAATGGAGAAAGAAAAGGGTACTTCTGTATGCATCGACCGTTATCTGAAAACTCAACGTTATGCAAAAAAAAAAAAAAAAACAATGACATGACGTCAGCAACGTCACTTATCGTGCGTGGCGTTTGCCGCTATAAACTATCATTGTCTGTCATAATTCCGGATAAGTATGCACAGACTGCAATAATTCATCACAAAACATAGTCAGGGGTTGTAACTTACTCACAAAGTAATATTTCGCCAGTGCAATTATACGTTGTGTATAGCTGTACGTTCTACGTACAATTATGTTCTTTTGTTAAAGTGTGCATATTACGTTTGTGCGTTAAATTATACCATCTTAAACACAGTGACAAGTTGATAATGCAAACACAAAACCAGTGCTATTTTTTTGCATTATGTTAAAATATTTAACAGGCAACCATCTGATTAATCCTCCGTTACAATATTATACGTTAAGTGTGTTGTCTTAAGAACGATCGTGGTGTCTTCAGGTTAGAAAAATAAACACGTATCGTTGTTTTTTAAATACGTGTAACCATATATTTGAAGTTATGTGTGACGTCAGCCATAAAGAATATAGTGACTGGTTAGATTGTGGTGCAATAGTTGAATTAATATGAACTGTGGATCGTGTCGTTTTGTACTATTATGAAGAAAGTATAGGTTCATGCTGCTGCAAAATTCTTAAAGATACAAGAAACATTTCTAAATTTGCTTTTTTCATCTATCATTATATATTCTGTAAATAATGTTTATTGCAGCAAATTAGCAAAGTGACCCTTACAACTCTTATCAATGGGAGATCTGTTATCAATAAAGTCTGTTTAGGCCAGAGTCAGTTGGTTTATTGAACTCAAACAGATATATAGATCTGATTATACACTTGAATACATCACGACTATTTGTGTATGGGACAAAGAAATAAAAAGCAACCTTTAGAAAAACGTTAGTAATGTTTTCAATGTAACCGTTTGTCAGACCGTGCAAACAATTTGTATGCCATTAAAGCCGCATGCTACAGATCTCGATCCACACATTTAAGTACTCATTTGTAATATAATGTGGTAAGGTATGTATTCGGGTTTTAATTGTATTGTTTGCATGTGCACAATTGCAATCATTTAAGACTAGACGTTATAGGGATAAAATGATAATATGTTTCAATACCACGTACAACCAAGTTCACGAAAAAGCATGATGATATATATTTCTTTTTTTTATTGCGGCCGTATTCTCCTTGGTGTTGTTTGTCCGCCGTAGGTTATTTATCTAAATACTATTTGAGTAAAAGTCAGAGTCAGTTGATTTATGTAATGTAATTGATTATTGCACTTTTTACATCATATTTGTTTGATATTTTCATTTTTTTATTTGCTTTAGAGGTTGCTTACAATAGTATAAGAAGAAATATTCTGATATCAAACAAAACAGCACTACAGTACTGTCAAAGCTATCGGGTTCCTTGTGTCCAATCTGAGATAATTGCAAGAAGCTCCTGGATACACACAATTAAATAAGGTGTAAACTACGGGACTAAAGAATGCCTAAATTGTTTCTCCTACATATAATAGAAAGTGCACAAGCAAGTTTTATTATATCAGAAAATTAAAACCGCTGAAGCAATTATCAGTTGAAAGCCGTACATTGCTTGCTGATAACTTTATAATGATTCTGGCTTTATTATTTAAAATAGTAGATCTCGAAGTGTACAATTGTGTACTTGTGTATAAGTTATTGTTAGTACATATGTTGTTCATGTGAAAGAAAAACCAACCTCACAACGCAATTCCAATGAAACTTGCAATTTGCCTTGCAATATGCCTTATTAAAAATATTAATTTTATAGAAATATTTTAAGATGACCATGTTATATATGCAACGCAGCAGTTTCGAGTTTCTTTGATGCAGAGACACATTTGATTTGCAAAAACGCTTACAACCGAAAAAATACTTTGATATATAGTGTTTTGTGACTGGCTTATTTTAGGCATATATGAGCTATGTCTTGGTCTGTGTCAGTCTGAGTTAAAATCATTTTTGAATACCAAATAGCGAAATTATGATGACGTAAGCGGTATCTTTTTAGCTTTTATTAAGGTAGGAAATTAACATATTAAAAGTAGGAAATTAACATAACAAATGCTCCGAGGTCATAATTTTGCAGCATGCAGAAAAGATAACATCCGGTGAAACATTGGGTCAATTTGTATGTTAAGAACAATCACATACCAGATTTAAGCATCGCTTAAAACGGCAGAATCGTGTTGTCCAGCCAGCTTAAATATATGCAACAATAAAAAATAAAACATTAAGCCATATTCTGTTTATAAACGGAATTAAATCCTTCTTCAGAGGTTCAATTTTCTCTTCAGATGATATAAACACTGTGATTAAAGAGGTTATTTGCTCATAGAATGTACATATTGTGGAGCGAAATATCTGCCGTTGTTCTCACAACTGTTTAACTGCAACATAGGTAATATTAAAGGGGCCAGCGGTGTAAACGCCAACATCAGATTTTACACGCCGATTCCACTAGATAATTGACATTTTATTATAACTTCACATATACATTATAGCGATAAGAAACTCATGACGTTACTAAGGAAGGACAAGAAGTAATGACGTCACAATGACGTCACTTAATGCTGTTTCTGAAAGGAGTGTATTCTAACTTAAACTAGAGTTGTAGAAGATGAAACTAACATTCATTATATTATCTATTCTTATTGAGTTCTAGTTAATAAAATCAAATTAATTAAATAAACTAATGTGAAGACAGTCATGAACTCTTCACCCTCAATGAAACACTTCAAGCAGATTGTAACCAGAAGCTCCTCGTTTGGTCATGCAGTCTGCCATATGGTATTAACCCGGACAACATCGGATATCCTTTACATCGTTCCTGGACACATATTTATTGATGTCTTCTATGTCAACCTCAGGCGCTTGTCATCAACTTACGTGCTAGATTGTGCAGTACTTCGTTTCATTGAATCAAAAGATTAATTTCACTTACAATATCTTTTGTGTAGTTATTCTAGAAATAATATATCTCTCTTTCTGCTAAATACTACCATGTGGACATTAGTTTTCAATGACGTCACATCTATTGTCATAACATATCAAAGACAACGTCAAGTCTTTGGCACAGGTTTCTTTTAAATGTATACATTTGAGAAACCCGTCAAGAAGAGCGAGGTTTGAGTTCTGAAAAACCGATTCAAGCACCAAGGAAGGTCCTTTTTTGCCGACTAGTGCTGCTAAGTTTGTACAATTAATGCAGTATGATTAAGGTATTGCCACTAAGGTTGTGCGGTGAAGATAGTGATACTTAGGTTGTACGGTTAATTCATTTGGGTTTTACGGCACACCGACACTTAACAGGTCATACGGCGCCGAATACAAAAAAGTTTAGTGTGAAAAGAGAATAATCAGGTTAAAACTAAACTATGTGAGTAAAATATAGAAAAATACAAAAAGCTATTAGTTTAAAATGATGTGAACTATAATTGAAAGTAGGTTAAAACATTAAACGGTTGTAAAATGTATAACGATTGCAAAATAAACAGTTTACAAATTTAAAACTTATTTTGAATACAAATCTGATTCAAGAAGCAAACAAGTTTAGAATCCGACACTGACTTAAACAGTTCATACATGTTATTGACATTAAAATACTTGGACCGAATATGGTCTGTGTCGAGACACTGTCTGGCAAGGAACAAATACAGGTTGAACATTACTTTTTAAAAGATGTGAATGAGTCTAGTATGTCCAATGCGACAGCTGTTAAGAGCCACGTCCTCCGGCCTATTTTCTCTGCAAAAGGAGACATATGGCACCGACGTTAGGTTTACTTGCATGTAATTTGTTATAAACAGTATTGTCCAAACTTTTTTTGCTATTTGGTTAAAAAATATCGGTTAATAGGTGATCTTGAATCAGTGTGTGGGATGCAAACAGATTTGTCTTAGTGAGGGTTGAGCCAGTTTTGCACTTTTGTCTGCATCCTCGTTTCATCGGATGGCTACATGACTAGGAAGCCAACAGAAGGAGATTTAGTGAGGGTCATATAAACTTTGATGTTTGACAAGAACAGTGCGAATATGCGGATTTGAATAATTTAGTGAATTTATGCTCTGCAACACAGACAATGAGTGTGAAAAATTAACATTTTTTTCATCGGAATGCTCTGAAATGAAATCATTTTTTAGATTTTATAGCCTGGATTTCGGCGGTGAAGATGGACGAGTTGTTAGGGTGTCTTGTTTAATGCAGTAGCTATTACTTACGGAGGCACAGCCAACGTAAGTGTCCGTCTTTGAACCATCAGTATTGATATGTGGAGGTGATCAGAATACTTGTCACGGAGTTTGAAAAAGTCAGATCGTAAAATCAAAGGATCTCTGTTCGACTTTTTATTTTTACAGAGATCTAAATTCACCTTAGGGGAACGGAGTTGCCATGGTGGATGTTCAATTGTGGGCTTTTCGGAAATGTTATCGAGTTTTATACCTGATGTCTTTATGCTACATTTAAGCCTTAAAGTAAGAGGTCTCATGGCTTAAGGTGATCGATCATAAAGCTATTCATGTTAAGGATTAAAAACACAATTAAACGTTGCGTTATCTGGGATAGATATAAGTTTTAATATATACTGCAAAGATAGTTTCTTGCGACGCATGTATTATGACGGTTCGTTGGCTTCATCGTAAAGGCTCTGCACTGGTGAGGTCCTGAACGCCCCTAGAGCTAGACGAAGTCCCTGGTTGTGAAGGACGTCTAGCAACTGAAAATAGGATCTCCTGGCAGAAACATAGACTATGCTTCCGTAATCTAATTAAGACCGAATTAAGGAAAGGTACAGAAGTAACAATGTTTTCCTATCGGCACCCCAGCCTGTATGGAATAAACATTTTAGCCAAGTAAGAGCCTTGAGACATTTCTTCTTGATGTAATTAATATGTGGAACAAAAATCAGTTTCCTGTCAAAATATTTTAAAGAACCTTAGTTTTCTGTATGACGGGAATACGAACGTTGTTAAAAACAATTCAGGGCCAATATTAAGACATCGTTTCTGACAGAAATGTATACAGTGGTTTTCGGTTGAATAAAAAATTGAAAACCGCTAGTGTTGCTCCATTTTTGCAAGTTATTTAGACATTGCTGTCTTTCAATTGTGCTAATATCTTTAAAGCGGTAACACATAACGCAATCGTCCACCAAAATGAACAGTCAACCCCTTCATGAAGAGTTTTTACAATATTTTTTTATTATTTTTATGTTAAAAAAGGTAACAGATAAAATACTACCCTAGGGGACTCCTTTTTCCTGTTTTTGAACAGATAACAGAATGAAACCAATCTTGACCTGAAAATTTGTGTCAGAAAGCAAGCTGTCAACGAATATTGGTAAACGACCCCTGAGACGAAGATCACCTAAATCTTTTAAAATCCCATGCTTCCAAGTCATGTCATAAGTCTTTTCAAGATCGAAAAACACGGCTACAAGGTGTTCCTTCTTGACAGAGGCATCACGAATGAGTGTTTCTAAACTAACAAGATGATTGACTGTGTTACATTGGTGTCTGAATCCACTTTGATATTCTGAAATTAAGTTGTTGGACTCAAGATACCAGACAAGTCTATTATTAATCATTCGTTCTAAGGTTTTACAAATACAGCTCGTTAGAGAAATAGGTTTATCGCTTAGAGGATCTAATTGGTCCTTACCTTGATTATGAACTGGTATAATAAAGGTATTTTTCTAATAATAGGGTACTTTACCGGATATCCAAATTTCATTAAAGATTGGCAGAAGTAAGTTAAGAGATTTGGTAAATGTTTAAAAAATTGGTACGGTATGTCGTCTGGACCAGCAGCGGTATCATGCGATTTATTTAGAGCATCTTTAGGCTCTTTCAAGGAAAATGATTGATTGTAAATTTCGGCATTATTAGATTTTTAAATTAACCTTTTCCCTTTCAGCAGAGTGTTTAAAGGTTTGAAATTGAGGCGTGTAGTTTGACGATGATGAATTTGGGGCAAAATTTTCAGCCAATGTGTTCGAAATGCTTTGTATACCTGTTATCACGGTGCGATTTGTTTTAAGGTGGTTAACGGTTGAATATGATGGTTTACCGCTAGTCTTTTTAATAGCAGACCAATCGTTTATGATGGAAGTCTTGCCATTTATTTTTAAACATACTTTTGCAAAGATAATCTTTTGGTATTTTTTATAGTCCGGCGACTTTAAGCCCGTTCTTTTGTAAGGTTATTAAGATTTGTATCGGTAGGTCGAACATCAAATTGATTTAATGCCGCCCTACGTTTATATATGTTTTACACTCTTCATTAAACCAAGGCTTGTTATGTTTTGATTTAGTCGAGGTGTTGGGTATACACCTTTCTGCTGTATTGTGCAAAGTGTTAGAAAAGGCGACAATTTTATCATCTACATTTTCTTTTGAAGTTGGGCCAACGTCTGGAGAACAAACTGCTGAGAACAGGTCCCAGTTTGCTCTGTCCATCTTCTAACGAGGATTATCGTCGCCTATTGGTGAAGTATAGTTTGTAAGGATTACAGGAAAGTGATCGCTTCCACAAGTGTAATCTAAATATACAGAGGGGTGATCCAATGTTAGGTCTAACGATGAATAATGTCGAGTTGCAGGATGCAAGTATGTTGGCTTTTTATTATTGACCAGACATACATCATCATGAGCAATACAGTTTTCTATCGTCTTGCCCATATTGATAAAGTCAAAACATCACCATAGCAAGTTATGACCATTAAAGTCTCCAACAAGTATATATGGAGTATGCAGTTGGTTAAAAAGATTATCTAAATCATCTTTAGATACATTTAAATTCGGTGGAACATAGACAGAGCAAATATTTACAACTTTATGTAGGGTTACACGAATAGCAACAGCTTGTATGTTTGTGTCAAGATCGATATGAGAGCTTGGCAATTTGGAGTTGACGGTTATGGTCGATCCTCCAGATGCCCTCTCTCAAGATGTATGCAAATCATTAAAACAAGTATAATTAAAACCAAATTTACCAGAGCCTTTCAGAAAGGTTTCCTGAAGACAAAGCACAGCAAGATTTAGCGTAGATAATAGAATAAGTATTTTATTGTAATGGGCCTTAAGACCGCGACAGTTCCACTGAATGATTCTATTATTCATGTGATTACTCAACTTAAGTTTTGTAAACTTTATTTTATGGCGATTTTACAGGTGACCTTGGCGGTTTTCTAGTGTCCGATGGAGACAGCATTTGACATTCGAATTTGTTTTGATGGGCGTTTATCACACAAGTGTTTGGAGCAGTTGGAGGACTCTGTCCTCTCCTCTGCCCCGAAAAACCAGGAGTCTCCTTAGAAGAGTCCAAGTCCTTTGCTGCAGGCTTGCTTGGTGCCTTTGCATTATTCTTCACTGAATGATTGGAATAGACAGTGTTTTTGACCTATGGAGAAGTCTGAATCTCAGACGATTCCGATACATTGTATTTGGAAGGAATGATGACTTCGTCAGAAGTTTGGTCACAAGTCGGGACCTCATACTAGATAAAATTGTCCTTGTGCTCTGAGATGCTTTCTTGGTTGCTAAAGCATGTGTTACGCCACTACCAGGAGTTGCCTTGTCTTTTGCCAGCTTTCTGGCTTCTGGAAAGGAGATGTTATTTGTGTATTTTATTTTTAGTACTTCCTTTTCGAGTTTCCAGGCAGGGCAATCCCTGGATTTGGTCTCATGTGGTCCAGCACAATTAACACATTTAAATGGGTTAGGTCATACGTCTTCATTGTCCTAGGCGGCGGACTATTCACCGCAACGTGGGCAACGGTCGTCCTCCTTGCACTGGGACTCGTGGTGGTCAAACTTCTGGCAATAAAACACCTAAGTGGATTGTGAATGTACACCTGCACTTTCAAGTTGATGTAACCCACCTTAATCGAAGTAGGGATTGATGGCTTGGCGAAAGTTAACACAAAAGTATTTGTCGGAACTCGACGGCCGTCCCTCAGAAATAAAATCCTGCTGACGCCACACACCTCCTGTGATGTGAGTTCCCTGAGAATATCCTTCTCAGAGACACCAGCAAGGTCAGGGAATCGAATTACGCCTTTCGATGAGTTCAGTGAAGAGTGGGGGTTCGTTTTTACTTTTAAGAAACAGAAGTCTGTATGTTTAAGAAGGTCTGTCGGAGTAAGTTGTACGATCAGTTTCTTAAAGTAAGCAGTCTTTTTTGTTTTTTGACTGGTGCAAGATCTTTGATGGATTTTTCTATGACAAAAGGGGATACTTTGGTTATCGTTTTCTTCTGTCGAATCAACAACAACTAAGTGATTAAAGCACGTGCTTGTCGGTGTTTCCGTATCGGAATCTTCTGACAATAAAGTAGGTATCGGGTATTTGCAGTTACGTTTGCGTTCCATGAGAAGATCATTATAGTCATTCAGCATCCTGGCTCACCACCCACCGCTTAGCCAAACAAGGGGCGTCTGATGGGATTGTATCTCCGACCTCCCACGCCAGTAATAACAGGATGCGATACTCCTACATAAAATATACTATAAAGCATACACAATTACAGATTGATCCGTTAAGGGGGTCTCGACCGGCAGCTGGGTGATATTTTAATAGGGGAACATATGAGAAAAGGAGAGATACTGGGTCGCCACCCACGGCCAACAGGTGGGCTAACTTTGGAGGGTTCTTACCCCGCTACAGGTAGCGGCAGCCGGATAATTCTAAGGCCCCTACCGATAGGCATGTTGTTAAAAAGTAATGGATATGGACACTCAATAATTACATAACAATATATGTATGACAAAGTCCTATGAGCATTGCAACATATGCAAAGATTTGAAAAGACATAGGACAACGTATTTACATACACTCCAAATGTACCAATAAGAACAAATCTGTGATGTGTCACTTAACAAAAAGAGAAAACCCGTCAGTTACCGCCTTGGAACAGTTAGTAGGCAATATGGATCGTATAGGGTGCCTTAATCGGTTTTACAGAGCTCTACTTCCTGATGGGTTTCTCAAATGCAAGCAATGAAAATAAAACCGATCTATTTGATTACAAAATGTCCAAGCGCTTATGTTTACTTTGACAAGTTATGACGAAAGAAGTGACGTTATTAAAAATTCTATCCACTAAAAACAACATGAAATGAGAAGTATATGTGGTTGTAGTTGTAGTGGTTGTTTTATGAAGTAAGTGTTTGTTCAAATTATGAAAATGGATCAATTATCAAAAGTGTATAACATCACCACGCTTATTTTAGATAGCAAAATACACTTAGAAATAATAACATTGTTTTCTGTGGTATTATGCGACCTTTAATTGTCTACTGACACAAACTTATCGAGAATAATTTTGAACACTTAAATGTTTCGGCAAAATTGACTGGCATCCGCAAAGTTTTCATGAAGACGGTGAGTGCGGCCGCTCTTACTGTCGTTTGTTATACATTATTTCGCTCTAGCATGTGAATTTTTTTCTGTTGACTTTTCAAATATTACCGTATACTGCAATAGTTTTACTGTTGTCATAATTTCGTATAAGCCAATTTAAAATTGATTAAAATGACAACATAAGGATATCGTTTGAATATTTTATTCAATGCTATTTGAATGCAATATAAACATTGGTTTAAAAGCGTTGTCATTATTAAAGTCTGTCGAAAATTGCAATTCTGCACACGTATAGCCAGACAACGCAACTGCATCACCAGGGCATATCCTAAAGTCAGGATGATACCTCACTTACCATACCGTTTTACATTTAATATGTCACCAGTGCAGGTACACCTTCAACATGCAACACTTTTATGTTCTTTATTTAGTATTAAATGTGACATTGTCTGTGCAAAAGAACGAAACCATTTAAACAAACTGACGAAAGGATAATGCAAACACTGTTTTCATTGTTCGCATTCTGTTAATATATTTAGAAGACAGACATCTCGTAAAAACTTAGTCATCAGATTATACTTTACTAGTGATATCTTTGTGATGTCTTCAGGTTGGCAAAATTAAATAACGGTGCGGAAGTATTAACAACCCATAACCACACCAAATTCTCAAGTCTCATGTAACGCCAGTCACAGTATATTGATTGATTTAATTGTGGTTCAATACGTAAATAAATATATGGATCGGACAGCTTTTGTTTTATCATGACGTAAGTATAGGTGCGTGACGCTGCAAAATTATTCATGGATAAAAGAAATAAACATTTATACATTATTTTTGTCTGCCGTCATTATAAACTCTGTTAAGATTCTTTCATATTTCAAAACAAAATGTCCCCTACAAATCTCAACAATGATAGATGGGTTATCCATGTTATCACTGACCTTCACATACTATAGGTTTATTGAATTCAAACGGAGATATAAATCCCATTAAGCACTTGAATAGAAAGTTACAAAATGCATACGAGACTATTTATGTATGGGACAAAATATTAAAAAACTATTTAAACGAAACATTTAGTTATGTATTCTATAAAACAAGTCGCATATAGTGTACAACAAGCAGTATTGCCATAATATCCATATGCAACTGATGTCGATCCACATATTTACATACATATTAGGAATACAATGTCCAAAGGTATGTATAAAGGTAGTGCTTGTATTGTTTCCATGTTTGTAATTACAATCATCTTAAATTTGACGTTCACATTGATAAACTGTTTCAATGCCATGTATGACTGTCTAAGATTATGAACCACAATAAGTATATCTATGTATTTTTCTATATGTTGTTAGTTATATGTACATTATTTGGTCATGCTGTTTAGGTAACGAGTCAGTAGGATCCATTTGTTTGTATGTAACGTATGTAAAAAATGATTGTTGCAACGTTTACGCCAGATTTGTTTTGTTGATTCAAGATATACATGTTTTGCTTTGCTTAAAAATGTCTACTATGGTATAAGTACAAACATTCTGATGTCACAAATAAATCAGAACTATATCGACTTAACAATCGTATTGTCCATACAAATTGCATTGGCGCTGAAATAAAACATACAATCTATCCCATACAGGTGGGGCTTTAATTATATATTTCTACCTTTAATGGATTTGTTAATAAGATAGAATATGACGGCCGGATTAATCTGCACATCAATAAAGTTGATTGCATATATATCTCAAGTTGTATAGCAATTGTAATAAAGTCAGATTATCATAAATAAACAGAGGAGCTGGTTCAAAACTATTATAACATTGTCCTTAAATTAAAGGCGAATAGTAAAATAATTTGTAGCAAACACCTCATGTAAATTAAAGAAAGGATTTAAAAGCTTTTTATATTTTATTGATGACAGTTAGTTCGCAGACAAAAAAGAATGTGACATGCGTTTATGTATGCTTCAGATCTGTTTTCGATGCAGCTGCGTTTCAAATCAGCGGTTGAAACAAGACAATAGCATCATGCCCATAGTTATCTGACACGTGTAAGTAAGCATTTATGAGTGCATTTTATCATTTTACAAATAATGTCACATGCTTATGTTTCACATTGGTAATATAGGCTTTTGCAACGAGTATACATCAAAGGGGCGATGCTTAGGCCTGCTCAATCGTCTTTATGACTACATGCTTGTATACTTTCACAAAAGATTCACTGAACTAAACAGACCGAATCATTAGTATACTACAGAAAGCTAGAGAGTAAGAGTAAGAGCACCATTTGGCGTAAAAGACAAGACATTTAGCAGTTTTAAATTATACAATAGCCAACCTATCAAACAACTAGGTTAGATGTGATTTTAATGGATTTATTATATAGTACGGGGCGTTTGAAACTTGACAAACCGTTCTTCTAAACTGTGAGTTGTTTTTTACAAATTTTACACAAAGTGTGTACATTTGATATATGTTCTGAACTTAACCACACGTCAGTGTCGAACATGATTAATAAAAAATGTGAAATATATTTGTCAACACTGAATTTAAGCATGACTTATCGTGTGTGCAAGCAGAGTCAAATTAAATATCCGCATATATAGGATGTGGTCAATGGGTCAGAAACATGAGACGCACATTTAACATTTAAAGATACAGTTCATTTAATAAAAAGGAAAAAAAAAACATTATTAAATATTCTGACAAGCTATATTATTCTGAACAAATGGTTGATTAATTGACTTGTCACTTCAAAGGATAAGAAAGGCTGTCTGCTGGCATTCTTTCATTATAAATGTGTCTTCATAAAAAACAACACTTTAAAAATCAATGTTGGGCTTAGTTGCTGTTTTATAGCACTTTAAGTTAACTTATACGGAATATTTTATGTTTATCATTTGTTTACAGTCACTTTATTTAAATGATGTTTGCAAAGAAAGCATTACACACAAGTTTTTTGAAAAAAATAATATCTAGAATGTGTTCTTCCGCAAATTTCTATATCTGACTTAAGGTAGTCTTCACAATATTGTTTACTTAGACTAACCTATAAAGTGATGTAGAAATTATCTAAATGCCACAAAAAAACTGACAAATATTGTTTCATGCATTTACTATAGGCAAACTGTCGGATACCAGATTTATATAAATAAAACATATTTCAGCTCAAGTATGGACATCTAGAATCAGTTTCGCCATTTATACTTTCTGAGGCGAGACCCCGATTTGGAGGTATTTAGTGAATCACTATAGATCTTCTCGATATTATAGAAAAGGAAGGATGGAAGCAGAGACGGTAAAGCATTACATAGTTTCATTTTAACTTAGCCACAAGTTTAAATTGTAAGGAATGTTTATTATTGTTTTATGTAAATGCTCAACATTTTAACATTTATAAACATATGTCGTTTAAATCATTTTTTGCCTATGATTAACCCTAATCAAGTTAAAGATTTGAAATCTATAATACTGTATTATGCTTAAAAACATTGAGCCAAGTTATGACTGCGGTTTAACGTTGAGGATGGGCATAATACCTTAATTATTAAGGTAAGATGAATTAGCAGCTTGATATCTTAGAGACGCAAACTGCTTTGTTTCATTTTAAACGTAGAGGAAGACTATTTTACTTCAGTGCTCTGCTGCGAAGGAAAAGGATGCGGATGAGGATAAAAATGTTTGTGACCCATCATCGACAACAGGTACTGTTTAATAGGGTATATCAAATTGACACGCGGGCGTGTCTACCCAATATGTTTTCTTTGTCGAAGTTTCAGTAGAAAAAAATGTTGGATAATGGAAGCATAACCATTTTTGCAAATGTTTTGATTCACATATTAGTCAAACTTAATAAAATGTAAGTGTAAACTTATTTGGTTTTGGCAGAGATTATACAAACATTTAAAATTGTATACATGGTGTACATTCCACACTGTCTCAATTAAATAAAGGTAGACAACTAGCGTGAACGTTGGTTGTGACACTCATCTTCATGACATAATTCAATATCGCCATTGTACTAAAACATTAACTGCACCAGATATGTGAGATATACTGTAATTATCCAACAAAATTGCATTGATCTTTATGGTCATAAATCAGGGTAGTAAGGAAAAGAAAAATGACTGATGAGTCGATTTACCACGGGTTTTGTAAAATGTATGCATGCACATGGTTCCTTGAAACATATATCAACTTTACATATATTTATCTAAGCTACATAAAATATGTTTAAGTATATTTTGAACGAGTTTCTATTTCAATAAAATTTAAAGGTCCGGTCTTAATTCTGACGGGTAATATTGAGTAAGAGGTGACTTAAAAACACTATAATAACATACATCTGAAACTCCAAAAAGTGAATATAAGTACAAGGTTTGATATATAAGTCTTATGCGGCACTTAGCCGATAAATGTGTCAATTAATTAACATTGCCTGAACGATTTTCCGATATTTCGTTCCAGTTTAATAATCCTTGACCTACCGCGTTTCCATCTTATCTGTAAATAATGGACTGAAATCGCCTTGTTATAACCTACAAGTATGTAAGTTCAGGTTCTTGCAAATTTTCGCTTAACGTTTGATAAGAGAACAGCTATACATAAAATATCTGAGCAACTTGTGTGCATGTACCGGATTATTGCTGATGTCAAGACAACTAAAAAGAAAAAAACGGAATGCATAATTTGATTATGTATATTCAGCTGTTATTCCAAACACGGTCGTTTCCAGAATTACTCATGGATTTGAACATTAAGTGTCATTTATCCCACATAATAAGCCAGTCGAAACATACACACAACTCTTTTTTTCGCAATTTCTGAAACCAGTTTTGCAATCGGAATTGCAAAATAACTACACGCTACCTATTTATATAATTGTTGTAGAGAGAACATGCATTATAAGTTAATAGTGTGAATGAGGAAATGATTCCATAAATAACAATTACTTAGCTTAACATGTACTAGAATAACTTAAGTCATTCTTTGACTTCAAGACATTGATTATCATTTACGGTGCCTCAAATGTACACTGGCGACTTGTATAATCCAATGTTTTGCTAGATTACTTACATGTGCGCTCTTTTTGTTTCATTTAGGAGATAACGCTGACCAAGACCAACAGGTAAAGTCACTTAAATTACCTTTTTTAATATATTTCTAACACGCAGCAGTTTAACGTGCAAAAATGCCACTGGTCACAAGAACACACTAATATCCAAAAAATGTTTATACAAATAACAACAATTCGATAATTATGTGATGATAAATATTTCTTGTTTTTGAAGTGATGATGCTGATGTGAAAGAAAATAATGACGTTACGTGATGCAACTCTGTTATCATTGTTTATGTAATGAAATAACGTGATTCATTTTTATTAATTGCTGCGACTGATATATTGGAGTTACTGACTAACCAACAGCAGACAAGGTTCGGTAATAAGTCTTCTGATAGCCACGACATGTATTGATAAAAACAAATGTGTAAGATAAAAGGAAAATCGCTCCAAAATATGTTCATTTACATTTTTCTTCAAACAAGTCAACTAATTTCTTTATTATTCTAGTCGAAATAACTTAATCTTGTTAATCGGCGTTAGCGATTCGGAATGAATACCTTAGGTTCTTAGTCACCCTGAACATTACCCACTGTAGCTAGTGTAAAATATACTCTAACTGGGTCTCATATTTTTATCGATAATCTTACATGGCCGAATAAAATAAAATCGAAAACGGAACATATCTTTTAATATGTATTTGTCCTTTGTGAAGATTCATTCACGCGTTTTGATTTGTGGTATTGTACAGGACTTAAATGTAACGTAAAGTGTATATATGGTTGTCTTATATGAATTACAAACACCAGTATTGATGGTATTTATTGAGTGTTATGACTTTAAACAAGGTCCACATTTTGTATGTATATAAGAACGGTATAAGTTACATCGAAAGAAGTGTATTGATATAAAGTAATGTATTTTATCTCTTTGTGTCTTTTAAATACGGAAGTAATACCAATAAAGCTTAACAAATTGACAAAAAAACACAAGGTAGAACATAGCCCAACATAAAAACAGTACTTCAAATAACATAGTTTGATAATAAAAATTATATCCTGTTAAGCTTCTCACCGCGTGGGTTCGAGTCCCGCTTGGGTCAAAGGATTTAATGTGGGAAGGTCTTCGAGCTGACCTGCGATGCGCCGGTGCTTCTACCCAGATAATTATTTGGTGTCTTCCTCCACGAAAATAGCTGGATGTCGCTATAATGATCATAACTGGTCGCTTCGATGTATTTTAAAAACAACAACAAAACAAAACGAAGTCTTGTATAACTATATGTTAAGCGGAAGCTCGGTGTTTCCAATTTAAAATACACTCTTTCATGGAGCATTTAAATGTTGGATTTGGTTCAAACTACAAAGGCAACAGGTCAAACTTATCAAAACAGATCAAAGCAAATATTAAATATTCCTGAAAAAGTTAAATTTAAATATTCACCTTCCCCGATTCCGTAATAAGCCTTATAAACTAAATAAATTAATAATATGAGGTAAAAATTACCCTGTTAGATTTTATATAATATATATGCAAAACATCAAAAAGTTCGCTTTCGAGGTCGTGTTCAATAATGGACCGTCTTTGCCTAACATCATACCGACCAAGACATAGCAAAACCGGTTTACTATTACACAATTTTTAATGTATTATCAGCAGTAACGAATTGTCTTTCTACGTATGGGCAAATGTTCAAATAAAAACAACATAACAGAACAGTTGACTTGTACATAATACCTTGTCGTGACGAATGTAATTTAAATTAAACAAATCATAGATACACATAGAGAAAATGAACAGTTACTAGTGACAGGTAGGAATACAGGAAACTGCAATCTAATTTAATTCTGATATTCACAAAAGTTGAATAATAAGATTAATAACGGAAGTTCATTACGTGAAAACGCCTCTCTTCACTTGTTTGAAAAACAACATTGCGCGATCCATTGGGCTTTTACTGAAGCTCGTACAGCATATAGGACACAATGTGTCTTTGAGAAAGGATTCGCTAGTATCCTGTGTGGAGATTGGCAACGAATACATTGACATTATTAAAGCATAAAACTTTGGTTCTGAATCAGCAAAATACTAACATTAGTATTTGGTATGTGTCCATTACACAACTATTTGTATTTTGTATATTGGGTTTTACAACACATGATAAGTCAAACGGCGCCGAATACAATGAAATCAAACGCGAATAGAGTATAATCAGGTTAAAATAATAAATACCAATGTCTATAACATTAAAGTAATATAAAGTATTATTAAACAATTTAAAAAGAATAATGGTTGCATAATGTCAGTTTAAAAATATATTCTTAAGAAGACCTTCCACATAAATCAAAAGTGAATAAGAACTTGTTTGTGATGTTGTATACACTGATGCATTTTCGCTAATCTTAATACGTAACGTGTGACACTTACGTTCCAGATCCTTATTGATACACGGAACATAAATTGGTATAGAAGCACACTTTCCTTGGATTATTTCCAACCAGTATTCCTATCAGTTGTCGAAGACGAAATAGGCATCTTGCATAAACAAACTAAAAAGGAGTTTGGAGGGCAACTTTGCAAAGAAGCAACAACCGAAGACATCACAAAAAGCAAAACAGATGGCGTTATATTCAAACACAAATGTCCTGCGAGATACATGATCTACTGTCAGAGGCTTTTAGACATTATCAAGAGACACACTTCAAATTCTATTAAATTTTATGATATGATAAAAGACACAGATCCCCAAAACTGGCTAAAGTCACCATTTGAATTCGTTCTTCTGTTTCTCAAAAATCGGATGAGATGTAAAAAAAAGGATTTTAAAGATTGTGATATCTCTGCACTTTGTTGCATTGTTCAACAGTGTAACCCATTGATGCAGAAATATGGTACAAAATCCGATAGAGTAAGTAATAAAAGTTCTTCTCCATAACGTGATGGCGTGTTCTATCTATTTATCTATCTGTCTATCTGTCTGTCTGTATGTATGTCTGTCTGTCCGTCCATCCATCCATCCATCCATCCATTCATCCATCCATCCATCCATCCATCCATCTATCCATCTAGATAGATAGATAGATAGATAGATAGATAGATAGATAGATAGATAGATAGATAGATAGATAGATAGATAGATAGATAGAAAGATAGATATCTGTCTATCTGTCTGTCTGTCTGTCTATATATCTATCTATCCATCCATCCATCCATCTATCCATCTATCCATCTATCCATCTATCCATCTATCTGTCTGTCTGTCTGTCTGTCTGTCTGTCTGTCTGTCTGTCTGTCTATCTATCTATCTATCTATCTATCTATCTATCTATCTATCTATCTATCTATCTACCTACCTACCTACCTACCTACCTACCTACCTACCTACCTACCTACCTACCTACCTACATACCTACCTACCTACCTACCTACCTACCTACCTACCTACCTACCTACCTACCTACCTACCTACCTACCTACCTACCTACCTACCTACCTACCTACCTACCTACCTACCTACCTACCTACCTACCTACCTACCTACCTACCTACCTACCTACCTACCTACCTACCTACCTACCTACCTACCTACCTACCTACCTTACTACCTACTTACCTACCTACTATCTATCTATCTATCTATCTAGAAAAACCTTCAGTAAGCGTTACGTTTGCGCGCTTCACTAATCAGGATTAAAGACCCCAGTCGGTCTCTTTGCAGACTGACTGTTCCAAGACTGATTTTTTTTTTCTGTTCGTCATGTCTCGTGTTTTTGTTGTTGTTTTTTTTTGTTGTTTTTTTGTTTTCTTTTCATTTTTTATATTTGCACATTTAGCTTTTGATGAGAGGTAAGATCAAATCTAAAAATATGTGGTAATTCTTGTATGACCTATTCTTAGTTCTCTGTTTATTGTTGCTAGTATTACACAAACAAAACTGGAGACAATGCTTTAATTAAAGATTTGTTTCTATCTGTTGTTATTGCATGCATGTATCAGAACGATTACACATTACACATTAAACTATTTATTCAATAAGCCACATCTCATTATCTCCCTCCTCTTTAGTTGGACACTAATTTTTGATGACGCTGCATGTATGCTATAATTTAGAGAACATAGACCTAATTAACACTTTTTTCAAACAGGTAAGAAAGGTGAGAAATATGACATTTCACTGTAGTAGAATGAGCATAGACCAGCAAGAGATGGAGAACGCCGTTGATGCCATTCTTGATATTTTACAACATATCAAGCCATCGAAAAACACAGATGAAGTTAGTTAAGCGATGGAACGCATTAAGAAGGTAAGCGTTCAAAATACGTTTTACATGCTCAAGCTTTTGCGATCGTTTATTACTTATAATTTATTCTTATATTGTTAAAGCCAATGGCTATACTGACATCATCACTCAGCCGACAATAGCATGTTTCCATATGTCCTGAAGCAATATTATTTAGAATATTTAAGCGGTACTTGTTTGTTGGAATGATATTTGGGTTTTAAAACCCTGATCCATAAAACAATAATATTCATACAGTGTAATGCATGTATGCATGGATATTTATATACCATCCTAGGTAAAATCAGGTGACATTAGACTTCAACAATGCAGTGAGGTGATTCAGGGGTGGCTGCCTGGCGCTAGAAAGGAGCTGGAGCACAAATTCAAGGTGGCAAATAATCTACATGAGGTAATGGAATATAAACGCTGACAATTTAAAAATGTTCGAGCCCTCGTTTGCATACTTTGAACAGTTCTTAAAGTCGAATAATTCAAGCAAATTTAAATGTTTATTAACATAGTACTTACAAAGAATATCTGGTCTGAGGATCAGATTCGTGGCGTATACTTATGGATTCCTAAGCCTTAATCTACAGACTTTGATATCATGAATATGTCAAATAATATATTTTCAAGTCATAAATTACAAGTACACCCCTTTTATTGTTGCTTTAAAAAGCTTAAGGGAACGGAATATAAGAACAGTTTATTATATTACTAGTTTAGCAAAACAAAAAGAATATTCATTCATACAGAAATATTTTATACACATACCTTCCAAATGCATTTCCGTCGTAAAGACAGTATTACTGCATATCTATAACATGTACGCTAGATATTTTCATTATTTTGTCCATATGTACAGAACATCCTGTATGTGGAGAATGAATTGAACAGCTTGTCTCCGGAGGTTGCTACGACAATAAAAGAAGGTAAATAGAATCTTAAACAATTGATAAACACTTGCTGTTCAAGGAATTGACATTATAAGTGTATTCCTATATTATGTTTGTTTAATAAATTAACAAAATATAATCAGTCACAGAAAGACTAAAAGTATCAACGCAGTAGGTAGCTTCAAAGATGACTCCAGAATTTGAGACTCATTTCTTTTCTAAATAGTTCATTGTTTGCTTGTCTTCTTGTATTTCATTTACTCTCAGTTATTGCCAATTTCATACATACGGCGAATATCCTTTAATTAGAATATATCACAATAGTGTTAATCTATATTATATTTATCACTAATATTGCTTAACTGGAACTGACATTAGACAAGAGTGAACTGAAATGTGAGGCCTAAAAAGGACGAAATAGATTAATAAGACCAAGTTAAACTAACGCAAATGCTATTGCACCTTACATTTGTTTTATACTTGAAATTAACTATTGTAATTTATCTTGGATTTCTTTTTATTTAGGAGATGAACCTAATTTTGGAGAAAAGGTAAGGCAAATGTTTTGTCGTTCTATAAATGCAGTTACAGAAAAACAAGCAACAAATTCAAACATCTCTTTTTCTTACTTACAAGAGAAAACAACCAATATCATCAAGTTCAATAACATTTCAATCTTATTTGTCTGGTTCTTGTGTTGGTGCTTTCAATGGAAGCAAACGTGACTAAATGGTGTTCATTTCACATTGACTCCATACACATAGTCGTCATTGTATGATCTCTACAGAAACACCGCCGTTAATCTTTCGCTCCAATATTTATGTCGGAGCAGCTTTCCTGCCTTATTACCATGTAAACCCCTCCTAATGCAGAAACATAATAAACCATAGGTCTGTTGTAAGACAGTTTTGAGGTCTCTGTTAACAAGCAGGCGGTTACAAGTAAACAACCCCGGCGCATAAAGTCCAACATAGCGAACAAGGAAAGTCATACAACTATTCAAATTAACAGATAAAAGGTTACCATTTTAGTTGAAAAAGTAAAAACTTCACCGCATTACATCCATTATTTAATAATTAAGCTATCCATTTTTCAAAAACTCTTAAAAAGCAATATGTTCACATTTGTTTTATGCAATAACTTCTTTACACAGAGTTCGACTGAGAAGCTAGTAGATGAAAAGTCAATGTTGCAACGAAAGTATGAGGACATGTTCAAGAGGGTGGGTATTATTATAACACACGTTTCCTATTATTTACAAGGTTGTTTAGTTGACTTATAATACCAATTTAAGACAGACTGCTAAGTGATTGATTGATCGACACAAAGTCCAGTCAGAAATGTGTTTAAATAGCCCAAGAACTATTCTAGAAAAGCAAAAGATATAAAATCTGCTATACAGTCCTGTCAAGCACATGTGTTTTAGAAATCGGAAAACAACATAATGCACATACTTACATAGTGGTTTCATATACGAATACACTGGAATCAGATTTACAAAAAAACTGTGTACAAATATTCTAATATGTAACAACATCGAAACATTACTACAGTTCTGCATACCACGTCCATTAAATTGTATTGTTCCTTAAGGCCACAATTACAATTATCCGTCATTAGATATCATTTGGGAAATAGTTTATTCAACAACTTTGTTATCATATCCCGAAAATGAAAATTGTAGTGCAGCTTAGAACTATACATTATCGGCTGTGTCGTGCTCTATACTACTTTTTTACAAAATTTACCGAACACATATCCGATATTTATTATACATGTATATATTATTATATATTATGTACAATTCCAATGCTTACAAGTGCAATAAAAAAAATAGCTAGGAAGGTGGAGCACATTTTGCGACGTAACTTTTTCTTGTATAAACGTAAACAAAGCAGACGTTTTTCTTAAACATGTTAAAACCTGTAGATATAAGTCGCCAGTCTTTTTTATGTATTGTATTTGTATCATACGACACGCCGACACCTGATAGGTCATACAGCGCCGAATAAGTTGAAGGTTAACGACAACAGAATAAAATCAGGTTAAAACTAAAATACAATACGCTAGTAGAAATAAAAATTTATCAGGTTAAATTGTGAATTATAAGTGAAAACAGGTTAACATATTAAACAGTTAAAATGTATAACGTTAGTATAATTAAAAGTTTAAAAAATTATAACCTATTAAGAATACCAATCTCGTTCAGGTAGCAAACAAGCTTTGCATCGGATACTGTCTTAAATAGTTCGCATATGTTATTGACATTAAAATACTTAGACCGAACATGGTCTGTGTGTCTACAATGCAATATAATATGATTAACTGAGAAGGTTAAGAGGTTCCTGGCAGAGAACAAATTCAGGTTGAACTTCTCTTTTTACAAAATATGAATGAGTTAATCTAGTATGTCCGATGCGACAGCGGGTAAGAGCCAGTTCTTCCCGCCTAGTTTCTCTTGAAGTAGAGATATTGACACCGACGTTAGGTTTAATTACGGGTGACTTGTTATAAACAGAATTGTCCCAACTTGTTTGCCATTTCAAGATGCAAAGATTTTTCTCAGTAAGGGCTGAGGGAGATTTTGCACTTTTATCTGCATCTTACTTTCCTCGGATGCCTACATGACAAGGTAGCCAACATAAAACAATATTCTTATTCAGACAAACTTCATTAAGTTTTAAAAATAATTCTCTAATGAAGGGGTGGACAAATTTAGATTTTAATAGACTGTAAACCCGACAGAGAGTCAGTAAATACTACAAATTTATTGCAAGGATGTTTTGAATTGAAATCAAGAGAAAGTTTGACAGCCTGAATTTTGGCAGTAGAAATAGACGAGTCCGGTGGTAATTTTTGTTTAAAACAATGAATTTTACCTACGGAAGCACAGCCGACATATGAATCTGCTTTTAAGCCATCAGTATATATTTCGAGGTAGTTAGAGTATTTCTTGTTGCGCAGTTCGTTAAAATTTGAGCGAGGTACGAGAGGGTCAGTTTTTGACTTATTAATTGTACAGAAAGTTAAATCAACATCGGAAGTTTTAAATTGCCATGCTGGAAATTCCAATACATTATTTTCTATTACTTGATTTAAATTCAGCTGTGATGAGCTTATGATTTCTAGCATGCTTAAACCAAACGGTTATGTTGCCTTTGGTTTACGCGCGTATAAATGTTCGTATTTAGGATCAAATATTAAACTATATGCGGGATTTTTGAGGTTAGATTTAACTTCAGTAATGAACTGAAGCGCAAGTTTCTGTCGTCTTAGATATAATGACGGCTCATTAGCTTCAACGTAAATGCTCTCTACAGGAGAGGTCCTGAAAGCTCTAAGGGCCAGACGGAATCCCTGATTCGTGACAACGTCTAGCTGGAGATATGATCTTCTGGCAGAGCCATAAACAATGCTGTCATAATCTTATTTTGATTAAACCACTTCAGCTCCCAAGTCGGAATGGGATAAGAATTTCAACGGGTTAAGAGATTTAAGACATTTTGTTTTAATAAATTTGATATGAGGTATAAAAGATATCAAATATGACACCAAGAAATTTAGTTTTTTTGACCACAGGAATACGAACGTTATTGAAAAATAAATCAGGATCGTTGTGCAAAGTTTTTTTTGACAGAAGTGTATGCAATTTGTTTTTGTAGTAGAGACTTTAAAACCATTGTTATTACGTCAAGTGTTTTTAATTTGATGAGGCATTGCTGTAGCTGTCTTTCAATGGTGTTCATATGTTTGGAGCGATAGCATGTAAAAAAATCGTCCACGTAAATTGATCAATCGACTCCATTATTTAGGGTTTTAACAATGCTATTTTTGTTGTGTTAAAGAGAGAAACTGATAATATACTTTCTCTATCTATAACTGGTTTATTTAAGGGTCAGCACATACATTCGTATTTTATCGTGACCCCGTCATGTTGCCCTGGCATGACTTAAGGATTGTTGACCAATGTGCCGAAAAGTGGGCTCCTATCAGGTATCCCATTTCGGTTACCTACTTATATAGCTAATAGGCTTAGAATGGATGGATGTTTTTGTATTTTTGTCCTAATATAAGGTGATTGATTGATTATGTAAATTTCACTGCCTAACTTTTTGCCCTAAGCTCACCTTATGGTTATACGGCATAGGATCCCTCTTTCACCCCTATTGTGGGGTGTTTATTTCCGTTGGTTTTTGTCTCTATAAGGCTTGGTTACTAGGTCGACATCTTCCAACTTATTGAAACGAAATGGTTATTGGAAGGGGTCCACCTATATCCCTTTCCTTTTTTGTTAATGATTGTGGAGGGGGTTGGGGGGGGGGGGTTAGATTGTTAAGTGCTTGGGTGTCCTGTGCCTGTTTAACCGAGTAATCATGTCTGGACGACCGAGGCCCGACCGCTCCAAACCATTCTCCTTATTGTACATGTTTGTACATACAAGGAGAAAGCCTCGGCTATGGCAGGAAAGAGAGTAAAACGTTCATGTTTACAGAAAGGGATTTTTACATTATATGAACTCTTTACTCTAAGCTGAAAATAAAGTACATGGGTTAGTTTAATACAGTTAATTGTATATACATTCAGTGGGAATTTTTTATTTTTGTATATTTTTTTTCCACTTATAATGCTAGTGCAATAACAAGATTGTGCAGGGGGTGGGAGTGCGGTTTTCTATTATATTTACATTTTGTATGCCTATTGTCCCCTACTTTTTCCTGTTGTTGCGCATGCGCCTCCGCCCTTGAGGGAGGGATTACCGACTTTTCGCTGTGAGTCCATATTGTTATTAAGTGGGTGCCTTTGTTTTTACGGGGCCCTTAAGGGGCCACCGTTTATTCAGCGACCCTTAGCCTATTCTTCTATTGTTATATTCTTTAGCTGGAGTGGTGGGTGTCTTTGTTTATACGGTGCCCTTAAGGGGCCACCGTTTATTCAGCGACACTTATTCTATTTTTTGTTACAATATTATATGGTGCAGTGGGCGGGTTCTGTTTGCTTTTGTTAGGTGGTTTCGTTGGGTGCCTTTGGTTTTACGGGGTCTTTAGGAGTCCGCCGTTTATTCAGCTACCCTCCACCTATTAGGTTAATGGCTTCATTCCTACTAGAACCTACTGTTCCTGCCTAAATTACACTGATGTAATCAATTTCTTCCAGGTAATCAAACAATGCTTTTTTATTCTGTCTGCTATTGAGTACGGAGGAAAAAGTATAGTTTACGTGTTAATGTTTGTTAACCCTAATTCTATTAGCATTGCTTTTTCGAGTTTACTTTGTGCAATTGTGTGTTGTCCGCAAATGAATATTATGTGATGGAAAGACTCTGTTTGGTTGCAGTGCGGGCAATATCTTGGTTTGTATTTGTTTTCCGCTCCGAGGAAGCTGGCTCCTAAACGTAACCTGGTGTATATTTTATCATAGTAAATATTGCTATGATGTATCTTTATGTTCGTGTTTCTGTCTCCATATGAGTAATTGTTTGACTTTTTGTATTCTTTGGACCTTTCTTCTGCTTTGTGTTTGTAATGATACTTTATAGAATGGTATGCTTCTTTTACGCTAATACCCAGCTTTGCGGGCAATCCAGTCGTTGAAACCTCCTTTGCTAGTTGGTCAGCGGCGTCATTGCCTGTTATTCTTCATGGCTGGGTATCCATTTTAATGTGACACTGGTGTTGTTTGTTGCTTTATTATAATGTTTGTTCTGTAGATATCTCTAATTAAGTCAGGTATGTTTTATCGTCTACAGACTGTAATGCTTGTAGTGCACTTAGCGAGTCTGTGTACAGATCTATGTTTTGATTAGTTAGTTTACTAATATTTACCCATGACAGTGCCACTTTGATGGAAAAAAGTTCACAGTTAAATATGGAATGTCTTCCATCTAGCTTGATTTTTTATTACTTGATTGGCCTGTTATTAAGGTAGATGCTAATTCCTGCACCTGCTGTGTTTTTAATTGGGTCCTTACTGCCATCAGTGTATATGCATATGTTAGCTGATGATGATCGAATGAAGTTCCCTGTTATTGGTTAAATTATGGTAGGGTCGTCTTTTTTACTAATTGCCTTGGATAAATTGGTGTCTATATTGATGGGGGTTACACCCACCAAGTTTGAGTTGACCGGAGGTGATAATTGGTTTACAGACAGGCCTATTTCGTCTAGTAAAGGTTTTATTTTTTGTGTGTATGGTTTGTTGACCCTTTTTAACCATGCGCCTATGCGTGGGTACGTTTCTTTGTTCGCTGATAATGTATGACATAGTCTGCTTGCTCGTACCCAGTATTTTAAACTACATATATTCATTTGTTCTCCAATTTCTGCATGAATTGCTTTTGTGCGGGTGTAGTTTGGGGCACCTAATATTACTTTTATTACTTTATATTGGAGAATTTGTAATTTGTCGAGGTGTATTTTATGTGCAGAGCCAAACGCTACCATCCCATATTGTATTTTTGACTTTATTAGCGCTCAATATAGTGTGGCTAAACATTTATTGTTTGCTCCCCAGTTTTTACCTTGAATGGATCTTATCACGTTGATGTGTTTCTCACATTTTCCAAGTAACGTGTTGATGTGATCCTTCCATGTTAAGTGTCTGTCAAAAATAAGCCCTAGGAAGATTATAATGTCGCTGTATTCGAGTATTTTATTGCATAACGTCAATTTTGGCATGTCGTCTTCTATGAAATTCCCATGTCTAAATATGATGGTCTGAGTTTTGTTCGGATTAATTAATTAAGTTAAGAGCCCTTTTTCAATGTCAAATAGTACTTTCTGTATTTTTGACCCCTTGTTTAAGGTTGTTACTAGTAACCCAGACAGCGCTGTCATCTACAAATTAAGTTATTTTAATTCATTGAGCTGATTTAATGTATTTGTTTTTCCTGTTGTGCTTACTGATTGCGTCATTAAGTGTATTCATGAACAGGGTAAATAGAATTGGTGATAAGACACTGCCTTGTGGGCATCCATTTTCTGTGGTATGGGTGGATAATGTTTTGCCATCACATCTTACTTACATTTTTCTTGTTTTGAGGAATGCCGAGAGCCATTTCAACATATTACCTTTAATTCCATATTTCATTAATGTGCCTATTGCTCCTTCGGCCCACATTTTATTGAATGCAGCAGTTAGATAAAAAGATACTACTATTTTGATGTCAGATTCCAGTCTTATTAGATTGTCATTACAGGAGTGATTTGACCTACATCCAGATTGGTTTTCGGATATGATGTTGTTCGACTCCAAGTATGAACTTAGTCTATGCTTGATCATCTTTTGCCTTAATTTTGTAAACGTAGAGGTAAGTGATATTAGTCTGTATGATCCTGGGTCGTTAGCTGGTTTATTAGGTTTGAGTAATGGGATGATTGTCGCTTCCGACCACGAGTCCGGTATTATTCCCTGATTCAATGAATTGTTGAACATTTCGAGAATACTTTCTTTAGATTCTTTTGGCAACTGATTTAATATTTCATTGTGGGTCCCATCACTTCTGGTGCTCCATTTTTACATGTGCCTAAAGCTACATTAAGTTCTATAAGAGAGAAAGGTTTTTTTGTAGTCAATCTCCGTGTGATTTGTTTCATTATTGATTAAATTGTTGACCTTGATGGAGATTGATTCAATTTTTTTAATAAAATCATGGGTATAGCCATTGTTGCTGCTAACCGTTTGGTCATGACTTACTAGGGCTTCCGCCTTTTCAGTGGGATCAGTGATGAGTTGTTTGTTAACTAAGAATGGATGGCTACTTTGACCTTGTTTTCCCCTTATTTTTTTTTCATTAAATCCCACAATTCTGTGCTGGTTCTTTTGTGGGATATCCCTGAACAAAAGATTTCCTAATTTTTGGCTTTCGCTTGTCTTATAGTTTTATTTGCTTCTCTCCTAGCGTCTTGCCATAGTTTAAGTTTAATTGTGAATTTTTTATCTCGTTTATAGTCTTTTCTCCTATTTTCTCTTATTTGGTGCAGTCGGCATTCCACCGTCCATGAAGAAGGAAATCCCCCGGACACCACTCACACCTTGTGGTGTAAGTTCTGTGAGAATTTTCTCCTCAGAGTGTCCGGACAAGTCAGGGCAACGGTAGACAACTTTTGAAAAGTTAAGTGTGCTTTGAGGAAACGATTTTACTTTCAGGGAACATAATTCGTTTTCAAAACTTTGTCAGAGATGGTTTTTCGGTTAGTTTCAATACAGGAGGCAGACATTTTTTTCTAACGTGTTCAACAGTTCCATTGAGGCCTTTCGTGGATTTTTCAATTAAAAATGGTGATATTTTGGAAGTTGCTGATTTTTTAAGAGACTGAATAACAAGGAAATGAGGTAAATTTGATTCTGATGAAGTTGTGTCGGTGTCAGAGTCTTCTGATGAAGTTGTTGGGATTTGTTCGTAGCATTTTCGTTTTCATCCATGGAGTTATTGATATGAATTCAGCACTCTGGGTCAACTCCCGCCTCGGAGCTCAACAATGGGAGGTTGATATGAAGTGGGTTACCGACCTTCCTACGCCAGTGATACCAGATTGCTGTACTCCAACATGAAATACAAAATGTAAATGATGCCAGATTGATCCGTGTAGCCGGCTGTCTATTAAATTATAAATGAAAAAGATAAATAGAGGAAGGGGTTGCGTTACACGGTATACAATAAAGGAAATAAGCAGAAAATAGAGTGGATAGTAGGAGGACTAAGTTAGTGTGTACAATATGGAAATAGTAGCAATCTATGAACGACGCGGCCAGCCTATTGGTTATACCCGACCAATATAACCACCGTCTACCCCGCAACTACCCCGCAACTAAGGACCAAAGTAGTGTGTTGACCAATGCTGACTTATATGTCATATGCTGAGAAGCCAACAAGGGCCTCAGCCACCAGGATCCCCTCGTCATAGAGATACAGGGTTGCCACCCACGGCAAACAGGTGGGCTATCTTTGGAGGGTTTTAAACCCCCTACAGGTAGCGGCAGCCGGAGAATTCTATGCCTCTAACGGCAGGGCCTCTTTCTGAATTTGAACGAACGACATAACTATCGATATAAATTATATTAAATTATTACAATGGTATGAAATAATGAGGTTATCAAAAGATTTTATCATTGAGTATGGAATTAATATTTTATATGCACATTGAAGGTGTTATTTTAACCTTGCATTACTTCCTATGTATCAATAATACTATGCTTTAACATAAACTAGGTATACAATTTCGTTTATACTGTACTAAACAACATATATAGAAACTGTGAAACCAATAGATTGGCTTTATATACATAATTGTATCGCACAACTTAGAAACAATGCTATGGACACATATCGACTAACATTTAACCACTAATGATGATGTCCTTTAAAAACTTTATAAACATAGTTACTTGTCGTGTTTTGTTAACTTTACTTTCTTTATCAAAAGCTTGAAGTTGTAAAAGGAGAAAATCAAGACCTAGAAAAACAGAAAGAGCAGCTGATAAAATTGCTGGTATGTATGACTTAAACTATACCCCAAATTAATAACTTTAACTACTGAAATACATGGTAAATGACAAGACAAACAGCGGTCTAAATCAACTAAGACATTGGGACTCCGAATGGAATGCATTCATAACTGACATCAATGATTTTACTTCATTCAATGAAGAAGTACGTATGCTTGGTGTTTTGTAATTATACATGATTTTAGATTGTATATTCATTTATATTCATTGAATTACGTATACATTGATCCATGTATGAGATTTCAGAATTAATATTTCCTAAATCGAATTAATCCAATGTTTATGTTTTGCAAAATGCTCACACGTTTGCTCTTACGATGCGTTTTCCATATCACAATCAATCGGACAAAAGATAAGAATCTCTAACTGTCTCTAGAAACTCAACTTCTAGTTTAACTTGGGCCTGTTATGTGCACTATTTATCCATCTAATCTCAAGAAAGTAGTAGTCTCTATTTGTGAGTATATGTATGTCTTCTATACACAATCTTATGTCCAATTATTGCCCCCATTCATATATATATATATATATATATATATATATATATATATATATATATATATATATATATATATATATATATATATATATATATATATATATATATATATATATATATATATATATATATATATATATATACAAACTTTATTATAGTAAATAAAGATTATAAAGTTTCAATTTCAATATACTTTTTTAAATTTTATTTTAACTAAAATATAAGTAAGATATTCTTCACTTCATGCATAATTAATAAATAAATATTCCCACCCCACTACTATAATTAAACTTTATGAATTTCTCACGGCATACTATCATAAAACTTAAGTAAATATTACGACTTAATTCTTTAAGATTTTAGGTTTTCGGTCTAATATCTTCCAGAGAAAGAAAGATTGTAAACATTTGAATAAAGAAATATAACAAAGTCATGTGAGCATTGCAGCATATACCAGAATTTGAAAAGGCACACGACAAAGGTTTACACATGGAAACCAAATGTAAACAAAATTGTCATGAGTCATAAAACAAAATCAGCAAACCCAAGAGTCACTGCCTTGCAACTGTCAGTCGGCAAAAAGGACCGACTGTGATGTTTAACCTGGAAACTGTATAACTAAAATATAATAGCACGGTTATTACATGGCATTTGAAAATTTCTGTATATTACCATATTACCATCATAAACCTGTCTTCCGTTAGTATTTCGATTTCTCCTCTTCTGTAATGAGAAGCTCTTTTCAGTTTTTAAACTTTTCAGTTTTTGTTAAGTTGCTTTGTGTATGAAAAAGAACAACAACATCTGTGCTTACTTCTTGTACCTGCAATATTTCACTGTCAGTTTTAACTGCTATAAATAGACCTTAACGTAGATTTAAAGAATCTAGCACATCTAACTGTAATAGATTTCGTCTCCTGCACGCTATCTAGTGAGTTCTCTAGATATTTGCTACAGAACCAAAAGCAAAGCCACACACACACACGCGCGCGCGCGCGCACGCACGCACACGCATACAGACATTCACAAAGACACGTGTATGAATATGCCGAATCACATTTTAATGCTGAATGTTTGATATTTTACAGGTAAATAACTATGAGTTGTTTCATTGCCTGTCTGTATGCTCTCAATGTATTTAAAATAAGTGTTCTTCAAAACAACTGTCACCTTTAGAATGTCTGTGTTTCACTGTCAAATTTAATTTTATAATTAATTTTAAACGAAAAGTAGTGACATCGAATAATTTGATCAGCTTTAAATATTTAAGAGTTGCAATAGTATAGTAAATGAGTGATTCTATTGGTCTTTTTCATCTTACACACACTCCTCTCACCTCCATATCGTGCCCCACAAGGAGCAGACGCAGCAAAGAGCCGCCATTGATCATAAGGAGGGATCAGCATCTACGGTCAAGGCGTTTTTTGTCGATGTCAAGTAAATGATAAAAATAAACAGAGCAACAGCTAATTGCGAATCAAAAATACTAAATTTAATGAAAACGTGGCGAAATATCAAGTGGGGAAAAGGGTTAATTCCAACTTTACAATAAGAACATTTTTTGACAAACTTCCGGCCACGAACACGTTTTTTTTTTTTTTTTTTTTGTACATTAAGGAAAACTATGGTACCGTTAAACACGATGAACAAAAAGGAAAAAAAAGCATGGCTTAGAAGTAAAGGTTGGATGTTACAAGCGATATGTGGATTTTGGAGCAAATGTGTTGGCATAAAATTTGACTATCGAACACATCGAATATTTTTATGCCAGTTCCCAAATTACTTTTAATACACAAAAAAGATAGAAAGAATACAAGCAGATATTCACCGGATTTTTAGGTAGGTGTAATATAAATTGCCGAGTAAACACGGACGTGGGATATACTTAAACATATTCACGAGACCTAACACTGACGACGGATAAGCATTATCCTTATTATCAAAGTAATTAAATACTTATCATGCTAAAATGTTCATTCTAAAATGGATACGTTTCAATCAATTACCACTGCAATGAAGCAAATTATTTATACTGGGCGTTTGTTGGATTTTCCCAAAGCCCGAAAAGATTCCACAAAAATTAAGCCAGTGTTTTCAAGACTGAATGGAAAAAGATATATTAGTTTTTTATCCTACCTTTTTGCTTTTAAGGCCGCGATGGTCAATTTGCTAGATACTTTTGAGTTGATGATTTGCTTGAGGAGATCTGCTTTGACACCAACGAAGTTCTCATCAAAAATAATTTCACTGCGTAGTCTCACTGCAAACAAAACCAATGTTCGCAGAAAACTGATAAGTTGATTGATAATTCATTGCGGCATCATTGGGAGTTACGCATGCACCGTTGTAAAAAGCATTGAAAAACATGTTTTACTGTTATTATCACTACAGGAGTGTTAAAAATGACATAGACGTCTCTGTTGAAGGCAATAAAACTGGGACAACATCTTTCCCCGATCATTCTCACAGTACTTAAACAATGAACCAGATACGTGTGAGATACATGTTTTTATTTTGACTGGCAGATCCGGGATAGGCCGCTCATGTACCCACTTGATCAAATTGCTTAGAACGTCAGACAAGCTCATTTTATAAATCCTTCCTCTGAGTCGGCATGCAGTACGATGAGACATTCTCTTTCACAAAAAGATACCTACCTGATTGCCAGCCTGCCGTATTCAATGCTTGCATGTATTCCAGATGTCTGTCTATCTGGCTGTTTGTCCGCTTTCCTATTCCCAAGTTTGCTTGCACGCCGGCCGTTCTGCCTACAAACTGTATGCCTGCTGTTTGTCTATCGATTTTTTGCAAGCTAAACTGCTTCTAAATCGTGTTCTGCCTACTGTCTGAGGGCTACCAGCGTGCGTGTTGTGTTTTGTCTACCTTTCGGTTTGCCCGCTCGCTTGTTTCAAAGTTTACATTCTGTCTGCACGTGTGCTTGTTTGTGCTGCTGCATATTAGCCCAATTTCTGTATACCTGTATATATTTAGTATATGTTTACAAGCCTGCCTGCCTATTTCAATATTAACCTGTGTGCTACTCTGTCTACCTTACTGTCTGCCTACCTACCTGTTTGCACGCTTGTCTGCCTTTAATATCGTCTGTATGACTGCTCTGTCTGCGTGTCTGTCTATTTGGCTTCCTGTTTGTTCAATATGTTTATGTATGCTTGATTGTCTGCAAGAACTAATGTCAACATGTTTGTTTTGGGTGTCTGTATGCATGTATGTCTGTCCTTTTGCCTGCGTGTATGTCTTCTGTGGCTGCCTCTATTTGTTTTGTTGCAATAATATGTGTAAACTAAATACATATTCTCTGATTTCGTTTAAAAACTGAATACAGAGTTAAAATGAATGCCTTTCTTTTCGTAAACTTTGACGTACCACTAAGTATAGAGAAATACATAAAAATAACACAACGTCCATATATTTAGGTAAACATGGAAATATGTGTAAAACTAGGAATATTAATGAATATTTAATGATTTCCGTAAATGACATATATGTTATATGCTACAAAAAATGACATAATTATGTAGATAATAATTTGTTAACAGCATACAACCGTAAGACACATTGTTACTTCACAAACATCCTTATATATAGTTCATACAATTTATTTTACTACTACGAACGCATTATATCTTTCATAAGGAATTGATTCTAAACCGCTAATACTTATCTCAAATTTACATTGCACAAACCAAACTATCTATGAACATGCATATGTATGTCTACTTCTACTGCCTGTGGATTTGTATTCATAATAGAACTTGCGTTTAAAGAACCTACCAGGTTATACTATGACACTGCAATAAAATATAGTCCGGTTGTGAGATTGATGTCAATGCTTGAACAATTTTATGTTAAATAATGGTAAAAAAGGCAAGCTAGTCTCGAAAAAAAGTACATGGAAGTATAGTTGGTCACTAACTTTGTTTTCAAATACCTAATATCTCACTTGGCCATACATAAGCGCATGTATGGGATGATTATTCGTATCTTGTCCAGGCTTTTTGCAAGACTTTCAGGTTTATTTGACATCCATGATGTTGAAGGTAATTCATCTGCATTTTCTATTGACAAAGGAAAAGACAACAAAAGAAAACGAAGAATTTCAACGAAAGGTACAGTACATGTCATACTTATTTATGTCGATTCGAATAATCTGTTGACATGAAGTTCGCTAAGTGAATAACTCATTTACAGAACACATACAGTATATCAATAGAAAACATAACATTAGGAAATAATAATAAAACAGTGCTTGCTTTGCTGTCAGACATACAGACATGACATAGACAAGAAGATTCTTAGTTGACTATTTTCATTGGACGATTGACGATTGTATTGAACTAGGATAGGTACTCAAGTATGTAATCAGAAAAAATCGGCTGGCCTATTTACATAATTCCAACAGTTTAATTAGCAATGCGGTTCTTAATTTAATGATGTTGAATCGGGCTTTCACAATTTCTCGTTCAATGTTTTCAATGAACACGTAGGTTGTATTTTCTTGATACATTGCTGCTGCACCCATTGTCATATTAAAATATGTCCACCTTTCATGAGAATGTAAGGCACTCATGAAATATTATTTAGGGTAAAACGTGTTGTTTGTAAATATGATTATAAAAACCTAAAGGCCTGGCCATATCCAAAAGTGCCAAGTGATAAAATTGAACAAATGTTATAAATGCCTCGATTTATATTATTCGCAGTGGAATATAATTATTACTTTTGCATACTACGAACGCATAATATCGTTAAAATCGAATTGATTCTAAATTGTTAAAACCTGACTCAAAGTTACATTGCACAAACTATTTATACACCTGCATATGTATATCCACATCTACTGCCTGTGAATTTTATTTATAATAGAACTTGCGTTTAAAGAGGCTACCAGATTGTACTGTGACACTAGACTAAAATATAGTCCGGTTGTGACATTGATGTCAAAACTTGAACAAGTTTCCGCTAAAAATGGGCATGTTTAACGCCCATATACTTTGTTTCATTAGGCGAAGCAACAACAAACGAGTCTCGAGCAAATGCGTATCTAGATCTTATCAATATTCTTTTATGGTTTGATAAGGCCTGGCGTCGTTTTCACATAGTTCATAGTTTCCCTTGATCGTATGTAAGCACATGTATGGGATGATTATTGGTATCCTGCCCAATCCTTTTTCGCATGATGTTAAAGGTAATGCATCTGCTTTTTCTCTTGACATAGGAAAAGGAAAGAAAAGAAAAAGAAAAAAATCAACGAAAGGTACATGTAATACTTACTTATGTCAATTTGAAATATATGTTCAAATGAAATTCGCTAAGTGAATAATTCATTTCAAGAACACAGCTAGTATAACCACAGAAAATATAACATTGGGAAATTAATACAATAAATTATTGCTTGTTTTGCTGACAGACACATAAACATGGCATAGATAATATGATTCTTAGATGACTGTTCTCATATTCATATTTTTCCACCTTCCCTGAGAATGTAAGGCAGTCATGAATAATATATAGGGTAAAATTATGTGTTGTTTGTAAATACGTTTATATAGACCTAAAGGCCTGACCATATCAAAAAGTATCCAGCGATTTATTTCAATATTTTGAAGACTTCGATTTATATTATTCACAGTGTTATATAATTAAAACTATTACACACTACGAACGCATTATATCGTTCAAATCGAATTGATTCTAAACTGTTAATACCTTACTCAAAGTTACATTGCACACGCTATTTACGCCCTTGCATATGTATATCCACATAAAATGGCCCATATATTATGTTTCATTAGGCGAAGGAACAACAAACCAATCTCGAGAGAAAGAGTATCTAGATCTTATAAATAGCTGTTTATGGTTTGACAAGACTTTGCGTCGTTTTCCCATAAGTAATAGTTTCACTTGATCATACGTACGCTCATGTATCTGAGGATTATTCGTATCCTGTCCAATCGTTTTCGCAACACGTTCATGTTTATTTGACGTCCATGATGTAAAAGATAATTCATCAAAATTTTCTCTTGACATAGGAAAAGGAAAGAAAAGAAAAAGAAGAAATTCAACGAAAGGTATGGTACATGTCATACTTACGTATGTCGATTCTAAATATTTGTTCGCATGAAGTTCGCTAAGTGAATAACTCATTTAAAGAACACAGAAAGTATAACAACAGAAAATATGTCATTAGGAAATTCACATAATAAAACATTGCATGCTTTGCTGCCTGACAACTAGTCATGGCATAGATAATAAGATTCGTAAATGGCTGTTTTCATTGGACAATGGACGATAGTATTAAAGTGGAATGGGTACTAAGGTATGTAATCAGAAAGAAAACAGATAGGCTTTCCCATTTACAAAATGGCAACAGTAAAATCGACAATGTATTTCTAACTTTAGTGATGTTAAATTAGACTTTAGCTATTTCTCGTTCAATATTGTTTTTACATAATAGTTAGGTTGTATTTTCTGTATAATGCGCATGCATTGCTGCTGCACCCATTGTCTTATTTAAATATTTCTCCCTTCTATGCCATGATAATTTGAGGCAGTCCCGAACTAGTATTTAGGACAACATGTTGTTTGTAAATATGTTTAATAAGACTTAAAGGCCTTGCCATATCCAAAAGTACCAAGTGATAAAATTCAATATTATGAAGCCCTCGATTAATATTATTTGCAGTGGTATATAATTAATACTATTACATACTACGAACGCATTATATCGTTCAAATCGAATTGATTGTAAATTGTTAAAACCTGTTTAAAAGTTACATTGCACAAGCTATTTACCCACCTGCATATGTATTCCACATCTACTGCCTGTGGATTTTATTCATAATAGAACTTGCGTTTAAAGAACCTCCCAGATTGTACTGTGACACTGAACTGAAATATTGGTTTCCGCTTAATAATGAGCATGTTAAATGCCCATATATTATGTTTCATTAGGCGAAGGAAAAGGAAAACTAGTCTTGAGAAAATTATTATCTTCATCTAATTAATTACTGCTTTATTGTTTGACAAGACTTGTCGTCGGTTTATTATACTTAATAGTTTCACTTGACCATATTACATTATTTGTATCCAGTTGAAGATGTTTCGCAAGGTGCAAGACATTGTAATTGTTTTCTGCCCATGGGCTTCAGAGAACATTTCACTGGATGTTGCTACCTATTTTTTTAAGTATACAGTACTTATATTGAAATATTTGAAACTCTTACTAACCCTTTATCTTAGAGTTATATTATGACTGTAATACTACATAGAATTTACAAATATAGCGTTGTATTTTATTATTTGAAAAAAAAACGTTTACTGGACACGGGAGATGTTTGATTGACATTAAAGGCAATATTTTATATGGCTTTCCGTACGACAACAACGCATAAATACGAGTATATTAACTTCTGTTGAACCTATTCTCCATGGTACTCGTCCTGATACTACGGACTGGTCTTGATAAAAACATTCCTCTTTAAAGGGCTTCTTCAATGTAAAAATAGGATTGAAGAACTTCAGAGTCTTCTTTAATGAGGTTTAATCTTTAGGAAACTACATGTATTTTATTAGTCTGCAGTCGAACAATTTGTTTTGTGAAAACAACTATGATTCCACCAATGATCCGTTGTTGTCTGCTGAATGGTTTGTTTTAAATTGAAGTTACAAAAACACTGAGAAACTTAAAGGCAAAAATGTCCTTATTTATTTGACAATATATTGCAATAAAGAAACATGATTATGTTTAATTCAACGATTTAGATAGAGCAAGACACAATGCATACAGTACTGACAATCCACTAGTGCTACCTGACTTAAATAATACATTTGAATATTTGATTGGAAACACAGATCCGGTATTGTAGGTTTCTAGTTTTAATTACATAGCGTCACATTATTCACATGAACCTGCAGTTTGTTTATGTTTACATAGCATCGAGAAATGATCGGACGGTTACAAAAAGAGAAAATTCAGGAAAAGGTATGTATGGATGATGGTTTGTATTGTCATTCACTGACGTCGCGTAAAAGAGAGTTACATATTGGGAAGATACTTAATACTAAAACTAGGGGACTTTATTTCGTAAAGGAATTGTATTTTGTTTATTTTGATGTGTGTATGCTGTAGGTTGTTTTAATCAACCTGACACAAAACGAGATAGTTTAGTTTATTTATGTCTGTATTTAGGCATTTAGAACTGTTTTAAGCTCGTATGTATATGCACATGGATTATTTTTACATCCGTACATGGTCGGTCTAACGTTAGGATAGGTCCTATCTATGTCCTTTGATGGTTATATTCAACGTCAATATCTAAACTGCATGTAAACATAAAAAGGGTGAGTAGACATTAGTCGTAAATTAATATGTTAGTGACACAAGTTATGGCATAACATAATTTAATCTTTCGGATTTTTTTTATTTTTAATCATCAAAACAATTGTCCACACTTCGTATTAAAACCATCACGATTCAAGCTCAAACAACTGCTTTCTTTCCTCACAAATACACAGTATTAATTTATAGACATCCATGACCTTATGTGTATCTCATTCAAAACAGAATCATATGATGAATTAAGATAAACCTTCACCAAAGGTCCAATTTAAAAGGTCTTTGAGTTTAAACATTTGATTCAAAGGCACCATTTATGTGAAGCTTGTTCTCCATGTTACATGTTTTACAAGAGTAATTAATTTACATACGATAACTAATCGAAATATCATCAGTTTCATTGTTTATATGGGAGTGTATAAATTTACATTTCATAAATCGTCGGCAAATAGATGTTTAGACGCTCATTTTACATTCATTTTATTGATTTTAAGCCGTTGATTTCATACTTAAGTTGTTAAACCATGAATGGTAAAAACGTTACAAAAAAACAATCGCTCTAACAGTGTTTAACCTTAATCAAGAAAGTGTGGTAAATATGGACAGCACATTTTACTGGCAGGACGTTAGTGATATATTAATATTTTGTTACAAACTATTTATAGAAGAATACACGGAACTATTTGTACTTAAAACTAATCAAAAATATTCGAATGGTTATTCAGGAGAGTTAAGTGATGAGACGAGATTTCACAATAAAACGTATGTTTAATAATTGTTTCATAAATGTTCATTATTTCTTCTCCAATTATAAATACTATTACGTATTTTGTAAACATTCAACGATTTGTGAAAATTGTGAACGACAACTACGAGGAGAAGCAGTTAGGTAAATTATACTTACAAACCTAATTAAGTCTTAATAAATAGAACACACACGTCATACAGTCTTTTTGCCGCAAAAATCACATTCACAATCATACACAAATGCTTTTCCCGCATATTCCGGCCTCTTTTTACATATGAATGACTGAATGCAAAACTTTTTTTAAAAGTTTACTCTTTGAAAGATTTGGATATGCTTATAGAAGTATATAAAGTAACATTTACCATAAAAATCGTTATTGTTCTGATTATAAATTTATATATTGGTAACACTGTTATTATCGATGTTTTGTTGTAGCAAGTGGTTTGTATGTGATTTAGAATGCACATTTCACACGGCCGTGTGGTAAGAATACAAAACCCACTCAATATCCATCAAATCAATGCTTTCTTTTAAATTATTTTTGTGTGGTTCAGATCAGTAGACTGAAAGGGGAACTGCAAGAACAACATGCACAGATAAACGACATCAGTACTGAAGAAAAACAACATGGGCAAAAGTTATTCGATTTACATATTAGACGAGCATGGCGTGCAATTTCGATTGTAGCAACGCCAGTATGTGTTGGATTGGTTTGTATCGCTGTCGGTGTAAGTGCTGCTGTTGTTGCCTGTGCGGTTTCTGTTATTGCTATGGCGATCATTATAAAATTCGGTATGTATGCATTATCAATCGCTCTCTCTTTGTCTCTCTCTGTTTCTCTCTCTCTCTCTCTCTTTCTCTCTCTCTCTCTCTCTCTCTCTCTCTCTCTCTCTCTCTCTCTCTCAAATATATATATATATAATGATAATGTGTATTTTTTTTCTTTCATTACTTTGTAAATTACTTATTTCATAGTTTGGAAAACATATCGTTAAAATATTGACAGTCGGATATAAAAGAAGAAAGATAAAAGTGACTTTAAATAAATTGTTTTTCCATACAATAATGCCAAAGTGTTGTTTAACATTATAAAAATGATCATGAATTAATCAGAAGAATAGATGTGTTTACTGTTTTAATCTTTTCATCGTGACATGAAGTTTTATCCTTAAATCGTCATTGTTTGTTATTTCATTTAAAAGTTAAAGCAACGCATATAATTCAATGAATTGAGACTTCTTTTCAAAATGATTCATTTCATAAATTAAAGTCTATCTAACGGCTGGTTTCACTTGAGCATGAATAATATTTTGGCATTTGTATAACAAAAGAATTAAGATAATGCGAGTTTGAATCACATAGGATTAAAAGCTTTAATCACAATTTATTCTTTGGTAGGTGGTCTTATATAAGGTTCAATGCAACACGGTTTTTATTCATCAATCTTAGGTAGGTATGCTCTGTAGAAATATATTATATATGATTTTGTTTTTCTCTTTTCAACTGTGAATTCGGCACTTCCTTGGACTATTTGGATAACTCGACTGTAGGTGGCAGTATATGGAAACTGGAAATGGAAAAACGGCGACTCAACAGTCGCATTAATAAATTACGAAATGAAACCAATTTATTGAGTAAGCAACTGAGAAGAATTGAACAAGAAACCATTAAAGTGCAAGCACGGGAAATTTCGCCCGAGGAAAGTATTCCTTATTTTTGTACCACGCACGCATGAGAGAGGTTCGTATTATGGGATATGTTATTTGCATTTGGTCAGATTCAATGATAGGAGTAACATTTTGATTGCGGTGAAATGTATGTTTCGAAAAAGGATTTGAGGTAAAATGTATGTTTTGAAAAAGATTTATTCCAGTCAAATACTGTGATATAACTTGATGTTTTTCCCATAACTGACCAATCTGTGATCTTCTTCTGTCAATACCTGGAATGATCTGCAAAATATTAAGTCAACACTCCTGCACTCATCGTCCTAACGAAGAAAAATACAGTTTCTTACAATTACATTTTTAGGTATATAATCTTTAACTATTCGTAAGAATAAACTTGCATTATCTGTCAAGTAAATTGTGCACTTGAAACTGAGCTGTTGTATATATAACATCTTGTTCTAACAGAAGTAAATGACATCTGCTTTTTCTTCCATTATGACATGGAACTATGACATTGCCATACACCTCACATCCAATACACCGCAATGATAATTATCCAAAGACGTCTCTTACACATAAACATAAATATAACACATTGTATCGGCAGCAAATGATAAATTATATACATTAAGTCTATGTTTCTTGGGTACAATAGTAAATGCTATGTTGTTGTCTTAGCTCGTCGTTTTGTGTTAAATAAATCTGCGATAAACATGTACTTATTTACTCCGCTTAGGTAAACTAAAATGGTAAAAAAACTTGTTTTTAAATTTCTCATTAACATTATGTATGTGCCTTCACTCGATTTGCTGATGCAACTCTTCTACTTAAATACAGAATACAGGGATTAAATCAAAATAGGCCGTGTGCCAATGTGCTTATGTTATAGGTAAACGGAACTATTTGCCAATTAAATATATCACCTTTACAATGTTTGAGCGTTACGATGAAAGATGCGACATGCATAAAGAGGTGCAAATGTCCATTTCCTTGCCCATCGATTAATCCTTTGCACATCTGGTTTAAATGTATACTGAAGACACTTAAAATTGTATTTGTATGTATATTTCCTTTATTTTTAAGAACATTTGTTTTACAAAGATGAGGCTTGTAAAGAGGTAATACTAGAAAAAAAAACTAACAATGTGTGGCTGCGTTTTTTGTACCGTTTGATCTTCTTTATTTTAGCAATTACGAGTCAATGATTGTGCTTACATACACTAATTGTGTAAATATTTGATTATAGATATGCTTTTAATTTAATGTACATGTATAACACTAATGTGAAATGTTTTGAATTATTGAATAAGTAATCATCTTTCATATGTTTGTGTTTTGTGTATGCACATGTGTACAATTTTATCTAAGCATGATGTTATATCAATGAGTGTTTGTAGACCTTACTAGTGTTATGACTTCATCGTCATGCTGATGAAATACCGCTTTTGTTTTTCTTTTTTTTTGTTTGGTTTGTTTGTCAGTTGTTGTTGTTTTGTACATTTATCGATGTTTAATTTGTATTTGCTTATTAGCTTTCTTTTCAAGAACATTTCTTGTAAATTTATGTTTATAGAAAATGCATACGTAACACATTGGGAATCCATTTGGTAAGCACATGGCTCAAATTATGTTTATTAGCATTAATATGTCACAAAATTTTATTTACATTACTTGAAGCATAAACATAGCTCTAACATAATATAATGTGATATGAGATATTTACTGTAAATTGTTTTAAGTAAACCAATGGCAATACCAAATTGATTGCTGCATGCTGGGTTTTCAATGCTCGTATCAATTTACTTTTGCAGTATGAAAGCATTCATACAGGTTTATGTTTACAACGGGTATAACCTATCACAGTAGCTGAAATGGTTTCTAATTTGTTTTATGTGACTTTGTTTTCAAGTGACAGTATATGTACCTTATAATTGGAAACAGGATTTTAATTACGTACATGCTAGTAATATGAAAGTAAAATAATGTACAAATAAAGACTTCTGTAGATGTTAACCAAGACCAATCTGGTGCTATTTAGAGGACGTAGGTTGATATCAAAATATAACATGACAGATCAGGACAATTATAAGATAATCAAGTCGTCTTTTCTTATTCATTTGGTCTTGGTCATGTAATTAGTTGTTTGAAAATGGGTCCAAACGTTACCCTTAATAATGCAATTATGTATACGAAGAATAAACTTAGTATTAATAGTTTTAACAAATCCGGATGAACTCGACACAAACCAAGATAGCTATAAAGAGAAAGGAACAAGTGGCAGTTACGTTGTTTACTTGTTATTTTCTTACAGTTTTTGTATTGCTATTTTTAAAGACATTATATAGTAGTTATAACACATGCATGATCTACAAAAACATATTTTAAGCTCCGTAATAGATTGGTTTGATTCTGTGAATGATTGTCGTGCCACATTTCGTATAATGATCGTGACTTCAATCAGTCAGTATCGACGTTAGAATAATGTCCATGTTTATGCTATCCAACGTATACTAGCTGAAATACGTTCCCACGTTAACGCTTTCGCAACGACTTGGACCCGCATAATTTGATCATTGTTTTAGGTGACAAATTAGGCAAGGGGCATAAAATGTATGCGTGTATTTCTGTTTATGTCTAAAATGGATTTGCATGTTATATACCGAATACTTTGACTAATAAACACGCAACTAGAATAATTGTGTCTACCTGAAAATTTGATCTTTGATGTCTTATTTGAGTATCGTTCTTGTGTAAATCCTTAAACACGTCAAAACAATAAATATTGATATGTTCATTGAATTCGCTATGTTATCCATACATATTGTTTATTTTGATGTGAAATGTGGCTGCTATACATCTTGAATATTATTGTATTCAAAAAAGTTTCTACTTACCAATCCTATATAAAGCTATAATAACCTTCGCAGATACCTTGTTGTACCTTTCCATAACGGTTTTAGCGGTATATGCTTTTAAAATATTTTAGAACTGTTTTGCTTGCTTGTTTCTCGTCAACGTTTGCTCCATGATTTGAAGAAAAAAGCCGAACAACCGACATTTTTAATATTAGAAAAAATGCGTGTGTTTTAAGATTAAACACGTTACAACGTCAAAACATTACACTCGCCATCCTATATATAGTTATGGTTATAAGTGTTCAATGTTCACTTGTACGTGGGTTGTTGACAAAAAAAATTGCAAGTTAAAAAACGTAGAAACGTAATCACGAAGCTAATGACGTAGACTTTTAACCGAGTTGTACTCTCTAAAACACAAGGCAAAGATGACATTTTTATTAGATGTCGTCCATTAGAGCAGATATATTGCTGCAATTATCGTCATTTACTATTATACTTTTATGTTTCTTTATCACATACGCAGACATGCATTAATTATTATAAATTCAGCCTGATTTGAAGTACTCATACAAAAACAAGCACAACATATAATATTTCAACAACTTCATCATAGCTTGGTGCACGTACATTGCGCATGCATAAACACAGTCCGCAGTTTAGTTTTATTAAAGATATATTGCCACCATAAAGATAATCAGTGCAATGTTTATGGTTAAGGTACACGGAACATCCCGCATGTTTACTTTAGAAAGTTACCTGTAGAAGTGTATTACGGTCGAAATGTCCGAACAATTTGAAAACCCTCGCGAAGGGTGATATGGTCGATGTTTTCTTTCATATTTTATTACATTTCACTTTTGGCAATGATGTCATGGCATTGTATGCCATAATTAAATTAATCTCATTATATATCGGCGCTTGGGCTGTCTTATTTCAAACTAATCTCTCATTTAGATTTTTTACGTTGCCGAGGCTTTTATGTACTGTACATACTGTACATACTGTTAGTTATTTTAATTACTAGTTATTATGTATGTAATACGTTCTTTATATCTGTTTTAACTCCCGATGCATTATTATTTAATAGATGGTTTTAGGAAATTTTGTTGTGCGCGTGTGTTATAGAGTTGTACGACTTAAAATGGTGAACTATTCTGACTACGGATGAGCGACTAGAACACACCTTTTGACTGCCAACCTACAACTACAAACATACTATACTGGACCTTGCTAATGATAGCCACATGCAGACCTGCGTAGTTTCTGATAAATGTACACGGTTTGTCTGTAGGTACGATTGTATGACATGTATGTTCGTTTTCTGGCAAAAGAAAGATGTCAGCTTCAGTTAATGGGAGATAGTTTGCAAGGTGGAAAGTGACACGTTAATATTGTATTTATTTACGGTATTTTACCGAAGCGGATAGAGGTTATTCGTGTGACTTCTAAGAAATTTAAAACTTCGATAACACAAACATTACAAAAACTTTATTTGTGACTTTATGTGTGGGCTGTTTTATTTGTTCTTATAATATATCAGCGCTTGGGTGTTTTATTTCAAACTACTCTCTCATATGGAATGTTGACGTTGCCGAGGCTTTTATCTACTGTACATATGTTAATAGTTTATTACTAGATATTATGTTTGTATATAAGTTCATTGTATCTGATTTAACTCCCGATGCAGGTGCTTACTGTTAGTTGTTTCACTTTGACGGGCTATTTTTATTAAAACTGTTTGTTTGATAGAAAAACCTTCAGGAAGTGCGAGGTTGGAGCGCTCCACAAACCAGGTTAAGCACCCCAGTCGGCCCTTTTGCCGATTGACCGTTCCAAGGCGGTAACTGATGGGTTTAAAAATTGAAATATCTGTGGAAATTTTGGTAGGACCTTTTCTTATTTACACAGTATATGGTCAAGTTACGTTTATTAAAAATTAAATAAGTTTTTTTTCGGCGCACGAGCATGTATGTATTAAGTGTGTAGGTAATATGAATGTTTTAACTTGACTTTTTGGACTGATTCAGCTGTATGTGCCAGTTATTTAAAAGTTATTATTACACAATTCAGCAGGATCTAAGGTTAACCGTGGTAGCATGTATAATGTCGCTTGCTGTCATCACGTTGAGCCCATATGTCAAGGTTTGAGACGTAAGACAAGATTGATCTGGTGCTGAATTATCGTTTTCTCGGATGCCCATATGACTAGTTAGCCAACACAAACAATCTCTATTAAGAGAAATTGCATTAAATTTCAAAGTAATTCCCTAAATCCGGTGTTTGGCATTTTTGGATGATAATAGACTTTAGAACTAATAAAGACCGGACTTTAGACATAATAAAGACTCGATAGAGCGTTGGCTCCTGGTGCAAGAAGCCAAGATTAAAAATGGTAATGGTATAGCTCTCTTGCTTACGCTCAAGCAGATATAAGAGTAGTTCCACGACTAGTTGGCCCGGAGCCTGGTGTTAACGGCATGCTATATACAGTGAAGGTATATATATATATATATATATATATATATATATATATATACAATCAACCCAAAAAAAATATCAAAACAAACTAATAAAGAATCACCAAACACTACATATTTATCACCATCATGTTATGGAATGCAATCAAGTGGGTAATAGCTTATACTTTTGGCTGGACAAATGGACGAACCGGGTGGATTTTTTTTATTCATACAATTAATATTAATACAGTTCTATAACAGTACGGATTGTCACACAAAATCATAGAAGTACTTAAGAAACCTAGCGGGAAGAGCGAGGTTCCATCAGACTTATTATTACATCGGGTTGTTCGCTGAACTAGGATATTGAATGTAATATGAAAACCGGTCTTTGAGCAATTAACCGGAATGCCCAGTTATTCACCTCTAGAAATAACACGCATTAAACTATACATTATTTATTACACAGTGACAATAGGGTGACAATGTTTTGACTGTTGACCATAAAACATCTGTCTGTCCGTCTGTATGCGTGCGTGCGTGTCTTGTCTTGTACATTTTACAGAAGAATGTTCGCAGATAAGCTATGTGAAACAAAATATATAAATTTATCTGCTTCAATTGGATGCCGTCTCCTGATAACTGAAATACTGTTGGTGGAACGATTAACCCCCAAAAAACTAATAAAAAATCACGAAACACTACATAGTTATCACCATGATGTTATGAAATGAAATCAAGTGGGTAATAGTTTATATTTCGGCTTGACAAATTGATGAATCGGGTGGTATTTTAGGTTTTATACAATTAATGTTAATACAGTTCTATAACAGTAAGGATTGACGTACGTTAAGGAACCCACCAGGAAGTGCGAGGTTAGAACTCTGTAAAACCAGTTTAAGCACCCCAGTCGGTCCATATTGCCGACTGACCGTTCCCATGCGGTAACTGTGGGTTTGCCCTTTTTGTTAAATGACTCATCACAGAAGTTGTTTTACTTTTTCATTTGGATTGCATGTGAGTACCTTTGTCCTTTGCCTTTTTAAATGTTGATATATGTTGCAATGCTCATAGGAATTTGTCATATATATTCTTATTCTTGTAGGAACAAAATAAAGTATTATGTCTAAAAGCTGCTTTACTTTACTCTACGACGATAACTAGTTTTATGTACTGAAGAGCACAATAAGTTTCAACTACTATGTTTGTAAAATATTTTGTGTATAAGTTATTCGGTTAATTGTGCATATAAAATGTATATGTTTTTGGTATCCGTTTTATATATTAATTATGCGTTTAAATATAGGCCCAGCTACGGGAAGTGTTAGTGCCATTATTGCATGAGTTGTAATTCTAATACCGGGATAAAACATTGTTTTGTTTTTATTTTAAGCTAGTTCCGTTGTAATTTATCATACTTAATCAAAACCTATTGTTACAGTCAATCAGGTTTAGAGTTTGTCCACACATACTAATCTATACAATATATAATTTATAAAGATTAATGGATTATATTGATGTAAGATGTTGTGAATTTTCTGCATCTTCACTTTATAAAAAGTAATAAGTAAGCCTTATGTTTATTTAATATAAATATTTGTCAAAATATGACACAGTAGTTGCCACATGAATTTAAAGACGATACTTTCTTAATTTTTATTGATAGGAGTTTACAGATAACATGGTCATGTGTTCTTTTTATTTAATTAAGTAATCAAAGTGTATATTCTTTTTATTAAGCTACGTAATCAAAGTGCAATTTCTTTTTATTTAGCTAAGTAATCCAAGAGCATTTACTTTTTATTTAGCTAAGTAATCAAAGTGCATTTTCTTTTTATTAAGCTAAGTAATCAATGTGTATTTTCTTTTTATTAAGCTAAGTAATCAAAGTGCATTGTCTTTTTATTTAGCTGAGTTATCAAAGTGTATTTTCTTTTTATTAAGCTAAGTAATCCAAGTGCATTTACTTTTTATTTAGCTAAGTAATCAAAGTGTATTTTCTTTTTACTTAGCAGAGTTATCAAAGTGTATTTTCTTTCTATTAAGCTAAGTAATCCAAGTGCATTTACTTTTTATTTAGCTAAGTAATCAAAGTGCATTTTCTTTTTATTAAGCTAAGTAGTCCAAGTGCATTTACTTTTTATTTAGTTAAGTAATCAAAGTGCATTTTCTTTTTATTTAGCTAAGTAATCAAAGTGTATTTCTTTTTTATTTAGCTAGGTAATCAAAGTACATTTTCTTTTTATTTAGCTAAGTAATCAAAGTGTATTTACTTTTTATTTAGCTACGTAATCCAAGTGTATTTTTTTCTATTAAGCTAAGTAATCCAAGTGCATTTACATTTTTATTTAGCTAAGTAATCAAAATGCATTTTCTTTTTATTTAGCTAAGTTATCAAAGTGTATTTTCTTTTTATTTAGCTAAGTTATCAAAGTACATTTTATTTTTATTTAGATAAGTAACCAACGTACATTGTAATAATTTATTTTAAAAACACATTTATTAAAACGGATTTGTAAAATATATTGTTGATTTTATGTTGGGTTTATGGCATAAAAAGCTGAATATTTATTTATTGACACTTTTGAAGGGTGTTGAAAAGAACATAAATATAACATAATTTTTAGAAATGAAATGGTGAAATTTAATGAGCGTTTAAATGGTTACAATGCTTTTAAATAAAGGTAAACTTATTACTTGCATACTCTTGAATAATGTATAGAATTACAATGAGAAACATAAGTTTAATTAATGTCACGGTTATTAAATTATTATCCAAAAATAAAATTTAGTGAGACAAGTGGGTCAAAACCAATACAAAAAATATCAATTTATTAATTTCAAACCTTACCCTTGATTAGTATTAAGTAGTACATTTTAGAGACATATAACTTCGTTTCTTATGCCATAATTTGGACGTTCTAAATGAATTAAATCGGCCAGCAACCTTGTAATACACAAAGTTGCACAATGTGAACTAAGTAAATGTGCTAAAAGTCACAAGTGTGAAAATGTAGCATGAATCAGCTAAATACATATGTTCAGCATTGTGAATGGGAAGGCAGCGTTTTTGGGCAGTGTTGTAACATGTGAATCTTTAAGTATTCAATCTTTGTTGGCGATTATATTAAAATGATAAAGTCATGACCCCTACGTTCCAATGATGCCCCACTCTATTAAATTGGTTCCTGGGCGCGATTGTTTCCATTTCCGCGATTGCACCTTAAGCCAGGTAATTTAGTTGAGGGCATACGGTTCTGACACAAAGAAAATGCTAATATTTTTATTAACTCTTATTAATAACCTATTTATATAAGCACCATTAACCCTTTATGTGCGTACACATATAATTATTCAGGCCTAAATCTACCGTCGAAACCGTGATAGAATACACTAATATAAAATCTACCCCCTGGGTATATTTATTTTTATTTCAAAGGGGCAGTCAAAATATACAAAAAAATATCTTAATTTTTATATTAGCTCATAATTAAATTTGTAATTATTTGTTAGGGATATTTGGCATATCTAATAATTTCAAATATAAGTTTAGAAATAGCATTCACTGAATATCGCTTGAAACTGACTTCACAATGTTGTGGTTAGTTACAGACACGTTTTCAGACAAATTCATCGATAAATTGTCATGCTGAAAATTAAATAAAACACATAAAATTGTCCAGTCGAACATAAAAATCCTAAACTAAAATGCTTGAGACTAAGCGCGGACGTTTGTACTTTTTTACCTGGTCTAATATGCTAAAGTTCTACGTTCTCCTTACAATTTAGGAGCATTCCATAGTGCGTTTCTTTTTTTTTTCTTTTTTTTTTTTTGCAAAACGAGCACTTTACAATAATGGATAATGTATAACCTCAAGTAAGAACCGTTGTATTTAGATGTATATCAGTAGAAAATGTTACCTGATTTTAACCCTCATATCATAACTTCATAAGTATTCGTGTAGCGTGAATTAGTTTATTTTAGTTAATTATGCGAATCTGGCTCTATCTTAATATTTCCCGAAAAATGCGGTATTTATATTTCCGATAATAAAGTAATACCGGAAGCTGAAACCCAGTGCCTCTCTGGCCATCATGTTTCTTTTAATAAACAGGTTTATGTTAGACCTGTAACTGCCTCTCTAGCAAATTTCTACTAATTGACCGGTTAATGTTACAACTGTAGCGCTCTTCTGACCAAAATGTTTTACAAATTGACCGGTTTATGTAACTCCTTTAGCTAAATATGTTATTGACCTACATAATAATATGGAATTTTCACTTTATGATAGGCTTTTTGAAGAATATCACGATCGAACATACAACTAGTAAATGACCTAAAGGCTAATACTAAATTTCCGTGTATCATATGTAATCTTCCGGTTTGCCTGAATCTTTCTGTGAAGTTTTAGGGTTATCGATAAACCTGTTCATTCAGCCGTGACAATTAAAGACATTAATTTATTGTCTCGTATCCTTCCGACATGAAGTAATTAGGTTGTAAAATTCAGAAACGTGGTGTTAGTTATCGCTAAAATAGTATCGCTGAAATAACCCTTTTTCTGTAATCATCATTGCCATTATATAAGCTGAGCACTGCTAAAGACATTGTAACCTCTGAAACTTTATTTTTCTAAACCGAATACAAAGGATACAATCCCTGTTGTCACACATGATCGAAATCGATAAAGTCTTTTTAGGGCTTAGTAGCAACGTGTAACACAAAGAAAAATGACGGCAAATCTCAGACTCAGTAATGATGATCTCCTTACCCAGCTGGCACAACAGCTACAGAAGTATCGTACCCGCCGCAGAATGCTCACAAACTTTCTGCCATAATAGCCTATGAACCGAATCGAACTACTGAAAACCGCGTCTATGCAAACGCCATGTAATAGCAAACCTGACAACATTTTTTTACGACAACGGTATCAACGAAAACGCTCAAGACAGCCAGCCCATGTCAATTCAGAAAATCTCTTATATGCTTGATGATGAGCATTATAACACAACAAAGCTTGTCTATGTTGAGAAACTGCTAGAACTAACAGAAAAAATGAAGATAACATATGCCTGTACCGGAGTATTTTGCTGAGGCGAGCCCGTAATATCGATTGATGCCCAGATGGGTCACTAATACATATAAGGACTACAAACGCAGAATATAGCTTGCAAAAGACTGTTTTGCCGTGCAAAAATCATAATCAATGTTGATTCTAAAGTACTTATAGATATTATTGTGAAGTGAAAAGCAAATGCGAAATCTGAAGGACGGTCAGACATTAACATGCATACAGCTGAATGGTGTACAAGCCTCAAACAAGAGCTAGCTGAGATGAAAACAACCATGGAACTTCTAACTGAGGATATAATCATTCTGAAACGAGAGAAACAGTCGTGACACAGACACACACACACGCACGCACACATAATTATGACACTTTGTTATGGCCATGAGTTCCTTCGACAATCATTGTCAAACGCCATAACTGATGACAAGAAATATACATGTTGTGACAGTCAATATTGAAAATCTACAGATGTAGATTTACCCAATCAAACTTACATCTGCAAGCATCGGCAACCCAGTGATGAAACAAAGCAGCATAACTAGTGGGAACTATCAATGACTGGAATGGCACTGGCAAAAACAATGGTAAAGTCACGCCCATTTCAATGCGAAAAGATAACTATGTCAAGGAAACTGGTGAAATAAAGTGTTGAATGGCTCTACAACAGCTCAAGGATAAAAGCTGTATCTCAGAACACAGCAATGGCTGACGAATATACGGATTTTTTCGCTCAAACTACATAGAACCAGCTTCACTTGTTAAACTCATAGAGACCAAACACAGTAAGATAGCAGCTAAAGCAACATTGTGATATCATGTCCATAGAAAAAAACACAATCTTACATAACCATGAAGTATACCAGGCATGATCATACCACGTTTATTATTTGCGTGTGTTCTCTCTATAAACATAGACATGCATTATAGTATTGAACGTTGCAATATTATAACATGGAACGATCGTGATATAATGTTATCTGCTGGCTCTTTGAGCCACCTGCTAGACAAATATGATATAGATATTGCCTGTAACACAGAACATAAACTCAAACAACATTGTGTCACCTTTTTAAATGCTGCACACTCAAAGTAAGTATCATCTCCAAAGGAGAATTTAAATTCCCATTACTCCATGTATATCCATAAATTATCCAGCTGAAGACTAAATTGATTACATGGTATTGTTTTAACATTTGGTGATTTTTATATTGATGTTAAGAATGGTGGAACAGACCATCCTCATCTCCTCTTTTCTAAATTCGTTGTTGGTTACGATATCTCGATTCTTGCTACCAAAGATCATACAATTCGACCAACAAGGGAAACTATACTAATCACCCGACCACACCAAGGTATACTAAAAGACAACAACACCATTGGTGAGAACCTCTGCCAAGCCTCTGACCATGTTCCCATTTATACTACAAACAATTGCTGGATACTCTCTGCCACATACATCACATGTAGCTTGGAACAAATGTTCTACTGAGCAAATATCATCCTACTTAGAGACATAAAGTAATAAATAAAAATCACTAAACATCGCAAGTAGCAGAGACTGATGTCATTGAACAGTTGTACAATCACACACTAAAAATATCACAACCTGTGCTAAAAAGTGTCTGCTACACTCTAAATTCAATGGTCACTCAAAACTTAGAATTCTAAGGTTAAAGCTGCACATCAACAAAAAAAAGCTGCAAATGTGGAAAAACAAGTGATAGAATGCATTTATCCTCTCTGCATACAAGAAAACTAAATGATTTATAAATTCCAAAATTCGGCTATTGCGGTTGTGAACAGTAAACACTATGATGAACTAATGGGAAATGCGATTATTCTGGAACATTGCGAACACTAGCGTAAACGTAAATCTAATGCTGTCACAGAAATATAGAATAATAGCTTGATTATTCGCAACCCTAGGGTTATTGAAGATGTATTTAGTAAGCAATACTATTCATATGTCTTCACCCCAAAAATGAAAGATACTCTTGATGGGGCGTTCATAACAAATACACTAAAAGAAGCACATGCCTGTTTAGAGTCAGATAACTTATGCTGACTCTACATTAACAAGGAAGATAACACATTATATGAAAAATAGAAAGGTACCAGGTATTGATTTGGTAACAGCAGATCAAATAAAGAATGCTGGAATGAAAGTACACCAAATATCTACCACAATTATTCAATCTCAGTAAGAAATCTTAAGAACTCTTATGTCCCTCATGGATATAAGATTGGTATAATAATACCCATACACAAAGAAGGAAAATAAAAAACCTCACCAAACAGTAACAAACACATCGCACTCCTACCAGTCATTTGCAAAATCTTTGAAAGATTATTACATAAAAGGCTGAATTACTGGCTCAAACTCAACAACAAAAATTTCCCGTATAAAATATATCTCCCAATAACTCTTTCTATCAATAAATATTCAGGAGGGAGTCGCTGGCTTCCCAACCCGAACATGTATGCAATGCTGCTAGACACAAAGGGTGTCAGACACGAGGTCGTTTTTTTACAAAATGAAAGACTAAGGCATATCCGGTAAAGCCCTGGGATAACAGGGATGTGTACTGGTCAGTGAGATAATGTCATCTGAAGTCTCTGTCCTACAGGGGGTTAAAGAAGGGGGAATACTCTCTACATGGAGCTATCTCCTCTTCACAGATGACCTGTTTCACAAACTAGAAGCATATAAATTAGGGATAACCAAAGGAGACATTAAATGTGGGAATCCAACTCTAGCAGATGCCTCTTTTATACCTAAACAAAATAACGCTCGAACAACAGCTTGGCAATACAAACACATAAATGGGCTTATGAATTTCAATTACGATAAATGCAAACTCATTAAATTCGGTGGCATGCGCTCAATCTTAGTATGACATAAACCCATGAAAGCCAGCAACTCACACTGGAATTATACTTGCTGATTTATTTAAATGTTTAGAAACCATATTTGACCAAATATGAAAAGGCCGAGCATCAGTAGTCTCCATCTTAGCGCTTGAAAATAAAATTGTCAACATAAAATCTATAGTCCATTGTCCCTTCTACACTTGTGAAAATATCATTTCCTTCGATCTTTTAAAGATGCAACCTTTGGCACAACATGAAAAAGTGACCTAATGAAAGTTGGAAAAATAATCAAATTTGCTGCCAAAAGCAACCAGCACTTGCCCATCTAAACACGTATAGATATCGCATTAAGCTTGATAGGATGGTACCCTGCCGAGGTAGAAAATGACAAAAGAAAACTGTCTATTCTTTAAAAGTAATGCACCCTTGATCCACGTTTGCTGTCCAAGAAACTATTTATTTACCGCCTAAAGAAATAGTAGATCAAGACTTTTAATTCAATCGGTTAAAACAATCTCCACAATTCAATTACATCATCAACATTCTGGATATTCGCAGCCAACCAGAAGGAGTATATCTGTGCAATTTCAGCTCTAACTTATCGGCAATTTGCGAAAACAATAACCTTTACCAAACGCAGCATTGATACATGTGATATCTACAGCCGCACACTAATAGAATGCCCAAGTTACACTCTCACGAGCAACAGAATGCTGATTTGTGAGATACGGTTACCAGCAAATTAGCACTGTATCTCTCGTCAACTGACAGTTAGTGAATCCTTTTTCATAGCGTTGTAAGGCACAACACCCACACATTCTTAGTAATACATTGACTGGTCAAATAATTGGATACATTCATAAGGTCACAAAATACTACCATCTGTCGGTCAACAATTGACTATTACCTACGAAGACACTAGTGTTCAATTATTGCCAGCTTGGCATGTGTTTATCTTATCTCAATCTCTTATGAATTATTAAAATGTATATCAAAACATGCAATATCACTAACAGAAGTGAATAGTAGCTTCATGATTCAGAAAGTTAATTTTATTTGTGGTCAACCATTTTTTGTGTTGTTTTTCAAATCGAAATAATACCATATTCCTTTTCTGAACACTGTGTGGACATTATTTTTCGATGACGTCACTACTTTCGTCATAACGTATAGAAAATATCCGCGCATGGACATTTTGTTTTCGAATAGATCGTTTTTCTTTTCGTTGCTTGCATTTGAGAAACTCGTCAGGAAGTGCGAGGTTAGAGCTCTGTAAAACCGGTTTAAGCACCCCAGACGGTTCATATTGCCGACTGACCGTTCCAAGGCGGTAACTGTCGGGTTTGCTCTTTTCCTTAATTGACTCATCACAAATTTGTTCTTACTTTTCGCTTGGCTTGCATGTGAAATACCTTTGTTCTGTGCCTTTTCGGAGTTTGGTATATGTTGCAATACTCATAGGACTTAATCATATATTTTTATTCATGATCACAACAATGTTACTTGTGCAGTGTGGCGGTCGTAAAAAATCTCCCCGTGCATGTGATCTATGTTGTCATTTAATTCATCCTATAAGGATTGTTACGTGTATTTCCTTTGATGGACATTGTACTTTGGTTCTTCAATTCCATCTTCACATGAACAGGATGCTACAGTCCTTTATTCGTCTCTGGTCATGTTTGTTCATGATTCAGAAAGTTAATTTTATTTGTGGTCAACCATTTTTTGTGTTGTTTTTCAAATCGAAATAATACCATATTCCTTTTCTGAACACTATGTGGACATTATTTTTCGATGACGTCACTACTTTCGTCATAACGTATAGAAAATATCCGCGCATGGACATTTTGTTTTCGAATAGATCGTTTTTCTTTTTGTTGCTTGCATTGGAGAAACTCGTCAGAAAGTGCGAGGTTAGAGCTCTGTAAAACCGGTTTAAGCACCCCAGACGGTTCATATTGCCGACTGACCGTTCCAAGGCGGTAACTGTCGGGTTTGCTCTTTTCCTTAATTGACTCATCACAAATTTGTTCTTACTTTTCGCTTGGCTTGCATGTGAAATACCTTTGTTCTGTGCCTTTTCGGAGTTTGGTATATGTTGCAATACTCATAAGACTTAATCATATATTCTTTTTCAATATATGTGTTGCAAACCAGTACACTATTAACATTATTATTAATCATATGCCAAGATGATACTGACTTACATGTACGTAAGTTAAGGCTCGCTCACACGGAGTTACAGCAAATGATTAATGGTTAAGAAATGATCGTAACTTAATTCACTGTGATCTAGCCTTCATTGCTTTAAGTACATCCTTAAGCTCAAATGAGTTGTTTTGTGTATTTTGAAACGAATAAATTATGATGTAACGTTGTAACCAGGGCCCATGAGCTTTAAAACAAAATAAGCCAAATTACCCAATTCCAAGTATTATCATCCTTTTTATTGTTATCATTACCATGTCAGCTTACAGCTAGTGTAAAACCACAATTGTTTTTCTGAAAAGAAAAGATGATAATAATTTAACTTTAATGAATGATATATTAAAGCTATAAACTTACCTACTCCATTCCCCAAAATAAATCATGCTTTATTAGGTTCTCATAACAATGTGTACCATTCGTGTTTCCAGCCAGGGTTTTTTCGTCCACCAGGTCGAATTTTCAATGTCAAGTAGCGGTTCAGCAATCAGTCCATTCACCTTCAAGCCTGGCCCAAAGCACACATTCCCTACTATTAGGTCCAGAAGTCCACAAAACAAACCTACCTCATATTCTTAACAATACCTGCTGCAATGCAGTTTTTAGCAATCTAATCTTTTTTGCTTGGTATTACTAAAACACACGTGCTTCCATTTTATAAACACGACAAAGATTAATGGTTACCAGCTCTTCGCTCCACGGCATCACAATACCAAAATTGTAATAAAAGAAGCACGTCGCTAAGTAATTTATGTTACACAATTTATCAAAATCTCGTATGAATGGTAGCTATGCCTTCTATTCCGTTTCGAAAATGCAAGGCGGTTGTCATTTAAATTGTATTTTGTTAATGCCACAATGAATGGTAAAAACATTGTTCACGCTCTTTATATATAATGTATATCTTTATTGTATCTCATATATTATAGTCTGGGTGTACATTATATTTGCTGAACTGTGGGAAATTAATGTATAACGTCCAATACAACGTTTATATATACGTATATATGTTTTATATGTTCTTGTTTTTTTCTCGCCCAACACTTTAAATATGTTAGTACGGGATAATTTATCTGTTTAATTAATGCAGTAACTTTCTTAATCTGTGCATTTAGTCCTTGTGAGCGCGTGTGCAAACGTAAATACGTGTGTCTGACCGCATGCGTGTGTAGGCAAGTGACTATATACCTATTCATTACATGAAGTCATAATAGGACATAAGTTACCGACATGAAGTCATTACCAGGTATATTATTTTGAGGTAAAGTATACTTGGCTTGCATGTGAAATACCTCTGTCCTGTGCCTTTTCAGATTTCGATATATGTTGCAATGCTCGTAGGACTTTGTCAAATATTCTTATTCAGTAAACTTGTTTTGGTATAGTATATGGATTTTGGGGTATTATATAGAGCTGTTGAAAACATTGTGCATTAACTATCTAGGTGTTTCTGTGCATGTACCTATTGCCTCTTTCATATTGCCAATAAGGCTTGAAAATCCAGTCGTAGCCCTTCTGGGCTACGAGTGCTTTGACTGGTTGAAATGTATTTTAATGTAATGAGTTACCGAGCTTTAGAGTTAGTGACTCTTACCTCTTTGACAATGAAGCCCCAGTCTTGTTTTGGACAATTTAAATTCATGAAAATGTTAAACTTATGTCGGAAAATGGCTCATAGTACAGATATGCATATTGTTTATCGTTTAACAAAGTGTTCATTTGTTCTAGCTTTTGTGACCTTCAATAGCTTCCTTGCAATTTTAAGTTAAGAAATTCACGAACATTGCATTTGTCATTAGCTAATATGGGTCATGCATATTTACGTTTGTAATGTGAACCTAAATGATTGCTGTGAGGACGAAAAAAAACTAATTGTGCAAGTAATATTAGAATAATAATATGAATTATTCTTTTTTGTACCTGTGAAAAATGGAAGGCGGTCATCCTCGCTGCTCCTTTGTCGGCTCTACGATTTATCTGCACATTATTCTGTCATGCCTTTTACATTTTTGTGTAGTAGACGTGACTATTTCAGTGTTACATCATATTCTTTAATTTTTTATATTAAATGTTTAGCGCTAATGACCTAGATGTTTACTTAAGTATCAAAACAAACATTATGATGTTAAAGTGAACTGCATGAATATGTAGCAAACCTTTGAAATGTGTAAACCGTTATAGTAAAAGCATTTGTGCTGCAATAAAACATGCAAACCGTCCCATGTCGGTGGAGTTTGAATTATATGTTTCTTCCTTTATTGAATTTTTAGGTAATATAGAACCCTACGCCCGAATTAACCTGAACGTCAATTCTATTTACTGTAGTGCTAGTTATATGTCTTAAGCTGTATGGTTATTATAATACAAGTAAACAAACGTTAATATAACAATCTTGAGCATTGCACACATTCGGTATATTTCGCAAACTTATTTAGAATTAGTATATAAAAAGGAAGCGCTGGCTGAAAAGATTGTAAATACACGCAGTCTTTATTGCTCAGCTCTATGTCAGCTTACACTAAATGAACTATGGAAGGCAAGATTCACCACTCATTGCAACATTCGAATGCTCGGATAATTGTTTATCCGAACGTTCGAACGTTCGGAACAAGTTTATAGATACAACAAAGAAAGTTGAGCTGATATGGTTGACGTAAAACTATAAAAAAAAACTTGTAAAGAATTGTGCAACGGTTTTAACAGTAAGAACCGAGTGTTCCAATTTAAGGAAAGTTTATGTGTCGATATTTAGTAATAATTTCTCGTCAGTTACTTTCGTAATTAAAACAAAATAGGAAAGAATACGAGTTTGTAACATGTGTGTGTTTATTTCTGTCATGCATAAATAAATGTACTTGGCAAACAAAGAAATTTTGTGAACGGTTGAACCATAAGAACTGATGTTTCCAATTCATCTTGTATAGAATAAAACAAAACAGTCTGACCAGTATATATACCCAATCCTAATTTTGAGTTATACTTTATTAACATTATGTGGATGTTGTTTCACCCCATGGCACTGGTATTATGTCTCCGATACAGGCTAGTAGACAGTGGCAAGAAGTGTTAATTATGCAATTGTTAGCTGTGGTGGGGAATGTAGATGTGAGTGTCGCCCGCTAAGGCTGCTAGCAAGAGAGGATATCGTTGTCAAGGAAACAGCCAGCATGACCCCAAGATAAGACCCCCTCCCCCACATGATCACCTTACCAGCCACAGGTGTGAAAGAAAATCGTTCCACTCGTAGATCTCACACCTTCCAGCCCTTTACCCTACCTTTCTCCTAAATTGGCATTTATAAGTTTCAACACTTATTATTAAGCATACTAATTATTACAACCATTATAACACACCAATAAGCTGTACATATACAATGTATTGCATTCTTTTGAGACATTTTTGTCTTACAAACAGCGTGCATATTTGCTTTTCCTATGAATAATACACCAGAGTAGATTGATAATGATATATAAGCCCACAAACCCATAAAAATATTTGGTTAAGTGATGTATAAAAGGTGGCTGTTCAGTCCTTATAATTGTATATAATAAACAAATCACGTGATCTAATTAATTATTCATTGAACCAAATTTTGACCAGACGGGTTCCAAGATATTACTCGCCTACTGAGCTGTACCGTATGCGAGCGGGTAACAGTTTGCTATATTACACTATCGGCTGCCTGCCAGTGGGAATTCCCCAGGTTGAACAATAGCATAGTGGATAAAGTTAATAGTCCATACGCTGCTGATATAAAGGAAAAAAACGACAGCAATCTTAACGATCTTCATATTCTGATGCCATGACAAGACTTATTATCTAACCACCAAAATTTAACGCATCTTAACAGGTAACAGGTTTGAATTATAAATAGTTAAGGTGTGAACACTAACCGTTTGAGCTAGAAACAGCATGTCCTTGGTCGTTTTTGTTATATGATTTCAGTTTAGTCGAAACAAATTTGTTTAAGTTTTCTTTGGAGAAGAATCTTGTTTTGTTAACCGAATGTTCGAATGCTAAAAATACATTCGGACGTTCGATATATATCCTACACGACTCATGGAGTATCTTTTATAAGAAAAATATATGATATAGATCTAAAAAAATATTCACACAACTCTTTACATCTGTGGCTAGGTTACCTTTAAACAGACAGGACTGTGGTTTCTTTGGTTATACCACATTTTGATAGTCATACTTTTTCTATCTATTTCAAAAATTTCCCCTCAACAGTTGGAAACATGAATTCGCACTTGATTTTCCTAGAAAATATTTAATCAACCCGTCTTAATTTGAAATAGAAATGGACATGTAAGCATGTCTTACCGTATTATTTAATCTGTAAGATTATATTTTATTTAGTTACTAATTTAAACGCTATTTATTTGTTGTTTAACCTTTTTACATACACAAACATCATCAAAACAGAATGTAAAACTAATTTAGTAAAGACTTAAAATTCTAGACAAGGTTGTCTGGTGGTTTTAGATTTCAATAGTGTTAATTTTGCTGATTGCAGTTAAAATAAAAATGTATTCTGACATCTTTTCCTTAAACCAAGCTTGTCAGGGTCTGATTTACAGAAGCATCTTTTCCATTGCACTTTAGATAAATGTTCATTTAACACATATTTAGATGTTTCTTTCGTATGGCACACCCACAATTGTGTTTTATTGTTAATAGGTAAAACGGGTATATTTAACTACTACATTGCTCAGCGTCAATTTATCAAGTTGATCGCATAAGAGGCAGTACCGTGATGAAATTACCAATGACATACGAAAAAAAGCAAAGGTACATTTTTATTTTAACTCACGCAATCAGAAAAAATAAACATTATTGAAATCCAAAACCACCAGACAACCTTAAATGTCTAGACGTTTACGTATTTACTAAATTATTTTTTCAATCTGTTCTGATGATGTTTGTGTATGTAAAAATCTTAATACAATAGTAGGTTAATGAATTTATAAAAGGTGAAACAACAAAGAAATAGAGTTTAAGTTAGTAACTAAATAAAAATGAATCTTACAGATTTTATCATACGGTTAGACATACTTACATGTCCATTTCTATTTCAAATTCAGACGAGTTGATTACATCCTCTTCAGTGAAAATAACGTGCGAATTCATGTTTTCAGATGCTGAGGTGTAATTTTTAAACAAAGAAAAGGTATGACTATCAAAATCTGGTATAACCAAACAAAACACAGTACTGTGTGTTTATACCTTACTACAGATGTAAAGAGTTGTGTGAATATCTTGATAGATACATCATTACTCGTGTTTATGTATATGGTTCTCAAATGTTAGCTTGTTATCAAGTTTGTTTGTTAACGTCCTTCACTTTGCTATTCCGTGTCCACATTCATTAAATTTTCTTGGTTATCATTTCTAAAGCCGATCTTTGACCATTCTAACATATCGAATATATCTTTGGGAAGTTTGACATAGTCCTCAGCCTCATCTGTTGTCCGGAATAGTGTCATGTCATTAGTAAACAGATATATATCGCCTTGATTTAAGATACTTTATGTAAACGTCATGTTGAGACGTCATTGCCATCTCTTTGTTTTCTATTGCTTGAACAGCTTGTGTGGACATAACAGAAAACTGTCCAAAGTTGTACAACTTTATTTATCAATGAGCTCAGTATGTCTTCTTAATCAAATGTTTTAAAGTAGAAACAGTGAGTTTGACTTAAATTAAGAAAGGACTCGTCTCATTTTATTGCGACAATCTCACTACCATAATGTCTGTTTTTTCTAAATATAAAAAATTAACGCAAAGTGATCACATGTTATAACTATCATTCCACTAAGGCGCGTAGGACGTAATATGGAAAAGTCTTCCAGTTGAAATGGTGTGCGGTCTCCCGGTGGTTAAGCATTATTTGGCAGTGGCGTTTCTTCATCAAAATAGCTTGTCGTTGATGTAACGATCACAATTGTGTGATTTAGTCTTTGTAATTATTATTATTGTTATTATTACTATTATTATTATTTTTATTATTATTATTATCATTATTATTATTATCATTATTATTATTATTATCATTATCATTATTATTATAATTATTATTATCATTATTATTATTATGTCAGTTTTCATTATTGAAATCGACAGCATGTGGCTTGGAGCCTGATGATAGCAGACGAGACGACAATCTTGGCAGCCTGGTAGCAAAGGCAATAAAAATATGCTCTCTAAATGTGAGTGGCTTAAGTAGATACATAAAACCTCTAGTTTTAAAGTTCAAAGATTTAATTTATGAACACGATATTAGTTGTTTCACAGAAACTAACACTGCTGAAAAAGACACAAACTTGGACATTCCGGGATATTTTTATTATGTACAACATAGAAAACAAAGAAGCACGAAAAGGAAGAAGAAAAAAACAATTGTCTAGAAAATAGCTTGTGCTTGTGAATATATCTTGTGAATTAAATTGAAATACGTTTTCCAAACTAAGTCGGAACCTCTGCTACTAGGAGCAGTGTACATACCACCGGATAACTCAAACTACTGGAAGGAAGACTTACTCTCTGATTTTGAAAATGAAGTATTAAGTAAATGCGCTGCATGTAAAGACGTCATCTTAACGGGAGATTTTAACAGTAGGACCGCTTTGCATCGCGATTTTATCCCATATGATGTAGACAACAAATACAGAATATTAAAAGAGCTATCTATTTCGCTTAAAAGGTCGTCTGCTGATAACAGAGAAGTAAATATAAATGGAGCAAGACTAATGAAAATCTGTCAAAATAATAACCTACTCATGTTAAATGGACGATTTTCTCATGACAAAGATATTGGTAAATGCACTTTTTTCAAAGAAATAACTAAAGGCGATACAAAGATTCCACAGCAATCATTCATCGAGTATCCTTTTGCAATTGTTGACTCGTTTAAATTGCTGAAATCATTTGATGTTGTTAATCATACGTTTAGTGATCACCATTCACTTGTCTTAGAACTTAAAGATAAAACTTTATAAAATAAATAATGTAAAACCGAAATCAGATTTTTATCAAGGGGAGACATCAACAACCACAATTCAATACAATAAATAAATGCACTAAAGCACAACTAATATATTCTCCCGAAATTTCCCTCCCGAGAACACAAACGGATTTTCAAAATACACAAGGGAAAAGAGAAACTTTTGTTTTAAAAGACAATCCGTTCAGTTGATGCTTTCTCGTCGTTGTCATTTGTTTTTGTTTTTGCTTGTTGCAAGATGTGTTATTAACAAACACAATGTGCTAATATTCGACTAAATAAAGTGAATGTATATGATGATGATATGTTGTGTGATTCAATTCTCGTGCATTAATGCACAACATCTCATTGGAAACTGTTGCTATCTAGCTGTTTGTTTGATGTCTTTTTAATACCTTGTTGGCATCCTTCTGTCTCTAGAGACAACGGAATCTGCACCTGAGTATTTATTAAGTTGTGGGGCAGCAGCGGCGACTGTGGCGGAATAAGCCAATGCGGCAGCTGCAGCTTCTGCCGCATTTGCTGCAAGTGTGGTCCTTGTTGGTTACTATTGGGGCATCAGTGGTAGGCTGGATTCTGTGCTGTTTACGGCTCTTTTTTCCTCACGCTGGATCTCTCTCATCTCCTCAGCCTGCTTGATGCCGGTTTTTGACATTTGCACACCAGCTAGAGCGATCTGAGGATGCTCCTAAGAGATCTGCTGGATTGATGTTGCATGACTTCAGATCCCTCTTGCAGACATCATTGTAGCGCAGGGCTGTTCGTCCGATTGACCGTGTTCCAGTGGCGAGCTCGCCATAGAGGATGTCTTTGGGATGGGGCCATCGTCCATCCTGCATACGTGTCCGAGCCAGCGTAGGCACCTCTGGGAGAGGGTGGCGAACATGACTGACATGCCTGCCTTGGCAAAAACATCGTTGGAGATGCGATCCTGCCAGGTGACGCCGAGAAGTCGTCTGAGGTTGCGCATGTTGAAGGCCTTCAGTCTTCGTTCTTGGTGCATGTACAGGGTCCAAGCCTCACCTTCATACAAAAGGGTGCTCGGCACGCATGCTTGGTAAACCTTTATCTTTGTGTTGAGGGTCAGCATGCAGTTATCCCACACACGCTTCGATAGGCGGGCTACGGCGGTTGCTGCTTTGCCTATCCTCACGTTGAGCTCGGCATCCAGGGATAGGTTGCTTGAGATTGTGGAGCCGAGGTTTTTTAATTTGTCCACCACCTCCAGTGTGTGATTGCCTATGGTAATTGTGGGAGTGGTGCTGATATCCTGACCCATGATGTCTTCTTGAGGTTGATGGTGAAGCCAAACCCTGTACACGCCTTCGCAAAGAGAGTGATGAGTCGCTGAAGGGCGGCTTCCGTGTAAGCAGTGGGGGCGGCATCATCAGCAATGACCATCTCCCGGATGAGGGATCTATGTTGTCATTTAATTCATCCTATAAGGATTGTTACGTGTATTTCCTTTGATGGACATTGAACTTTGGTTCTTCAATTCCATCTTCACATGAACAGGATGCTACAACCATTTATTCGTCTCTGGTCATGTTTGTTCATGATTCAGAAAGCTAATTTTATTTGTGGACAACCATTTTTGTGTTGTTTTTCAAATCGAAATAATACCATATTCCTTTTCTGAACACTATGTGGACATTATTTTTCGATGACGTCACTACTTTCGTCATAACGTATAGAAAATATCAGCGCATGGTCATTTTGTTTTCAAATAGATCGTTTGCTTTTCGTTGCTTGCATTTGAGAAACTCGTCAGGAAGTGCGAGGTTAGAGCTCTGTAAAACCGGTTTAAGCACCCCAGTCGGTCCATATTGCCGACTGACCGTTCCAAGGCGGTAACTGTCGGGTTTGCTCTTTTCCTTAAATGACTCTTCACAAATTTGTTCTTACTTTTCGCTTGGCTTGCATGTGAAATACCTTTGTTCTGTGCCTTTTTCGGAGTTTGGTATATGTTGCAATACTCATAGGACTTTGTCATATATTCTTATTCATGATCACAACAATGTTACTTGTGCAGTGTGGCGGTCGTAAAAAATCTCCCCGTGCATGTAATCTATGTTGTCATTTAATTCATCCTATAAGGATTGTTACGTGTATTTCCTTTGATGGACATTGAACTTTGGTTTTTCAATTCCATCTTCACATGAACAGGATGCTACAACCATTTATTCGTCTCTGGTCATGTTTGTTCATGATTCAGAAAGCTAATTTTATTTGTGGACAACCATTTTTGTGTTGTTTTTCAAATCGAAATAATACCATATTCCTTTTCTGAACACTATGTGGACATAATTTTCGATGACGTCACTACTTTCGTCATAACGTATAGAAAATATCAGCGCATGGTCATTTTGTTTTCAAATAGATCGTTTTCTTTTCGTTGCTTGCATTTGAGAAACTCGTCAGGAAGTGCGAGGTTAGAGCTCTGTAAAACCGGTTTAAGCACCCCAGTCGGTCCATATTGCCGACTGACCGTTCCAAGGCGGTAACTGTCGGGTTTGCTCTTTTCCTTAAATGACTCTTCACAAATTTGTTCTTACTTTTCGCTTTGCTTGCATGTGAAATACCTTTGTTCTGTGCCTTTTTCGGAGTTTGGTATATGTTGCAATACTCATAGGACTTTGTCATATATTCTTATTGGTCTTTGCTCTAAGGCGGGTAAGGTTAAATAGGTTCCCGTCGCTCCGTGTGTGGAGGAAGATGCCATTTTCGGACTCGCTGAAAGCGTAGCGCAGGAGCAGGGAGAAGAATATTCCGAAAAGTGTCGGGGCCAGGACGCAACCTTGTTTCACTCCGCTCTTGTTTGGGAAGGGGTCCGATGATGCTTCGTCATACTGAACAGTGCCAGACGTGTTGTTGTGGAATGACATGACCATCTTCATAAGCTTGGTGGGGCATCCAATCTTGTTAATGAGGGCGAAGAGACCAGATCGACTGACCAAGTCAAATGCCTTGGTCAGGTCGATGAAGGCGAGGTACAGGGGACGTCGCTGTTCGTGGAACTTTTCCTGCAACTGCCTGAGGGAGAACACCATATCGATGGTTGATCGCTTGGCCCGTACCCGCACTGTGACTCGGGATACAAGCGATCAGCAGCCGGTTGAGGACTACCCTGGCGAAGCCTTTTCCAACAATGCTGAGAAGAGATTCCACGATAGTTGTTGCAGTCGCTGCGGTCGCCTTTGTTCTTATAGAGCGTGATGAACTTCGCATCCGTCATGACTTGGGGTATCAATTCCTCTTTCCAGCACTGTAACACAAACTCATGGAGGTGTCCAAGGTGGGAGCTCTCTTTTGCGGCCTTCACAACCTCTGGTGGGATTCCGTCATTGCCTGGTGCTTTCCCACATGACAGTGTGTCAATGGCCTTTCTGAACTCCTCGAGGGTAGGTGGCGAGTCGAGTTCTTTCATTGTGGTCAGTGGGATGGTGTTCTCCATGGCTCTGTCAGTAATGACAATCTCTCTTAAATATAACTCCCCATAGTGCTTAACCCATCTCTCCATATGCTCCCCACGGTCCTTGATGGTGATGCCGGAGGTGGGCTTGAGGGGTGCGGTTTTGGTGACACTAGGTCCAAAAGCTTTCTTTAACCCCTCATACATGGCACGGGTGTTTCCGCAGTCTGCAGAGTTCTGTATGTCACTGCAACGCTTCAGTAGTTGTTGGCGCACCTGCGGGCGATTCTCTTGGCGTTGTTGAATTCTCCGAGCACCGAACAGGGTTTTCTTCGCTGGTATCTCTCTAATCCTTGTTTCGATCTCCTCATAGAATGCATCTTAGCCTCGGCTGTGGAACAGAGTGTGGGGGAGTAGACGCTAAAGATGTGTGCAGGGCCTGAGGAGGTAGTAAGACGGAGTGAGAGGATGCGTTCGGTTCCCTGTGAAGGAGGTTCGACTGGTTGTAGGAGGGAGTTGCGTACTGGGAACCCAACTCCGCATAGTCGGCGCTCATCTGACCCCAGTCCGTGCCAGAAGAACGTGAAGTCATTCTCCTTGAGACTGCCACTGGAAGCGAGGCGTGTCTTCTGGAGGGCGGCAATGTCGATATTCCGCTTGGCCAGCTCGCGGTCGATGATGGCGTTTTTCCTGGCGTCGTCTACTTGTTGAAGGTCGTCAGATAGGTCAGGACACACTGTTCTGACGTTCCAGGTTGCCAGCCGCAGGGATGGTAGTTTCTTTTCCTTTTCCTTTCAATGTTAGCCTGGTGCTTAATTTTACAACAAGCCTCGCGATTTTGTCTGAGCTTCAAGCACCCGATGAAGCAAGCAAGTTGTGGCGAGGTAGTAACTTATTGCCCGGGTGCTGCCCGGGTTGAGGCGGGCGGTCACTTCCCATTGGAGTCAAAAGACTCCTCCCACAGTCTCGAGCAACCCCTAGCGCCCGGCTCTATGCCAAACGAGCCTTGGCTTATAACTGGTATCTGCTGCTCCCCGTGTTGAGTCTTCGCCGAGACGTCGAAGCTAGAGTGACCTCTCCATGTGCAGGACTGGGCGGGTTGTATGGAGAACCTAGAGTGCCCAGTGCAAGGATCCCCTTCTCGGCATTACTGACAGGCAAGGCGGAAAGACAAGCCGATACGGTCGGTGCCAGCGCAGCTGCAGGAGGTGCCAGAAGGCATCGCAAAGCTCAACCAACTGCCTACGGGTCTCCGTACCGGATTTTCTATCTGGGTTTACTCCTATAGCCTTTGACCAGCCAAGGTCGACCTGCAAGGCAGCAGGAAACTCATTGATGGCGAGGTTGATCATTGCCCGTGCAGATACGAAGCATCTGTCCACTGCCTGAAGATGTCTTTTTATAATAGAACATTGTATATCGTATGCGAGCTCACTAAAACACGTGATAATGAACTTGAAAATGGTTGATGCGTTGCTTTTGCTTAAAAAACACTACCAGGAAATATAAACACATAAATAATCCGTGGGTGGGTGAGAAGCGTTCATTCTCCATGAGGAATATGAATAAAATAAAGTTTGAACATGTTACACCAGTACAATTTATTTAGAAGTAAACTGTTAATGGCATTTGAAGCGATCACTTTATGCACGATGCAAATTATACGATATGACACATAATATAAGTTTTTTTTTATAAACAAAGGTAAAGTGCTCCGACAAACAGTACCGTTCATTTCAGTTGTATCTCTTAAACAAAGCAAACATTATAGAAAAATGAAACAAAACCATTGTAATACGTCATGAAAGATAAATAAAAAGTAAATTATGTTTTTACCAAACGAAAGGTTAGCAATAAAGTATTGTGGAGAAAGTCGGGAATAGATTGACAGTGTGGAAATTAAAAGGTTACACTATTCTTTAATCATTAAAATGTATACATACCACGTTGAGAATGGTGCATAAAATGGTAGTGCATTTACACATATTATAGCTATTTTAAATCTATAACAACATATTGTTATGTACAGTAGTACACCAGCGTTTAAGGTTACACTAGTCAAGTTAAGGGTTGTCTACCGTTGTGGTTTTGATGACGTAGAATTCGCGTAGCTGCTAGAAGAAAAGGATCATGCTAGAAAGTTCAATTGTTTATTTTAAACTGGTTTTCGAGACTGTTTTGGGTACGTGAATGTTCTGGAAATTATTTGGGTATATATAAGAGCGTTTTTGCCGAATTAAAGTAAGTTTGAAAGTTTGAACTAAAAGTTTGCTTTAGAGATTGGACATATCGTTTGGAAATACTTGCAGCTTATATCTTAATCTTTCTCTGTTGGAACTTACGTGGACTTACTATATTCTATAGTGATCTAAATATTAAAGTGTTGAATTTGGATTATATAATTAACATTCGTGTATTGTTCTACCTTTGGATTATTTCAACTGTGCTTATCGACGATGACATTCTACTAATAACTCTTCAGGATTATTCGACGTTAGATTATTTTTGCATTATTAAAGAGACACCTCCTAAATGGGCAAACTGTAAGCTAACATTAATTTTGCTTTCTGAAATTTTGTCTCATTTATTTGTTATCGTTTGATTACGCCATAGATTTAATTGTTTATTAAAATAAGACACTATTTTGTACTAGTTTGTACTAGTTTGTTGCTGGCTTATTCTTTCTGTTACACCATTTCGACGTTTAGTAAACGTGCCATTTTATAAATAAACTTATATAGCGACACCGGTCGTAACAATATCTTACTATCATAAACTGTTCATAATGATATATAATTGAGTATTTGTTGAAAATTTACCTGGGATTGACGGGTAGTGTGTACCTTTTTGTAATTTGCTGTCGTATAATTACCAAGAAACATAGGCAGATTACGGAATTAAGCCTGTTGACATTCGAAAAATGTTCCTATACCGAATGTTAACATGTCATTCTGTTTAATTATGTTTTTCTTTTTAATGGCTGGTTTATGTGTATAGCATTGTTAAAGTGTGTTATATAAATTTATCTAATTCTGCTTTTAAAGCTGAACATATGAAACGGTGATTACAATGTATTGTGTTACAGAAGGATATAAAAGAGGATATGTTATCTTGCATGAATACTATTAATTTCTGTTATGCAGGAATAAAATGATATAATTCTGTGTCCAAAGCTGTTCTATTTTATAAAGCTAACTAAATGCATTATAGATCGCAATAAGATTTAAGGTTTGAATATTTTCTGATTAAGTTTTCCTATTAAGGTTTGTCACGGATTCTTAAAAATGCGCTTCTGGGAGATTTTTTTTTCTTTTGAAAATGCCGTATTTACCCTACCGTAAATTGTATAGATATACATTTTCCAGAAGAAAAAAGTATGCACAGAGTTTTGTCTAAATATTGGTAGAAAGAAATTATGTTTTAATCATTATTCAACCATAGTACATATTGATTAAGATATATACTATATAATAATATCAAATAATGAAATTATTAAAATTTAATTAAGTGTTAACATTGTTTCAATGCTTCCGAAGGAAGTTTAACTCATCATTTGCAAAGCATATTTGCATTAATAAATTTAAAAAAGGAATAGACTGACCCTCGCTGTTATAAAGAAGGGTATTATTTCTTGAAACATATACCACGTTGTGATATTTATGACATAATGCATTATATTATTACTACTACTACTACTACTACTACTACTACTACTACTGCTACTACTACTACTACTATTACTACTACTACTACTACTACTACTATTACAACTACTACTACTACTGCTACTACTATTTATAATAATAATGATAATAATAATAATAATAATATAAACAGTCGTTAAATTAACAGTAAATCTGTCAAACATAAAATAGGATGCCAATATAACTGTCATCAAAAGTTTGATTCAAATATTTTTAACAGATTTGGGACATTGTCAAATAATAACATCGAACATGGACATAACAGTGCATAATATGCGTTTAGTCAGTGCAAACTATTGTTATAATCTTGATGCGCCCTTTCAGTCAATCTGTTACTCGTATGTTGCATTGTCCAATTTGGTAAACATTAAACTGTTCAATGGATCTAGCTGCAGTTAACTTATTGATATTATAGACAGAAAACATATCTAAAAGATGTTTCAGTAAATTAAAGGGACACATCTGATGGTAAAATATGCTAATTTCGAGTTATATATCCAAATAATTTGATTATCAACTGCTAATGGTCATATAACTTATTAAGTCGACCCTAAAGTTCGGGGGTTTATTAATTATAAGCCGACCAAGTGGTGTTTACATTTGAAAAGTTCGTAACTCAAACTCCTCGACAATGTTTACAAACATAACACTAAGTAACGCGCGTAATGCATTGTGGATACTATTTTCTTGAATCTCATTGGCCAAAAAATCCAGCATGGCCAGCAGAGCCAGAAGACTAACATTTTCGGCGTTGAAGATAGAAAGAAGTGAATGCATTCGCAACAACCGTTCACAATCATTGATTATTTACGGTGCTTTTACCAAATGGATGGATTTACGAAACATTATGTTAATTAGAGTAAACAAACAACTGGCCAAGCTTCATTAGGAAAGGTACGTCAGTTGTTTGTTTGTTTTTTTCAAACGAATTGTCGACACATTTCGATGTTTTCTTATATTCGGTATTTTTTATTGTTGTCTTCTTAACCTTTAAGCTACATTTCTTTAGTTTTAAGATGTTTTAGGATGTGTCCAATTTAGTTAAGAATTGAAAAGGCGCTGTTACAATAATTCGTAATTTATTTGAAAATCGCCGAAAAAATGGTCTTAAAACGTCGATTTTAGATGACAACAGGATATTTGTTACAGAAATGTTCGACTTATTAACTTAAAGATCTTGTTGCTGTTGAAATCTAGCAATAAAAACAATATTTCGTACATGGCAAATTGTGGCAGTTGCTCTCATGAACTGATGATGGATAAGGTGGTAGATTGAACTCAATACCACCACAAAAACAATTAGGCTTTAGCCTATTTGGACGCATCATACGGTAAACATGGGTTTTGAAGAACTTACAATAAGGTCACTGTTACATTTTTTTACATTTTTGTGGACTTCCTCAAATTATTTACAGAAACCTATTATTCATAGTTACTGCCTCTGAGAAATATGATCATGACACTATCACTCACATAGTGCTCACTGATATATTACAAATTGCCTTCGAGTGTTGCCAAACTTATTTTGTAGCATAAAACTGTAACCACCACAAATCTATATGTCTTGTTATAAGTACAAAATGAGGGTGATATTGTTTAGATTTACTAGTTAAAAATTGAAGAGGTGAAAGTTAGTGACTGATTTCCTAATCTATGCTATCACTTAAATATTTTTATCTATTTTTCTTGAGTAAATTTTTTTTATAAAAACCCTGAATCAATGGTAAAATATAAGATGCATATTAATTCAAAGTTTTTTTCTTTTAATCTTTAGATGTTAAGGATTCAAAATAATATCTTTATTTTCTGAGAGAAGCGTATCAATTAATGTGCTAAATGTTCATATGATTCTCTCCTGAAATACCTGATTATGATTTTTTTATTGTTTCAGCATCAGATAATTCAAAACCCAGCATTCTCTTCTGGTCCAAAACTTCGCCAACAAAATGCTAACACCTAAGCCAAATAGCACTACATGTACAGGTTGATATATTTCTTTGCCATTTCTATTTTTTATCATACTGCTTTTACCAGCATGATGCCAAGGGGTATGATTGCTGACTTAAAACTCATACAAATCCTTGGCCTCTCACTGTGTGGTTGTAGCTGTGTAATACGGACAGAGTGTGTAAGTGGTCCGGTAGAGCATTCTCGCCTTGTTAGCGAAGGGTCCCGGTTTCGAGTCCCACACCGACTGCACATCCCCCCACATGTTACATTAGTGCCTAACGTAAATGACCAGCGATTAATATAGTACAGTTGCTTAAGGGGTGCTTGTTGGTTACATGTAGAGCTAATGGTCTGTGGAAATTTGAAGATAAATTTCAAGTTGCCCTAGGTGTATGTAGCCGGGTGATCGTGAGATAATGTGTAAAGGGTTCATTTTTTTAAGTAGGTAGAGCATATTGCCTGTTAGTGAAGGGTCTGGCTGCTCATTTTTCTGGGTATGTTACATGGGTATGATTTTTAGATGGGATAAAGGACTTAAAGTGGAAGTGTTCCAGTTGTGGCAGTGCTTCTACCCATACATTTGTCAATAGACAGATGTTAATATAATGATTAATATAACTGCAAAAACAGCTCAATTTTGCAGCTTTATATTTATTTGTGGTCTTCCTTCTATCATAAATAGTTATATGTTGGATTTTGGATCACTTGATTGCCACTGCAATTTGTTAGTTTTCCAGATAACATAGAACACACCTATTTACAGTTTATTTCATCTGACCTGCTTTACAGGTAAATATTTCTAAGTACCATACCTTAGGGAATCAACATATCACTTGATTGGGGCGTTTGGTAGACAGAAAAAACAACACTAGATAGCTAGACCAGGATGATCCCGAAGTGATGACAAAGGCTGATGTCATTTGAGTAGATTGTACTTGATCCAATATTGCAGAACATTTCTTAGTAAGTTGTTTATTGTTATTGTTTTACAATTACAATTACAATTACATGGCATTTATATAGCGCAAAAATTATGTAGACATATTCTATTGCGCTTCACACAAGTCCTAAGATTTTGAATCATGTTAAGAACAACACTATGTACACTATGATAAACACAGTTTTCTAAATCAGTGAGACTGGAAATGCCGCAAGATTAATTGTGAAACTGTTGGAACAAGTGTGTTTTGAGTCGAGCCCTAAATGTTACTTCACATTGAATGTTTTTAAGAGAGCTTGGAAGATTATTCCACAGTTTTGCGCCAACTACAGCTAATGACCGGTCTGCAAGTTTTGTACGCCGTCTGGGAATATGAAAGTTGACATCACTCTGTGAACGCAATCTATATCGACTTGTATTCTTATGAACAAACATATCCTTGATATATATTGGAGCTGTTCCGGCGATTACTCGAAAGACCAAAACAAGGACTTTAAACATAACTCTTGCTTTAACTGGGAGCCAATGAAGTCGTTTCAATAGTTCAGCACTTGGATGGTGGTACGAAACATTTAGCACAACCCTTGCAGCATGGTTTTGCACACGCTGTAGTTTGTTGACTTGGTATGCTGGAATATCAGTGTAGAGACTGTTACAGAAGTCAATGTGAGAGTGAACTAATCCATGTACCAAGGTTTCAGTAGATTCTTGAGTAAGATGTCTCCGTAGTGTTCTTAAATTGCGTAACTGAATATTGGCTATTTGACATTTCTTCTGGATATGTTGGTCAAAGCTCAGAGTATTAGTCATGATCACTCCAAGGTCCCTGACTTGGTCAACACATTTAACATTAATACCTCCAACATTCACTTTCTCTATATTTAGTTTATTCAATTGCTGTTTAGTTCCATAGAATATTATTTCAGTTTTTGATTGATTCATTTTAAGTTTATGGGTTGTCATCCATGTAATAATATCGTTCAGGCAGCAGTCAAGCTGTGCGAGTACTGAGGATACATTACTAGGATTACCTGCTTCAATGGACAAGGCAAGCTTGTGGTCATCTGCGTAACCATACAGACTCGCAGCAGAATATTTTTCAACAACCTTATTTAGAGCTGAGATATACAGAGTAAAGATTACAGGCCCAGCACAAGAACCCTGGGGGACTCCGAATCTCAAAGGTTCACTGTCAGACTTTGACTGGTCTATAATGACTGACGTTGTACGGTTGGTTAAGTAGGATTCAATCCATTTCAGTGGAGTATCTTGAATACCAAAGTCTTGTTGTAGTAGCTCTAGCAATATAGGAACGTCAATGGTGTCAAAAGCAGCACTCAGATCTATCATAACCACAATTGTCACTTTATTATTCTCAATGTTTTCTAGTAAATCATGATACATTTTAACCATGGCCGTTTCAACACCATGATATTTTCTGTACGCACTTTGGTAAGCTGGTAAAAGATTGTTGTCTTCAATGTACTCATTTATTTGATTTAATGCTGCCTTCTCTAAAATCTTTGAGAGGAATGTTAGATTTGAGACTGGCCTGTAATTTGGAAGTTCAAGTGGAAGACCTTTTTTCTTAAGTAAAGGTTTGATTACTGCATTTTTCCAGTCATCAGGAAACACACCAGTAAGTAGTGATTGATTCACAATTTCAGTGACAATTGCAATAAAATGAGCAAAGTACTTTTTAAGTTGAATGGTAGGTATCACATCAAGTTCACAAGTTGAGGATTTGGATGCAAAAACAAGTCTTTTGATATCACTTTCTGACAGAGGTTCAAACTCTGAAAATTTTCTATCCATTAAAGATGTGCTATGACTGGAAGAACTATCAGTTGCATAGGACGGTAAGTTGTCAAGTTCATTTCTTAGCTTAGAAATCTTATCAGCAAAATATCGTTGGAAGTCATTTGCCAGAGAAACTGAGCTGCTATGAACTGGAAGAGGATTGTCCTTGGACCTTCCCAATAAGTCTGAGGTTACAGCATACAACTTTTTAACATCACCGGCTGCCTGTCCAACTTTGTTCTGGTAATAATTGTCCTTTGCCAGAGAGAGTGCCACACTGTAGTAATTTCTTACGCGGTTATACACTTTCTTAGTCAAGTCAGATTTGTTACTCATAAATATCTTTTCTATTGATCGCCTGAAGTTCTTCAATTGTTTTAGGTATCCAGAGTGCCAAGGAACTGATGGTCTACAAATTAGAGTCCTAGTTGTGACAGGGGCATGTTTATCAATAATGTCTGATGTTGATCTGGTGAATTGAGAAACAAGGTCATTTACATTGGAATACTTCCCCACGATGTCATTAAAGATACATAAATCATTTTGTAAAGCGTCCTCTGATACATTTTTCCAATTGCGTGATTTCCGTACTTTCCGGACAAGAGGAGGTCGAGGCTGTTCAACATTACAGGTGACAAATGAGTGATCAGAGATGTAATAGTCTGAAGTCGGTTCTTTAAAGACCAAACGTTTGTCCTCTGTCTTGGTGATTATCAGGTCTAGTATATGACCACTAATGTGTGTAGGAGTACAAACATGTTGCGTTAGTCCAAACGTTCTTAAAAGTTCCTGAAACTGTTTAGAATAACAATCTGTGTTATTATCAACATGAATATTAAAGTCACCTAAGAACACTTGAGACTCAGACCTGGTTGTTATTTGATCAAGAAATTCTGCAAATTCTGACATGAACATAGCCAACGTCACGGGATTTCTCTCTGAATACGGAGGTCTATAAATACCAAAAATGACAAAAATGAGTGACTGACAACAAACTTTCCACTCAACACATTCAAATGATTGGAATAATCGTGGTGGACGTCTGGACACCTTAAGATTGTTTCTGTATAATATAGCAAGTCCGCCTCCTTTGCGGTCCGGTCGTGGGACATCATCAAACCAATAACCCTCCTGTGACAATTCCCCTCTAATTATGTCATCGCCATCAGGACACAGCCAAGTTTCGGTTATCACACAAAGGTCAATATCAACCTCAAGGATATGTTGGAGTAGTTCAGCTGTTTTTCCGCGAACAGACCTTGTGTTAACAGTACATAGTTTCAGGTGTTTTTTCCTTTGTGCATTAAGTAACAATGTGTGGTCAAGTTTAATCTGGATCAGGTTTTGGTGGTGAACACCTGCATTTGATTTTGTCCTCAGGCGACCACCTCTTTTCCCCCTGTATTTCAAAATACCAAGCTCTTTCAATAGTGTGAAAGTTTCTTTGTTAGGTAATGTAAGTTTTCTGGGTACAGATCTATAATCCCATAATTGCTGTCTATTGTAACGTATTACACATGGATTAGCCATAACCCCAGGTGAGATTTCACTCAGCAATATAGATGACATATTTATTGACATTTCCCTCCAATATATGAAGTTCAGTGAATATTTTTCATCAAAATTTCCTAATAATCCAAATATTATCCCAACAAACAACAACTGCATCTTGCGGACCAGAAATTCATTAATCCATATGACAAGAATCACATTTCCAAGTCCACTGGTTTAGACACAATAAATAAATTCATCAGAGCACAGTGAAATGCAGCCATTCACCAGGCGCAATTTTGTTTAGAAACATATTGAAGGAAGAAAGTACGCCCATAGTAGCAATGGTGGGCGAAGACCCCAGAAAATGTTTGGGAATTACCAATGGTGCACCTGAGGTCATCTTGAAAACCTGTTATCCATGAACAATGAAAACATTCAGATTCGGAAGAATATGACAGTCCAGTTGTTGAGCATTACAGGTCTTTTTACTTTCTTTGATGAAAGTTTTCAAACCACATGAGGCTCAAACCTAATTTGAAGTATCTGTCAATGTGTGATTTTTGCCAATCTGTTGTTATTATAGCATTTTTGTTAACTTTAAAAGCCATCATGTGTATATACTTGATAATCAAGGCAACATTTAAGTTGAGAAAGGTCTTTCTTCTGACTTTATCTGAATAAAGGTGGTTCATTAATCAGTGAAGCTTTTTTTAGCCAAATAATGTACACTATCAACATGTATTATTGTATAGATTCAAAATTGCAGCCCTCTGCTAATTAAGACATCTTAAGAAAGTATGACAAAGTCCTATGAGCATTGCAACATATACCAAACTCCAAAAAGGCACAGAACAATGGTATTTCACATGCAAGCCAAGCGAAAAGTAAGAACAAATTAGTAATTTAACGAAAAGACAAAACCCGACAATTACCGCCTTGGAAGGGTCAGTCGCAATATGGACCGACTGGGGTGCTTAAACCGGTTTTACAGAGCTCTAACCTCGCACTTCCTGACGAGTTTCTCAAATGCAAGCAATGAAAAGAAAACGATCTATTTAAAGCAACTTGGTCAAAGTTTAGTGCAGGAATATGACACAACCACTGGTCTTCATTTTTATGTTACAACATCACTTTTGCCTCATGAGTCAACATATTGTTCTTTATTGAAACACAGTTTAAGACTTTTACTGCATGCACAGTTTAAAGATGAATTATTTTAGTTTTTGAGCTCCGTAAGGTTAAAAATCCGGAACAATTGCAACACTTTTACTTTTCCAACCTAAACACAAGTATTTCAGCAGGCAGCATTTCACATGTAATATAGTGGTCAGAGGTATCAAATTAATAACAACGTATTGCATTTCTATATGAAGTTAAGTAGTTTTTGCCTTTTTGAAGCAAAAGAAAAACATTTTTTACAAACTGTGAAAAATTCCCTTTTAAAGCTATGTACACGTTGAAACCAGAAACTGTTTGTATTTCACTTACACAAACTACTGCCTAATAGCTGTCAAGCAAAGGCCAACGTTTGATTATATGAGACCCCCAGTTATTCAGATTTTGTCAACCTGTACAGGAAAAACACCTTAGGTAGATTATCAACGATAAATAAAGCTAAAGAGTAAAAGCTCCTACTGCAATGAAATGTATACAGTTATGGAGGGCAGTGCTAAACATGTTTAATATAAACATCTCAGCATGTAAACAATATATCTTTTCAGACATGTTCGAGTAATACTTATTTCAGAACTTACTTGCTATATTGAACTTTGTTTCTTGTTAAAATTAATGTATTTCTTAAAAGAAAAAAATGCATTTTTTAGTATTATGCACTAACATTGACCTGATCCTGACCCTAAATTTGTCATCGATCATTAATGCATCTCAGAATGAGATTCATTTCCAATAATATAAACCTTGTTTCAATAAATACAGTACGTTTATTTCTGTGGAAAGGTCAGGAGTAACTGCATGTTGGTGCATAATTTCACCTAAGTGTATTTTTTATAACTTGAAAATGTTTAGACATATCATACGATATTCTTTTTAATATAACTTTAAGTGTAAGAAAGTGAATAAAATGAAGTACACATCGATAAAAAGGACGTTTTTAATTCCAAAAGGCATTACAATATTTTCATACACATAAAAAGCAATAGACTAAAAACAAACTATAAAATTCTTTCTTTAAAAGTATAAAAACAGTTCTGAAATGTCAAAGGAGTCATGTAGCATAGGATTAAAGCTGATTTTATGCCTAAACTATTAATATGTGTATACTACACTGTAATGTTTAACTCGTGCAATAAAACAGCAGACCATGGATCTGGTAGAGCAATCAGTAGTGCGTTAGCTCCAAGTACGGTAGGCCCCATGTTTAATTCCGGGCCGCGACATACCAATCGTTAAAAATGGTAGTTGTGTAGCTCCCTTGCAAACGCTCGAGCAAATATAAGGGTATTTCCATGACTGGTTGATCTGGTGTCAGAATAACGTGACTGGGTGTGGTATCATGGCATGCATTACAGTGAAGGTAGCACTGTAACTCCTTCAAGTGAACACTGTCTCCGGATAACTGAAATACTGTTGGAGACGATAAACACAATAAACAAACACCCGCAGAAACAAGTAACTCAATAAATGAAGTAGTAGGTCTTTTGCACAAAAGTTTTAAAATTAAAGATACAAATGATTTATAAATGATGTATTACACAATTGTTTCAAATGTTCAACTTTTATAATTTCCTTTATGCAAAATCTATGTTTGCTTCGATTACACTTTATTTCTTTTTTATCTATGGGCATTCCTTTGAAATATTACACTCAATTTGAATACACATGATCACGTGTATATAAACAAATTATTCAGTTTTAGGAAAGTTAACAGCCCTAGTTAATGTGTTTGTTGGGTTTATCTTCATTAAAACTGTATATTAATGATCTAGAGACTGTGTCCACTTGATGCATATATGGTCCTGCCTTCACTGTGTATACCATGTTGTGAACACCTGGCATAATACCAAACCCACTAACATTATCCTGACACCAGATCAACCAGTTGTGGAACTACCCCTATATTTTCTTGTGTGTTAGCAAGAGAGCTATACCACTACCACTTTAACCACTGTCTACGTTGAGGCCTGATATCGAACCCAAGGCCTCCAGTATTTGGAGCCTCACAATACCGACTGGGCTTGTCTTACTCCCTTGTAAGTAGACCCAATCAACATTGATAGCCCGCCGAGCTTCTGTTAATATAACCATTTCCTAACAACTTGGATGAGAAGTGAACTCTTAAGCTTAATTTGAACATTTTGGTCATACACTCCATAGGCTCTGATTAACATCCAACTGCAAGTCAATAATGATTTAAAGTGAAAGCTGTCAGATGTAAGACAATAACTTAGGTAATTTTCATCTTGATAATAATTGCAATTTTAATTGGAAAAATAGTAGGTTAAAATGAACTTACTGGCATTTGGCTGAAGTATATTTGTCTGGACCATTGTCATCTTCACCATGATGTCACATCAAGGGTCATATATTTCAATTTTAATATGAAAGCATCAACTTTATATATATTAAGGTCACAGAACTGCAGCAAATATTTTGACATGAATATCATAGGATCCGTATATATCAATATATGGCATAAAAACATGTATACAATAATTAAGTCAAACGTCATTATTTCACCTTTCTTCTTGCATAAAAAGAACTTCTAGTAAAGCAGCTCTGTAAGGAACACCTTTAGAGATGTCATTGCCTTAACTTTAAAACAGATTTGTGCGTGTCTGTGTGTTGTAAGAAAAGTATCATTGATTGGTATATGCTATTTTACGTGCCTTTAATATTGATAACATTGCGGAATTTGTCGGAAAATAACGAGATTCAAAATGGTTAAAATTTAGAATTGTTTTTAAAGACCAAATAATTCGGTAATATCTTTTTTATCGAAATATATGTTGTAATAATAGTTTTAGATTTTTTTGTACAATATAATAATGCTATGTTATTCATATACATTCTTATTAAAATATACGAAACGTATTAAAGAACGATATATTTCTCTACAGATGTTACTTAATATTTTGGTAAATCATGCTTATTATAATTGTTTACAAAGATCGTTAGTTCGGCGCACGTATTTGAGCTTGTATTGCATGGATTTATTAACTGATTGTTAGGTGATTGACATATAGAATAGTGATTGTTTTGTTTTGTATGTCAGCATACATGAGATGCCGAGAGTCGTGATATGATCGAACGCAAAGTCACGAAAAAGGGCGTAAAACAGAATGCACGCGTTTTAATATTGACCCCAGAAGGTTTTTACTGAGTATCTGACCGATGCAAATACAGCGATGTCCCGCTGTAATTAGTAGAGGCTTACCGACAAATAATTAGGTAGAACCAAAGCCACACCGCATGTCAGATGGAGGACCTCTCTTCATGAACGTTCCAATGGGACTCGTAACCACAATGCGAGAGGCTGAGGAATTACAAGTTGGTAACCCGAAGCGCTCTGTTACATGAAAAATTGCTATCATGTGGTTTTCCCCCGGGATGGGAGATTATAAGCCGGTGACCCTAAACCTTTAAAGCCCCTCATTAAATCTAACTTCCAGTGAACTTTGTTTCGGATGTGTGGACAAATAGTTTATAGCTATTATATGTATTTTTAATTATTTTATGAGGAATGTGGACATTGTTTTATTAGATTTGTTTTCAAAGATTTATATTCAATAAATAATTTCACCAGTAATTTCAATTTCAGATTGTTCTGACAATATTGTAGATATAAAAGACAGAGCAGCACTTTTATTTAATGAATATTTTACATTCTCCTATTATCAAGTAGAGGTTTGTAAGATTAATTTTAGTGAATGTTATCATTAAAACCACTTGGACACAGTTCGTAAAGGTACAGAAAACATAAAAATCCCAATCAACATTTCATATCATTTCAAATATTGCATCACTAAAAAGCCAATCAGCAGATTGTTTAAGACGGATGTAAACGCACGGCTTACATATCACCAAATGCGCAGTTAATAAATATACATGGTTGTTGATCTTAAAACAGTTTGAATACGTGTCCCGCATCCAAAGTATAAGGTCATAAGGATCAGATTTCCCAATTATGTCCTGATTCCACAAATTCTACAAAATGACATAAACAGTCATAGCATTATCAAACATATAAAATGAATGTTACTGATTCATAACAAAACACGTTTACATTTTGTCTTTCCTGGATTTTCTGGAGAAATAGGTAAAACGACGACTTTGTGAACAAAATGTACGTCTTGGTTTGTTTGAAGAGAAACCCTATTCGAAAACTAACCAAGGCGAAAAACCTCTTGCAAGCCTATGTGGCTTTTAATCGATGCTTAAACTATCTTCTAAAATTGTTATAATCAAAGTACGTAAAAGATTGTGGTATCAGCACAGTGTCAAACAGATAAAATACAAACACACGCCAGTTTGCAGGGTCAATCGTTTTATTTGAAAGTGTAATAATCTTTTATATAGGATGTTTGCACATGTTAGATAGAAACATTTGTAAAATTGACAATCAAAGCATCGTCGTGTCAAAATATCATTCCATTCTTGATTGCTTAAATATAGAAAAGTAAGACAAACATATAATGTTAAAAATTATGAGAAATGGTTTAATTCTTGAAGATATATGTGAGTAGTTTGCCTTGGTAAAATATTGATGAAATGATATTTATGTTTAGCTTTCAGAACCGACGTAAAAAAAGTTTGGAATTGCTATTTTTTCAATTAATTATCTTCACATACAATAATGGGGCGGTTATATGTGTTGTTGCAGTGTAAGTACAGTTAATTTCCCAAACTTATATATTTCAGAACGTGGTCAAGTTAATGGTGCAGATTGATGTAAATTGATTATTTAATTAATATAAATGCCTTGTAATAATTGATAGAATTGACGTTTAATATGCTAAAAAATACTATACAATGTGGCAGAAGATAAAATACCAACATCGTCGTAACAAATGTTTACAGAAACCTGCAACCTCGTAAACTGTAAACACACTCTACAACAATGGGACATAACATTACAGTGATATTTCAACTGATGAACGGGTTATCTCCCATTCATAAGTCATCAACTCCTGAAGTTAATCGTTAATCATAGTTAATAGATTCGAGTTATGTAACCTGGATCGGAAGGTTGTGGGTTCAAAGCCAGAACGATATGAGATTTTAGTCCTTGCTAAATTCTTTTTTGTCACGAACATTTTGCAAACCCAAAAATATACAAAACAACATCCGCCCCCAAAAAACAAAAAAAAACAACAACAAAAACAACAAAAAACAACAAAAACAAACAAAACAAAACAAACACATAATATGTTCAGAATAATTAGTTCTTTTGTGATTTCCTTACCCCCGGATGTATTGAAATAGAACCATCCATCTTGGATAATATATTTTTCATATAAAAATACTTGCATGGAAAACAACTTTGTTAATAAAATAAAAATTAATTATAGAGAAAAAACTGCCATGTACCTGAAAAAAAACGAACATTACTGATGTGTGTAATATAAGGCTGCTGTACACGTACATTTTCTGGTTGTACACCTTAGGTTTATAGCGTATTTTTATAATTGTGCCATTTTTTCTTCTACATATGTAACATCTTGAAAAAAATCTATTAAATGGTGTCTGTTTTTTTATATACTCACCATCATCAGAATCATTATATATATCATAATTTGTCGTTATTTATTATTATTTTGTATTTTGTTTTAAAACATTTCATGGTCTCGGGATTATATACATTATACATAGTTTTTTTTTTACCTTGTGGTTTCCTTGAGGAAGTTTTATGTTACCTAAATTTTTAAAGTACAACAATTATCACCATCATCAAATTCATCACCATCATCATCATCATCATCATCATCATTATCATCGTCATTATCATCGCTATCATCATTATCATCATCGCCAGGATCATCATCATAATCAATATTAATAATCATATTCACCATCATCATCATCATCAGGTTTAAATCATCATCATAATCATCATCATCATCGTCTTCATCAAAATCATCATTATCATCATCGTTGGCATCATTGTCATCATCGCCAGGATCATCATCATAATCAATATTAATATTATAATCATCATCATAGTCAGGTTTTTTAATCGTCATCATAATCTTCACCATCATCATCATCATCGTCAATATCATCATTATAATCATCTTTATCAGCATCATCATCATCATCTGGTAAGACATGGCGTTTGACTTGAAGTATAAAAGTCGAATGAATTTAAGCTGTTCATTACAAGACCAAGGTAAACACTCATTATTCATGTGCAACGCTTACAAATTGCTCCGTATGGTCTATCGTAAAATCTGCCCTTACGAATTTTACAATAAAGTTGTGCCCGGCTAATGAGATGGGTCCATTAAAGATCGCAGTGTATTGTCTGCACTCAAATTAAATTCAAATTTTGGTTTATGTTGCAATGCTCATAGGATTTTTTCATACATTCCTATTACTTGTATTGTTTGCATGTGCACAATTGCAATTATCTTAAATTAGACGTTGACATAGATAAACTATTTCAACTATCTGAGATGACGAATAACCATAATTATATCTTTTTCTTTTCCTATCAGTTCCGGTCATATTCTCCCAGTTGTTTTTTGTCCACAATACGAGTTATATGCACATTATTTGCGAATGTCTGTTGAGTAAAAGTCAGTAAAGTCAGAAAATTATTTTATTTCAAGGTATTCTGTTTGTTTAGCTTGTTTGAAGAAAATGAATCTTGTTTTTATGTCAATACGTACAGACTTGTGTACGTTTTGCATGCAGCATTCCTGTTGCTCTTGCTGATAAATTCGGATCTTGTCAGGTCTAGGCAGCATGCGACGAAATTCCAGACAGTCCTGTTTATAAACGGAAATAAACAGTATGAGGTTGGGGTTGTTGTTTTTTTTTTTTTTTTGCTCTTAAAACGTACATTATGTAAATCGAAATATTTGTTGTTGTTGTTCTCAAAAAAGTCTACCTGCAAAAGTGGCAGTATTAAAGGGATTGGTGTTTGAACTTACTGTGCATCTGTGGTGTGTTTATCGTCTGTCCCGTTTATGTGTCCCGTTTGATGTAAAGGGAAGGTATTTAATATGCTAAGAGCATGGACTGTTGTGGTACTATAGGTCAACAGTTAAACGTAATTTGCTCTTACTAAACAGCACACACACACTTACACACAACTGAACGCACACGTATAAACATTCACCCATACGCACACACACATATGTATATAATGCATATATGTATATATGCATATACAAACAGTTAAATCTGAGACTTCTGAAATATTTGTTCTAGTTTATAATTCGCAGTATTGAAGATCCATAAATATTAGATCTTGTCCTGCCGTCCATGTGTAGTCATTGCAGTAAAATAGCGGTGTTGTTTAACGACAGCGTGTACCATGTTGTGTACACTGTTTACATTGTTAAAATAATTTACTCCAAACAGTTACATCTTACATATCAAATACTTCATTTAAAGACATTTTGCATGATCCTTTAAAGATTATAAAGTTTATGTTTCGAATAAATTATACAAAACACCACCAAGTCAAGTGAGATAACAAGATGTGTTCAATTAATGTCTCATTAATGTTCACCAAGATCTATAACTTACATATGATTGCTCATTATATCGAGCTACATTAGGTTGAATATATGAAGTTAGAGGCAATCATAAAATATTAAAAGTATTCCGGTCGGGGTTTTTTTAAATGTCCATTCAAATGGAAGGCGTCGATTTTATCCATTAATTTGTATCTTTTGACAAAATGTCTTAAAATAATTAGTCAATATATACACCTTTCTACCAAGTTGTTCAACAAAAAACCTTTTATTCCAGTAAGAATTATCAGTTGCTATAAATTTCTTGTTTATATTTAATAAATCCACAAGGATTTAAATGGCCGTACTTTTCAGATAACTAAAATAATAAATTAGAAATTTACGATACGATAATGAAGTAATAATAAAAAAATATTTATAACGTATATCCCCAAAAAGAAAAAGATATAAGCTTTGTTTCATCTGTATATTTTTTAACATTCGCACCAAATGGTCGTGTATGTCAATAGGCAACAATGGTCTCGGCGGTGATAGAATTTCGAAGCCAATAAATGACAATACCTCGAACAATCGCTGAATGTAATTATAAATAATTTGAGGCAATAAAACGGAAAGAATTAAAAGAAATTATAAATTACTGTTTGATAAAATTATCAGCAAAGATGTGCAACGTTTTGTGTACATTACCCTTATGTTATTTATTGCCTTATTTGTTTTGTTAATCACCATGGCAGACATTACTGTATCATGAATTGTTTTATGCTACAGTATTTAGACATCAATGAATAATATTAGAGACACCTCCATTGGAGAACCACATATTTACCGTGAGCATAGAACTTAGTATGTACACCTATCCCCTCTTTAACAAAGTTCTCATATCATTTTGGATGCGCTTCAAGATTAAATATTATGAACAAAAATTAATAGTAGGATTGAATTAAACAAAAATATACACATTTTAAACAGCAAAATGTATGTAACCAATATACTCTTATTACACATAAACATATGAATATCTATTCACAAAATACATATCTACTTATCATTAGAGGTCGTCCAATGAGCATTGCAACATATACCAATCTCCGAAAAGGCACATAACAAAGGTATTTAACATGCAAGCCAAGCGAAAGGTAAGAACAAATTTGTGATGAGTCATGTAACTAAACGTCGCACTTCCTGACGAGTTTCTCAAATGCAAGCAATGGAAAGAAAAACGATCTATTTGAAAACAAAATGTCCATGCGCTGATATTTTCTATACGTTATGACGAAAGTAGTGACGTCATTGAAAAATAATGTCCAACTAGTGTTTAGAAAAGAATATGGTATTATTTCGATTTGAAAAACTACACAAAAATGGTTGACTATACATAAAATTAACTTTCTGAATCATGAACAAACATGACCAGAGACGAATAAATGGTTGTAGCATCCTGTTCATGTGAAGATGGAATTGAAGAACCAAAGATCAATGTCCATCAAAGGAAGTACACGTAACAAAACAAACAGCTTGTAGCCTGCCCAAGATAAAACTGTCGAATCTGTTATAATTGATGGTATGGTTCTCCGGATCTCTATTCTGTAAATATACACATTTTATTTTTGTATTGCATGAGCATAAGCTTTAATTTCATTTTAATTATAAAACACCTTTTTTCACAAACAAGTAATGTTTAAAGATCTTGAACATTACTGCATGCGGTCATACATTTCATAATCATACGATTAATCTGTAAAATATGTAGTGTTTAGGCAAGGCCCAGTATCGAGCGTTATACATTTAATTTAATAATTTAAAAATCCTATTTCAAGTTAGCAACTATAATATATTCTTGAATATTGAATACGTTATACATATTTCGGACAAGACTAACGATTGCTGTAAACATTGAACATAACACGTGTGTTGATTTCTTAGATATTAACATACGATGTAATACTCTTAGGACTTTGCCATATTTACGTAAATGGTTTAAAACGGCAACATTGACCTTCTTTAATTTACCTATTTGTAACTTGTGCTATCTGAAGTCAAACTAATCATTTTTTGAATTGCGTTCTCATTTTTACCACGACCAAAGCGCAGACGACAACAGTTCACCACCAGTGGTCATCCTAACATCAGGGTTGCAACTCATTTACCGAACTGTTAAACAATAAAAAAAATAAGTCATCAGTACATGTACACGTAAAACATACCGGATCTGGTAACACATTTGGTAGTGCTTCGGCTCCAGTTACGGGAGACCTCGGGCTCAAAATGGTAGTGGTATAGCTCCCTTGCTCAAACTCAGGCGATTATAAGGGTAGTTCCACGAATGGTTGGCCCGGTGTCAGGATAATGTGACTGTCTGTGATATCATTCCATGTTTTTTACTTCATGCTATAAACAGTGAAGGAAACACCACATCTGCTTCAAGTAGACACCATCTCCAGATAAATGAATTACAATTGGTGGGACGACAAACTCACCAAACATACACGTTCAATATGCAACACATTTGTTCTTTTGTTAAATAGTGCATATTGCTTTATGAAAAAGAATGGTACTATTTAAAGAAACTGACAAAACGATAATGAGGACCAATCAAACCCCATACAATTGTCAGCGTCTGTTGTCCAACATCTGTCAGCGTCTATTACCATACATCCATCAACGTTTATTATCATATATCTGCCAGCGTCTACTTTGATACACCGGTCAGCCTCTATTGTCATACATCTGTCAGCGTGTATTGTCGTACATCTGTTCCCATATTCAAAAGATCCATGTTTCATGAAATTCAAACCATGTGTATGTCTTATACCTGAACACTTTTATTCTTATGAGCTCCGTTGTGGTCATTTTATTGCTAAGTGGGTTCACCCTCACTCCCCGTTTTGCAATAATCTTAGTTTTACTGGAAAACAGAGAATTATAGCAAAACGGTTTGTAACAATGCCAATCCATTTCATTGTGAAAACCTTATCTATGGATCATTCCATTAGGCATGTAACAGGTTCATTCCAGACACACGTGGTAGTCAATGTGTTGCTTCTTTGTATGCTTTAATACATGCACATGATATTTTAGTCACATATCCTAGATAATGTCCTGGAAGATGGTGATTTCTTTTACATCAATATAATCGCTGAAATGAAGGCCAAGGGTACTTTTAAGAATATACTGCTGTGTTTTGAAGAAATACCACAAAGCCGTCTGTGTGTTCACCAGGAATGTTTGATATCTTGTGTTATTTCTGGTGTTGCTATTTAGCAGTTTGGAGAATCATCCATTCCAACTGTACACCAGTCTCTTCATACAGCATATCAGCAATGTACACACTTATGCAGAAAGGCATAAGCCATCCTGCATTTTATGGAAATGTTTTATACAAGTTAAAGAAGATCAAGGGTCTCAATAACCTTTCTGACCACTTTACTAAACTTATCAGAAAATGTATTGCAGACGGTTACAACCCGAGAATCCTTCGATGTACTACATTGCTTGCAATTGACCCTTTTAAGTCAAGAACTTGCATTGCTTTTAAATTACACGATGACCGGACAGGTCGTTGAGACTATATGAAAACGGTGAAAAGTGTCAACTGTTGATAAATCCTCGGCTTTTATATGTTATTTTAAAACGTATTAACTCTAAACGGTACTGCGTTTTGTTTTGTTGATTTTGGGTTGTTTTCTGGAATTCTATGATTTCTTTCGTACTTTCTACATTTCACTTTTGGCATATGACGTCATGGCATTGTGTGACGTCATTATATTGTTCTTATAATATATCAGCGCTTGTACTGATTTATTTTATTTGAAACAACTCTCTTATTTGGAATTTTCTTTCATTTGGAATTTTTAGGTTGCCGAGGCTTTTATCTACTGTACATATGTTGTTAGTTAATTTTATTACTAGTTATTATGTATGTACATACGTCCATTATATCTGTTTTCACTCCCGATGCAGGTGCTTACTGCTAATTGTTTCACTTTGACGGGATATTTTTATTAACACTGTTTGATAGAAAAATCTTCAGGAAGTGCGAGGTTGGAGCGCTCCACAAACCAGGTTTAAGCACCCCAGTTGGCCCTTTTGCCGACTGACCGTTCCAAGGCGGTAACTGATGGTTTTTCTTTTCGTGTGTTATGTTTCGCCTCTGTGTTTTTGTAACGTTTACATTTACCTTGCTTGCCTTTGTCTACAGGTAGATAAAATTTAAATACCTGTGAAAATTTTGATAGGACCTATCTTATTTACCTTTTAGTGATAAGTGCAATATACCCTATCTTCAGATGCTGGACGTCGTTCACAACCAGGGACTTCGTCTAGCTCAAGGAGCGTTAAGGACCTCACCAGTGCAGAGCCTTTACGTTGAAGCCAATGAACCATCATTATTCTTGCGTCGCGAGAAACTTTCTTTGCAGTATATAAGTAAACTAGTGTCTAACCCCGATAACCCAACGTTTAATTGTGTGTTCAACCCTAAACATGATGAGCTTTATGATCGATCACCTAAAGTCCTCAGACCTCTTGGTTTAAGGCTTAAAGATAGCATAAACACATCAGGTATAAAACTCGAAAACATTTCTGAAAACCCCACAATTGAACATCCACCATAGCAACTCCCTTCTCCTGATGTGAATTTAGAACTCTGTAAAAATAAAAAGTCGAACACAGATCCTTTGATTTTACGATCTGAATTTCTCGAACTCCTTGACAAGTACTCTGATCACCTTCATATATATACTGTTGGTTCAAAGACGGACACTCATGTTGGCTGTGCTTCCGTAAGTAATAGCCACTGCATTAATTAAAGACTTCCTAACAACTCGTCTATCTTCACCGCTGAAATCCAGGCTATAAATCTAAGCCTTGATTTCATTTCAGAGCATTCCGGTGAAAAATATGTTATATTTTCAGACTCATTATCTGTATTGCAAAGCATAAATTCACTGAATTATTCAAATCCAGATTCAGATCTTTGCATCCCACATACTGATTTTAAACCACTTATTTACCGACATATTTTATCCAAGTGGCAAACAAGTTGTAATTAAGCCCATTGCAGAAGTGTTATATTGAGGTACGAAATACATCTCTTTTATCTAGATTGCCTCTGTATATACCTATTTTAGACGTCATTCTCAAGAATGACAACTCTCTAAAACGGCAACCGACACTCATTTTTACTTCCGTGTCGTTTGGATTCCCTCCCTTGAGCGACCGATGAGACCGATGAGATGTCTCATCATTTGTCGTAAGCTCTCAGCATCGTTCGTTATGCCGAGTGATATCGGCAATTTTGAAAATGAGCGACAAAAGCCATTCGTGACTGGTTCCCGCGTATACGCATATTCTCATGTCGACGGGAACCACTTAGTATAACTTTAAACCAACATTGTCTTCATACTTTTTTCTTGTGCTATTACGTAAATATTGGCCAATAAAGGTAGGTACACCAATTAAGTAAAGAATGAATAAAGAAGCGGCTTTTTAATTGCACTAATAATTCGTTGATTGGAAGGTGGGGTAATTCTGAAACAAATAACGACTGGAATGAATTTGTCATCAGTGTGAACATCAGTAATGGCGAGTTTCCTATAAATACCGATCGCACGTTCCTAATATTGATAAAGTTTGATTAAACATATCAAAATGTGAATTTGTTTTGTCTTGTTGCTGGCTGTGAACATCATAACAATATGCGAAGAAAAGGTTCCAAAGACTAAAAGTCGACTAAATAAAAATGAATACAAAACAAAATACATGTATATAAACAAGTAAAAATAATTAAAGTTGAAACATTTATAGTTAAATTAAATGCACACACACACACACACACACACACACACACACACACACATATATATATATATATATATATATATATATATATATATATATATATATATATATATATATATATATATATATATATATATATATATATATATATATATATATATATATATATATATATATATATATATTCTTAGCATATGTACAAGGAATATGTCCTTTGGTAAAATATACTATACAAAGTAAAATATACAGGTTTATAGCAATCATTCTAAAACGTTCCTATCCTAGGACTATTGTTCTACTCTCGATACAGATCAAGTGTATATACGATAAAAATCATACATAAAAAATAACCTGCGGTAGCACCGTTTTGTACCAAAATAGAAAAACTTCCCACTGAATAGTCACCATCCAAAACTTAAGTAGAAATAGAAAAGTTGTCATCACGAATTACACATTCTCCGTCATTTAGAAGTGTGTAGTTTACATACTTGTTGAAACGAAGCGATCGTAGAGAGGCCATTAGTGTATTTATAGGAGGAACTAACATTATATTGGTCCTTATTAGTATGTGCAAAGATTGAGCTCTAGCTATTATAGGCAATTAAAATGGATTAGCCGCCTTTGTTGTCAAATGCGCGACAAAGCACATACACGTGCGTGTTTTCTTCTTGATCAGAACGGACCGACTATAATAACTAATTATGCATGTTTAAGACAGAAGATTATCAGTGCGGACCGGTTGTCAAAAATCACCCGGAGGCAGACTTATAGTATTTTTTATAGTATTGATGCATCTTCGTTTGGGACTTTTAATCGAGGACCTTAGCTTCAGTTTGTGTGTATGAACATCAGAATGTAGTTACATTATTGAAAGGTAAATCAGCTTATTAGTGGTTCATTTGTCATTTCTCGTGCAGTGGACTTTATTGGAGATAATTAAAGCTATCATGCCTCCATGTTTCTAAGAAAAACTGCTCATAAAAGAGTCATCATTGATTGCACTGAATTGTTCAGTAAAAGCCTAAGTTCACTGTCATTGAAATGCTTAATGTAAATTGACTACAAGATCATTCGACACACACACACACACACATACAGCCATGGCTGGCGTAAGTCCCGAATAGCATAGTGACCTTTGTATCAGGATTCACTATATCTGACTGAACCACTGCCAAAGCTATTCACCTGATCATACCACCATTTCAGCAGGGAAGCAAGCAGTTCACCAAGCGAGAAGTGTTCTAACCAAAAACAATAAATCGACGTCTTATTTCTACCATCAAATGTTTTCTAGTTTTTCAACTTTGTTTAAGTATCTGAAAAGGTGTTATTGTTAACAATCGCGGTACGTATTAAACTACGCTTATTTGTTTCGAAATTAAAACACATTTGTCAACGCATATTGAACTTATGATGTGTTACAACATTTGTTTAAAGACTTTGTGTGCGTTAAATGAAAAGTTAAAGAATATAAAACAATAATGCTTACCCCAAAAGGTTCAATAATATAACCGATGTAATGATTGTATTGTGCAAATACTATGAAAGATTATTGTTAACATGGACAACCACTTTTTTCCTATTTATAAACTGACTAAAATGTCGAATTTTAATTTGCAAATTAATAGACTGTTGCTGTAAGTTCTAAGTGTCCTTTAAGTGCCGCATCTACATATCGTAATACCTGTACCTGCATTTATTCTTAAAGGCAAATAATTTTCTTTTTTAATACTACAAACATGTTGTCCAGGCACAATTTTTTATTGCGTGTAAACTTATAAAGTGAACATAAATGTCATCATCATTATCATCATCATCATCAGCAGCATCAGCAGCATCAACATCATTACCATTGGCGTCGTCATCAGCAGCAGAAGCATTATCATCGTCGTCGTCGCCTTCATAATCATCATCTTTAAAATTATTATAATCTTCATCATCGTCATTATCATCATCGTTATTAGCATCATCATTGTCACAAAATAACATAGTCGTGGCCTTATTTTATATAGTGATTTTGTGTACGAGGCTTATGTCACGTAGGCCAGAGAGATACTGTAGAGTTTGATTTTAGTAAAATAGGGATAACCTTAGGGTTATTTTGTTGCCTTTTAGTGTGTAAAGGGTTTTTAGAGGTTCTAATTATGTTGTTTTTATAATTACATGAATAGAGTGTTTTTTATTCATTTTGAAAGGGTCTTGAAACGTTAACCCATAGTTTATTTACGTTAGGCCTTTTTTATCTTAAAAAGGTGAGGCGTACTAAAGGTGTATGCAATTGGTTTTTCACGAGAAGTCTGAGGAATCACGGGTTACAAATTCTCGGGGTTCTTGAATTAAGTCAGGCTACGGGGCTGTCTATTTGTATAAATATCTGTACGCTCCAAGTGTTGGTGTCAGTTATCGAGATACGTTGATAGGGGACGTTGATGATGCTGTACCATAACACTACGGAATATGTGTAAGTACTTTTTATTTTTCGCATTTTTGTTTTAAGCAGTTTTTCGTTTTACAGAATTAATTGTTGTTAAATTAATTATTTAGTAAGATTGTTGTATTGTTTTCTTGAAGAAAACAAGTGTACAGTCATTTAATATAGGCAACTTTTACATCTAATTGTCGCCAGCGTAATTCTATTTAGTAGATCGTTAAATTGTTTTTTTGAAGGAAACAAGTGTACGATCATTAGAAATATCGGCAATTTTTGAAAGCATTTTAATGTTTTGTAGGCCGAGGGTTCTAAGTCTAAGTTTATATGATAATGTTAGGACTATGTATGTATTAAGATTTGAAAGCCATATTTATTTTCGGTTAAATCTAAATGGGATAAATATTTCGATACTTCACTAGAATGATAAATGTAAAGTTGAAGGTTTGACAGTAGGTCTGGTTTTATAGTTGAGGGAGACTTATGCACTGTTTAAATGTACTGTTTAAAGGCACTTATGTAAAACCATAGAGCAGACATATGGTTCAAGTACGATGGTATTATACCATTGGTTTATATACCATTACTATGTCATAGATGCACTAATATGATGCAAAATGATCGATATGGTCTAAGTGATATGAAGAAACACATGGGATATTTATAATGGTTGTGTAGGAACACGTGGTATATGGAAAAGGTGTTGTATGTTATGTAGAAACACACTAAATATTTGATTTTGAGAAGTAAATTGACGTCATTTGTCATTTGTAGCCGTATTTAGGCCAGGGAAGAGCCGTATTTAGGCCAGTGAAGAGCCGTATGTAGGCCAGTAAAGAGCCGTACTTAGACGTAGACAAGCAGAGGCCCATTGGTGGACAGCGATATAAGGTCGACTTGTACCACGCATTCGTTACATGTACGACGGGGTAGACTCTGTGTGGGGAACGGCAAGGGAGATACCATGTTGGACAGTTTCGTCGCAGGAGTGAGCTGCACGAGCAGATACCATATTGGACAGTTTCGTCGCAGGAGTGAGCTGCACGAGCAGATACCATATCGGACAGCTATGTCGTAGCACATATACTAAGGATTGTGTATCAGAGAAGTGTTGTTTGTTGTGTAGGAAGTATAGATACAGTGCACAGTTAAGACCAGCGGACAGTTATCAGACTTAATATAAGCCGGCGGGGTTTTGTTTTTCTATTGTATTAAAATCATTTTCTTTTATCTTGTATGTATATTGTTTTGTATATAAAGTATAATTTGATTTTAAATTGTCTTTTGAGTTTTATATTCTACCCTGGTGAGTCACCTCTTGGCCATTTTGTCACAATCATTATCCTGTCATTTGCAATTAGCATTATCCATCAATGTTTATTATTATTATTTTTATTATTATTATTATTATTATTATTATTATTATTATTATTATTATTATTATTATTATTATTATTATTATTTTTTTTTATATTTTATTTTATAGCTTATGTAAAATTATGTTTTATTTTATTTTTTATATTTTATTTTATTTTACTTATATTGCATATTTCATTATTTCATTATTTATTTATTTATTTATTTATTTATTTATTTATGTATATAGTTAGTTCGTTAGTTAGTTACTTAGTTAGTTAGTTACATAGTCAGTTAGCTAGTTATCGTAGGATAGAACACATTATTTCGTTGTAGTTTACAATTCATGTCGCGTGAAAAACAAAACATGTGTACACCGATCCACTCGGATTAAACTGCCGACAAATACTTGGTTATGTGCTACCTGTTTTTTCTCTAGGTGGCCGTGTGTCCAAACAATGTGACAAAGTGTAATGTGATATTACTATTGTCATGGATTGTAAGCATGAACACTGCATGGTACTTTTGTAACGTTCATAAGACAGCTCGTTCACAAGGCAGGTTTAATTATCATCATCATAAGCAGCAGCATTATAATCATTATTATCATCAACAACATCACTACCACCGTCATCATCATCATCATCATCATCATCATCATCCTCATCATCATCATCATCATCATCATCATCCCATTATTATCACAATCATCATTATCATGATTAACAACAACTACATTATAATCATCATCACCTTCATCATCATCATCTACAACAACAGATCATGACTATAACACTTTAACCTTCAACATCATCGTAATCAGTAACAGCATAAGGACAATCAGCATCATCATCACAGAATCATCACTATCATCATTATCACCATCATCATCGTCGCTGTCGTCGTCGTCGTCAATACCATCGTCATGATCATAATCATGATGATCAGCATCAGCATCATCAATAGTATCATTATAATATACTAATCATGACCATAATCATTATAGGTTTACTCATAAATATAGCAATTTATCGTACACGTGATGTCACATATATATAGTTGTGGAAAATATATAGAAAAGCTTAGAAATAAGTGCACACAATATAAATGTTCAATTAGGAGATTGCATTTTACCTTCTATATAAGTGACGGTACAGATTTTCACGGACAAACCGTAGCCCTAAAATAAATACGAGAGCAAGCAATCTAAGGACTGTCAGGTATTTGCTGCAACCATTTAGGATGGAATTTGTTATCTATTTAAGTTTACATGCCAGTTATTGACATATTGGGCAAATCTATACGTGTCAAATCGTTAATATTGTCAAAAGATGAAACAATATCCAATGAAAATGTGTTGGAAGAGATGGTGCGTGACCTGAAGACAATACAATGGAATGAATTCGACGTGCTCATTACAGGGCCAAGGTAAACTCACATTGTTCAAGAGTAATGCTTACATTGTTGCAAAATGGTCCGTAGGGTCTAGCGTAAAATCTGCCTTTACAAATTGTACAATACCTTTGTGCTCCAGTTAACGGGGCGGGTAATGATCCAGTAAGGATCGCAGTATATTGATTGCATTGGTTTTGTCTCTTTAACGCTTTCAACATATTTTACTGGAAGGACAAATGATTTCAAAATGAATAGCATAAACACATTTTATGTCTCATGGTGATATCCGGTTTTAATTTTGAGTAAAATACTCACACTTTTCAACGTAGCTTTAATTTAAAGGTGACGAAAGGTTCGGCAATAAGCTTTCTATATCTGTGTGGTATTTGAATTGTTATCACCTCATTAGGAATCTAATTACACATTGACGATTGCAGTACAATAGGTTCGTAGATACTGGCATTTTTTATAAATAAGGAAAGATGACAAAGTCTTGTAAAAATTGCAACATTTATTAAAGTTTTAAAAGGCAGATAACAAGGGCATTCACATGCAAGTCAAATGTATAAGTAAGAACAATTGTGACGAGTCATTAAAAAACAAAAAAAACACAACAGTTACCGTCTTGGAATGGTCAGTCAGCAATAGGGACAGACTGGAGTGCAACACCTGTTTTCCTCAGCATATTTTGCTAAAGACCTCATAATGTCAGTTCTTTTTATAATTGGCATTAGCAAATGTCATATATCACGTTTCCGGTAATTACCGTACAGGTAGGAACAATCTGTCTCTGTTAGTGAGGAAATTACATTGTCCACAGGAAATGTCGACCAAATTGTTTGGTCACGTATTCATTCTTATAAAAACATTAAATGTTATGGTAACAATTTATATGCACTTTAACATTAGCATCCCTTGTAATTGAACAAGAACAAGATGTAGACAGTGTGCACCTTTTCTCTCAGTGATAGTATAATGTAAGCTGTTACTATGACACATAAACCTTAATCAACCATGAAAAATTTGATATATGCTGCAATGCTCATAGGACTGTTAAGTGCTTAGAGGAGAGAGAGAGAGAGAGAGAGAGAGGGAGAGAGAGAGGGAGAGAGAGAGAGAGAGAGCGAGGTTTTATTTCGATTAGAAGAACTACACAAAATTATTGATTTTAAATGAAATTGATTTTTTGAATGAAGAAATATTTTAAAAAATAACCGGAGAAAATAAAAGATTGTAGCGGCTTACTCACGTGAACATGGAAATGAGAAACCAAAGTCCAATGTTGAATTTCAACAATTAATATATGCTGCAGTACTCTAACGATTGTGTCATATGTTCGCATAAGCCACCATAAAATAAATCCATTCGTTTAAATAAAGTTCTCGTTATTTACGTCTACTGAAAACTTTGTAACCGTATGCGCAGAAGACAATAATCCATCTCAGACGGTATCCTAAAATCAGGGGTTATATCTAACTTATCCTAACGTTATACAATGTATTATGTCATCGGTGCAGATACACGTCCAACATGGAACACATATATGTTCTTTAGTTAAATTGATCATATTGGTTTGTGCATTTACACAAACTGACAAACTGATAATTCGAGGTATACAGACAGAAAACATGTGCTCGTGTTATGTTAATATATATAGTTGGCAGGCAAAGTATGGTGTCCTAAGAAAGGCTGTGATGTCTTCAGGTTGTCAAAAAACAACGTTGCGATTGTTTCAAACTACCTTTAACTAAATTAATCTCGTCTGTCATAAACAGTAAAGTGATTGGTTCGATTGCTGCATAATAAACAATAATTACGATTTTTGTCACTTTCTTTAATGAAGTATATATATGTACGTGCTGCAAAATACTTAAACGATACAAGAAAGAACTATTCACACCTTAAACTATTTTAACTATTTTAACTTTCAATATATGATCTATATATATCTTGATAACAATGTATCAGATTCCAAAAAAAAAATGTCCCCTACAACTCCCAACAATAGGGGATCAATTGTCCATGACTAGGTTTATTGAATTCAAACGGAGATAGAATAGAAAGTTAAACAGACGTAAAGACAAAAGGCACAATAATCCATGTATACTTAATTAAACGTAAAGGTATTTGGTGGTATAACAGTTAACGACAGAAGTCAAATAAGTATTGTCTTATGGTCATCTGTATCTGATTTTCGCCAAGGCAGATTACTTTTTTAAAATCCACCGTCGTACGGCAGAAGAGTTGAATGGAATCAAAATATCAAGACTTCGATCAACCGATTTGCAGACGCATTTGGAATATAATGTGAAAAGGTATGTATAAACTTATTCATTCTATTATTTGCATGCTCACAATCACAATTATCTTAAATTAGACATTCCCCGTGATAAAATGGATCAATACCATGTATGACTATCTAAGAACATGAACCACTATAAATAAAAAAAATTCCCTATGAGTTGTTAGTTATCTGCATATTATTTACTAATGCCGTTTGAGTAACAAGTCAGTAGTGTCCATTGTTTCTTATGATTATTGCACTGTTAATACCATGCTTGTTTTGCTTGTTCAATATACAAATTGTTTTGCTTTGTTTTAAATGTTGCTTACTGTAGTATAAGTAGACAATTTCTGGTGTCCATATAAAACAGGACTAAATGGACCTTTAACGAGCAATTTAAATGTACAAAAATGTTATCGTACAATTAGCATTTGCGCTCCAAAAAAACCTGCAAACTGCCTCATATCAGTGGGGCTTTATGTATATATTACTGCTTAGAATGGATTTATCGATAAAAACGACTTGACGACCGAATTATTGTGCATTTAGTTCTTTTTAGTAATTATAATAAAGTAACACTGATATTGATCTAACTACTTGAGTATTGTACACATGAGGTATATATTCATCAACAGAAGGAGGTGGCTTAAAAGATTGAAAACACATTGACATTGTTCCAGCAAATATTTAATTACACAAGAAAAGGTTAAGGCAGAGCATCGAAGTCGCTGAAAATATTTTTTTCAGCAAGCTATGCATACTTAGCATAGAACTATTAAGCCCCACTTCATTTTGTTATTGCAGAATAAAATTGTTTAAAAAAGATTATGTTGTTAACTGAGTAAAGGTGGTTTAAGTGTGAATAGCACTTTTTAATTCCTAAGGCAACACAACAACACTTGCGAACAACGCTTACGCAACAAATGGAAACATTTCCAAACTCATACTCTTGGGACGTCTTTGAAAGGGTACAAAGTTACTATCCGTCTAAGCGGGAGGAATCTTTACAACACAAAGCAAAACACTGGACTTGTATTACCATTTTAATTTTCTTTGCAATATGTCTCCAAATGTAATATTCATTAATACAAAAGTAAAACCAGTTAAGTTTAAATCTGAACAAGCCTTGGATACCATTCAAATATTAACTATTTATGTCTATCAAAGTCCAATCCAAATCTAATCCAAACACATCACTAATTGTTGTAATAGTCACCGGGCGATCCCCGAACTGAGCCTGCATATTTCTTTGACAATCGTGTCATTCCTGAAGTGAACATCTCACGTATCCCGTCTATATTTTGACGTATGCATCAATCACTGTTCTAAATCGTGCCTCTTTATTGTCATTTAACTAGTTTTCCGTGCGTCAACCTTTTGCACTTAGTTAAGTTTAACGGCACGATGTCTTTCACTTACCAATTATAACCAATTATTATTTAACTGAAAACTACTAACACATTTATTATTTACTTAAAAATGATTAATATGGTAATATTACATTACATTCCTTATTCTACAATTAGTATATACAAGGGGAATATATTCGGCTGGTAATCATGAAAATAGTAAAATGCTCAGGTGAAAGAAAACCCAGTTATGCAAATAACTGTCTAAAGTGTAATAAAATTAACCAGTCTCGGTGTTTGCTTGCATGTTGTTGACATTGTTATAGCCTCAAGGGCACTGAAGTTGCCTCTGTCACTATAAATGTCTTTGTGTTTTTTTATATTAGACATGTTGCTATTGCTGTGCGATTTATTTGCTTGTACGGTCATTCATAAAGCAATGAAAATGATATTTAATTCCTTCATTTGCTAACATGTTAAATGCCACCAGAATAATTCAGACAGAACCATCATAGTAGTTCAAATGCTACTCGTTCTCGTTTGGCACTTGCGTATTTTACGATATTCATATTCGATTTAAAATATCTTTGAATGAAATAAATCGTTCACCGATATTGCTGATAATTTGTTAGGACAAAGTCAAAGTCAACTTAATGGTTTGTGCCCTGACACTCGTTGTATCGCTTCACCAGCATAAAGTATAAAACGTGCTTGTTCCTTTAAACGAAATGAGCCATGCATTCAGGCGTCCTCCAAAGGTCCCGATAGTCATACACTTTTTCGAAAATTATTATTTTTAATAAAATGTGTTAAGAGAAAATATATCGGGTAATGCAAATATATGTATGACACAAGTGTTACCATTGCAGCGTTTTATATCAGTATTACCAGCTACGACTTGCATATTCTTTAATATCACTGCTTTGTTGTTCGTTCTTTGCTGTATATTGACTACCTAAAAACCAATGCTTCGACTAAATCAGAGAGATCAACTACAAAATCAAACTGTATTTTTATTACTACATTGGTAGGGACACTGCTTTACTTCAGTGTTCTATCACACTTTGTTCTTTCTCAATCCTTGTCTACATTTTTCAATCTATTCTGTCGCCCTCTTTTTATCTTGCCTGTCGTACTGCTTCTCTTCTTCATATTGCGTACTCTCCACATCATGCCGTCACTTACTGTCCATACTTTCGCAACATACTTCCCTCTATATAAGCTTTTCTCCACTCTCTTTTGTTTCCCTGACACGGTGCTATTTCTCTTTATTATCTTTTTACCCTTTACACCTCTCTAACTCTCCCGTCATCCTGGTCTCTTTTGCCCCTTCCGTTCCCCTACTCAACTTTTTGTTTCTTTTTTCCCTCTCTCCCCGTCTTTGTTCGTCTGCCTTTCTCTAATTGAAGTAAATGGAAACCATTTTCCGAATCAAGGCAGGAAAAGTAAGGTAAGGATTCGTAGTTAATGAAAAGCACTTGTCGAATCAAGGAAAAATCAGTGCCGAATAGTACTTAATAAAGAGTAGGGGCCTAATTGTGGTCAATAAAAATTAGGTGCCGAATTGTAGTAAAAAATCAAGTCTCAAATCAAGCCAGTGAAAGTCATGTGTCTTATTGTAGACAATTAAATAAGTTCTGGTCGTGCAGTCAACCGACGTCTTGAAACAAACATAGGAAAAGTGGGGTAGCTTCTGTGTTTAACTAAGTAAACAGATGACCCTGCACATAAGAGAACAAGCTGTTAAGCAGTATTAACATCAGAAATACTGACATTAACGCACTAGTCAGTATTGTCTATTGTTTCTGTGTCGTATTTTTATTTAATACTTTTGTGAGCATCACTTGGGACGTATGTTATGTTTATAGATCCGTTTCTGTTGAGATGTATACATGTCAATATTATACGATTTTGCCATGTAGGGCTGATGTATTAGTTGCTGTTACTTTTACTTTAGTTGTTAAATACTATGCTTAAATACATGCATGTTTTATCATTGCTAAACAATAAAACGATGTTGAATTTTCAGCAATGAAATGTTATAAGTTTTCCAACTTTGTTTGTATATCGGAAAAGCTGTTCTTGTGAAACTGTATGTATTAAACTATGCTTTATTTTCAATTTTTAACACATATTGAACATATTATGATCCATCATTTTTTTAATAATACATTGAGTTCGTTAAATGAATATTTAAAGACATAAAACAATCATGCTTACCTCACAAGGTGCAATAATATAATCGATCATTATGATGACATTGCGGTAAAACTATTAAATATTGATTGTTAACATGGACAACGACTTTTCCTAGGTATAGTTTAAATTTTAATTTGCAAATTAATAGAACGTTGTTGTAAGTTCCGTGAGTGCCCTTTTTTCAAGGCACTAAATAAAAACATGTTTACCACCATAAGCAATGATATCAAATTACTTAAATGTTAGAAGTTCGTTTCACGTCTAATTAACCATGCTGTATAGATGTCTGGTAATTGTAATTTAAACAAAAGTAAACTGTATGTTTATTTTAGGCTGTATGTCATGCGTCACTGTTAAATGACAATGCTTTACTTTCAATGGTTCAAGATCGCAGATTTCTTTTATCTGTAATCTGGCAAGTCTTCATTTAAAACAATGAGTGATTAATTTGATCATATAATGAATGCCTCCCATTTATTTCATTGTATTATGTTGTAGTCCTACACGATCGCTTGCAAAATATTCGCAGGATAGGGTTTCCTCATTTTTCTACATAATCCAGGATTGGCCGCAAGTAGGCGTGTCAAAATCGAGGTCGTGTGAATATACTTAATTTTACTATTGGAGAGTGCCCTCTTAAATACTTAAAACAAGAACGTTTTAAAGGGCAGTCGATTATCTAAATGTAGACGGATCGTTTAGTTTAATATATATTTGGTTTGTGTTCGGTGGTGGTGTTTGGTGGTGGTGTTTGGCTGTGGTATGTGGTGGTGATGTTTGGTGGAGGTGCCTGGTGGTGGTGTTTGTAAGAGGTGTTTCGTAGTGAATTTAGGTAGAGGAGTTTGGTGGTGGTGTATTGTGTCGGTATGTGGTGTTTGGTGGTGGTGTTTTGTGGAAGTGTTTGGTGGTGGTGGGCGATGGCGGTGTGCAGTGTTTGGTGGTGCGGTTTGGTGGTTATGATTGGTGGTGTTGTTTGGTGTAAGTTTTTGGTGGTGGTTTTTGTTGATGGTGTTTGGTGATGGTATTTGACGATGTTTTTTGTTGGTACTATTTGGTTATAATGTTTAGTGGTTATGTTAAGTTGTGGACCACTTGAAACGACGACATTAACATACTTTGTCTTGCCCATATCTAGACCGAATTTGACATACGATCTGGGGGCAGCGGAGGCGGGGAGAGGATTGGAAAACATGTTTCTAAAATGTCGGAGATGCGCTGTGAATTGTATCTGGACTTAATTTTAATAGTTTTAATGGTTTTATTATACTGACTCTGAACGTTCAATAACAAAATCCTTGAGCAGCATAACTTTGTTGTTGAAAAATTGTTCGAATTATTTCCAAAATATAAGCCAAAAGTTGCCAACACATACATTCAATGCAAGCAAATTACATCTGTGGTTCCATTTTCCAATCGTTCGTCGCGTGCACATAATGAAAGAAAATAATAATTAATAATAACCTTGCTATCTTAGCGTAATTGTTAGCATACAACATTGCAGTATCGCTGAATAATACGCTTAAAAAATAAACATTATTATTGCCTGAATTTAGATTTAGATTTAGAATTTAGATTTTTGTTCGAGAACCTGCTGCGTATAATTTCGATGTACTTTATTTATGGAAGTTACAACTAACACTTGGCTATCAGTAAATATTTTTAAACAAATCAAATATAACTAAGCCTTTTCAAATTTATATCTTTTCTCTAAAGTATAAATTGGGATAAGAAGCAAAATATCTTTACTACAATTGCCAAAGCATACTATAAATGTGTTTAAATATTTGAAACAGCAACACTTTTGATCCAACGAAAACTGCGCAAAAGTACAATTGCCTAACATGGTGCTTCCTACGGCTGCAAATCACTAAATTATAAAATTATCATAAACTTGACGAAAAATCTCGCCTTTTCACTATTTTGCAACTTGCTACAAATTCTTAATCATCGGCTATTACAAAAACGGAGTACTGACATAATTAATTCTGTTTATATGTGCAAAGGTGGACAAACACCCTCCCGTAACTTTCCAATGCAAACCTTTCACATTTTACAGTGTTTATTTGACTCCTACAGTTAAGTCTCGTAAACCTACTGATAACAACATCGGATATTTTTCTGATAGAATTCCAACTTCAAGAAATATTTTCCTTTAATTAATTTACCGGTTTGTTAATTTTTACAGTTTGACCTCCTATGCTAAAATGAACTGAAGGTACTTTGTCCGGGAGGGATTAAGACCTGCAAATGCTAGAACTTTTGCTACTGTTTGAGTTTTTATTTTGCTAAGGTATAACTTAAAATTGCATTTTTGCTTTCTTCTATGTCAGAACCAATTTGAAAGCTGTGACTTAATATATTTTCGTAATTTTACAAAAAGATAGTCTTATTAAACAACACAATTTTGGTTCCATCTTTTAACCATTTTGTCATGACCTGAAAAAAGTTAACTTTAAGTACACTGTAAAATCACTGTGTACCTTGATGAGGATGCAAAGTGACAAGCACCCAAAACACCTCGGCCTATAACGTCCGCATCACCGTCAAGGAGTGCCGATAAAGCTTGTTAGTTGGGCAATTGACAGCGAATGCTAAACACACATCGGAAGTTGTACACGAGTCACATGGCCTCAGTGGTCTGGCTAGCAGCAGGAGTTCGAGTGGCCTTAATTACTGCTCGAGCAGCTAAGTACATGACAGTCTGGTGGCCTGAGATACCCGTGGTTATCTCTACATAATTTGTGCTGTCAGGCCATTTCTCAAGACATATTGCCCAGACCGGGCTAATTGGCGGGCCAAGGTCCTTGTCCCCCGGTAAACCAGGGCCTGATGCTCTATACACAGTACTTTATCCGCATCATCATAGTAATAATCCATATCATCGTTCATCCTCAGCAGCAGCATTATCATCATCCTCATCATTAGCATCAAATAAATCATATTTATAATATAAATCATATTCGTCTTATTCATTATCATCATCATGATCATTTGCATCATCCTCTTCATCATTATCCGACGCTGCAAGGCCAGCAAAAACATTGTACACTGTCATAAACTTTCGTCGACTTCAAACCTTTACTTCGAGTCACGCGGGAAAAGACCTTACATTTTTCGAGGCACAACTCCCTTATTGATGTGCTGACATTGGTAATCAGCATTATCCTTCAATGTGCTGTTGCTGCTGTTTATTATTATTATTATTGTTATTATTATTATTATTATTATTATTATTATTATTATTATTATTATTATTATTATTATTATTATTATTATTATTATTATTAATTAATTAATTAATTTTGCGTAGGACAGAAAATCTATTGCGTTGTAGTTTACAGTTTATGTCACATGAAGTACAAAATACTTGTATACCGATCAACCCGAATTAAACTCCCACCAAATGTTTGGACCGGCCGCAATATCTCGAGTGATAGAGCGTCGGCTTGCGGATCGGGAAGTCGCGGATTTAAACTCCGGTCAGGTCGAGCCGAAGACTTTAAAGTTGGTAGTAGTGGCTTCCGTCCTAACGCTCGGCACTTAGGGGACAGCATTATGCCTGACTCGTCGGTGTCAGTATAATGGACTCACCGGGTTCAGTCCCTGGGCAACTAATAAATGCCCCTGTGCTATAATGATACAATTGTCGCTTCACAGTATCGGCACAACATGACGGCAAATCCCATCCCAATCTCATCCCAAATACTTGGTTGTGTGCTACATTTTTGACTTCTGGATGGCCCTGTGTACAAACAATGTGACAGAGGGTAATGTGATATTACTATTGTCATGGATTGTAAGCGCGAACACTGCATGGTTCTTTTGTAACGTTCATTAGACAACCTCTAACGAACAAGCTGTATGTAATTGCGTGAGGTATACAGTTGAACAAAGTGCTTTGTCTGTGTAATCAATATTTAAATATATTATTTGAAAATTATTGAATTGAATTGAATTGTTAAAACGATTGAAACAATGTTTAAAGTTTGAAGCTAAGATAAAGACGACCCATTCCCGTCTAACATCAAAGTTGTAAACTGTGAACTATGTACTGTGGTATTAAGCGTATTAAAAAGTTGTCCATATTGTAGCGGCTTGCATGTCTTGCCTATCATTGTAAATTGTTTATAATTATATAAAGAAATTGAATATTCTTCATATTGATATAACAAGAAAATATTCATAAATGTACATAACGGCAAAACAATTTCTGTCTGTTACAAATTAGGGTTGTGTTAAGATATTTGAAGGAAAACAGTTTATATATATATATATAGTAGATGTCTTTTAAAATACTTTAAGGTCACTTTAATCATGATATAATCTGTTATAATCTGGTCATTTATTAAATTTATCAATTTTTGATAATGAAAAGATTGTTTTTTCTTGGTCACAATTGATTTAATCGATTTTATAACAATTACGGATTGCTTTAATTGGGCTTGATATTGACAGAATAGTTTCACAGGGAGGACAAATAATTTCCAAATGAGAAACAGAAAGACATTTACTGTATTTCATGGTGACTTGCCAATGTAATTTTGAGTAAAAAAATGGCCCATTGCAACTTAGCTTTAAATCAAATGTAGTCACAGGTCCGGCATACAGCAGTTATGACGTTCTTACCAAAGCATTCTACATTTTAGTTCATATTTGAATATTGTTATCACCTCTTTACGAATGTTACTATACATCCATGATTGCAGCACAAGAATTTAGTCGATATTGGCAAAATGTATCAGTTAGGAAAAATGGCAAAGTCCTATGAACATTGCAACATCTACTTAAATCTAAAAAAACCCATAAGACAAAGGCAGTCGCGTGCTGAAGAAATGTAAAAGTAAGAAAAAATCTGTAATGAGTCATTAAACAAAACAACAACAACAACAACAACAACAAACACACCCTTTACTGCCCTGGAACGGTCAGTTGGCCAAAAGGGACCGACTGGCGTGCAACACCCGTTTTCCTTAACATATTCTGCATATCATGTCATGATGCCAGGTTTTATAGCTGTCATTTGCAAATTCTATAGACTTCTGTAAAGGTGGGAACATTATGGCTGCGTCAGAGGAAAAGTGACGTTGTCAACAGAAAATGTCGACATTGTGATTTGGTCACGTATTCTTATAAAAACTTTAAGTCTTATGGTTGCAATTTGTATGCACTTTAAGATAAGCATACATTATAATTGAGCAAAGGCAACATGTAGACAGTGTGCACCTTTTTTGTCAATGATAGGATTATGTAAGCTGTAAGCTTACATTTCAGTGACAGAATGAATTGAAGGGCGACCTGTGTTATATAAATGTGTTCTACTTTTGACAGGAATTCTTTTTTAATGTGAATGTATATATTTGAAAGGAACATTCATAGGAATTACTGCATCTTCTATCGAAAAAAATAAGTTTAATGTGGACAGAATAAATATCTCGAAATGTGATTGGTTAAAATAATACAGAATCCATGACTCATTTTTTATGACCTTGGCATTTACAAATAATAATTAGCATAACATAAAACAACAGGAAAATCCGAAGCTTAAATATATATACCATGTTATAAATGTATACCTTAATGTAACTTTAAGATTAGAATTTGCTTTATTTATTTCAGCAAGAGTTTTAAACAAGGTTTTGACTTTAATGGGAAAATGGTATTTCTCAATTTAAGAAAAACAAAAGGCGGAAAAGACACATGAATTTAATTGATCATATAACTACACTACAAGTATCACGATGTGTGGCGCAACTTCTGGTTGAAGCTGGAGGCTTAACATAAAAGTCATTGAAGACTTTGGATAGTGTCAACGCTCCGATCCGTGTGTTTATTTTGCATCTGTGTTTGCTGTTCAGTGTTACATGTAATGTATTATATTGACTGAAATAGCCTCTGATTATAGTGTGATAAAATGTGGCACTATATTGTGGTAACTTTTGCAATATGCTCTATATATACTGCAATATATTAGTGTACGCTACATGTGTAGCCTAACAGTCATATTTCTTTCTACAGGCTAGATAGTATTGTACAATATTTCTTTTAAAACCTTGGAAAAGTGGCTGAACTCTGTCATAACTTATTTTAGGGAAACATGCCCCTTCAACGTGCTTTGGATGAATAAGCATTGTAAGCGTGAATTTAATATCTGTCTGGAATAATAAATTAATTAATCCACGTTTTACGTCTCTACGGACGGCCTGCTACCATGAACAATGACTTGTTTAAAACTCTGTCGGCTCGTGCAGGTGCCCATCCATTCCCTTATAAGTGTTGTGTTTTACCGGGGGGATTCCTTTTATCTATCACGACACAATTAATTTTATCTTCAATGCTCAGTCTAGCTACGATTTCTGGGAACAAATCCAATTGTCCTGTCTAATTTCGCTATGTTAGGGGCAATAATTCGTCATATTTTCGTTATGTGCATGGAACTGCATGCTGCTTATGCATAATGTCGGTGAGTTGCGTTGAGTCCATGAACTCAAGTACACGCAAAAATGGATATTTCATTCGCAAATAATGCTCTGCACACAGCATAATTTGACGGTTAATACGGTTCATAAAATGACACCACACATGATTATTGACGATATTCTAAAAACAACAATCACACGCGCACAACCGAATGCACATTCGCGTCTTATAATAAAAATTGCTTGACGTAGCCAAACCCATTTAATATATAGCAAATTAGGCTTTATAATATTGTCTTCTGTGGTATTTGGTGTATATTGAACACGAAGGAAAATATTTAAATGTTCATTTTTTTCGGCAAAATTTACAAATTGGCGTTACCCTTACTGTCGTTTTTGCTATACATAACAAATTATTTAAAATGGCAATGTCAGCATTATTTAATCATTCTTTATATCTATGCTTTATAAATACATTCGTTCAAATAACATTCTCCTTATTTACGTTCACCTAAAATAGAAACCGCGCTAACGTATGCACAGACGCAGACGACAATAATTGATTTTGAGGGCATCTTAAAGTCAGGGTTAAATCTCATTTATCCTAACGTTATATTATTTATTATGTCCCAAGTGCAGGTACATTTTAAACATGCAACACATTCATGTTCTTTAGTTATAGTGTGTATATTGGTTTGTGTAAAATGTGATACCATTTAAACAAACTGACAAAATGATAATACGAGCTATGCAAATACAAAACATGTGGTAATTTTTCGTGTTGTAATAATATATTTAGCAGGTAGACCTTGCTGTGTTGAAAACAGCCGTGGTGTCTTCTTGATGAAAAAAAAACAGTTGCGGTCGTTAGTACTTACCCTTAACCATATTCAAACTAAGAAGGCATGTCCAATACATTGATTGATTAGATTGCAGTGCAATTTTTAAATAAACATGAATTGCGAATCATTTCACACCATTCTATAATGAAGTATGTAGACAATGTGTTATGCTTAATACTTAAACGATCCAGGAAAGAAACATTTGTACCCTTCACTTTGTTACCTTTCACTTCATGGTCTTCTTGCTAACAATGTATCATATTCCACAGCGAAATGTTCCTTACAACTCTTAACAATAGTTGATCAGTTGTCCTTGACTAAGTTTATTGAATTCAAACGGAGAAAGAACATTTGAATAGAACGTTAATGAGGCGTAAAGACAAATGACAATATAGCCCATGCCTACTTAAACAAATGTAATGATTTTATTTAGTAGTATATATTAATAGGCAACAGCAGTCAAGTCCGTAGTGCCTACAAAATCCATCTCATCAGTGCAGAACAGCTGAATGGAATTAAAATAAAAAGATTTCGATCAACCTGTTTTCAGACTCGAGAAAAGGTATGTATAAAAGTATTCATTTTATTCTTACATGCACACAACTGCAATCATCTTAAATTAGACGTTCACAGTGATAAATTGTTTCAGATCATGAACGACATAAGTATATATATATTTCTATAAGTTGTTAGCTATCTGCACATTATTTTATCATGCCGTTTGAGTAAAAAGTCATTAGTGTCCATTTGTTTGTATGTAATAGTTGTATTTTCTAGTGTGAGTAAACGGCGCAATAGTTTAATCTTTATTCAATGTTAGTATTATTTAAAGTATTCTAAGCATTGTTATTATTTCTCTTTAACTAAACAATTGTATCCATGTAATTATCATATAGTTGAAAACTAATTAATATGGTAATATTACATTACATCTTCTAATAAAAATGATAATATTGACAAGAGAGGGACATGACAACTGCCATTCATTGACGTATGAACAGTAGAGATCAAAAGGTGGGTTATTGGAAACACCAACCTCCTCCGTGTAGCAGTAGTAAGTTAAATCTGTATCGTTTTGATGATACAACGGTTAAAACAATAACTTATCTTAGTTTAACAAATAAAAAATAATGTTTGGTTGCACTTAGATTCTTATTTTAAAAGTGTGTTGCTTTTCATTAATTTAATTCCACAGGAAGGATTCTTTGCATTATGTGGTCAATGTATCGTCCGCAGTCGCTTGCGCTTAGGTTTTACAATAAGTACCTAATTCCAGTTACAAATATTTTGTCCTAAGTTTCACCTTTATGCATTTGATTTGGAATTGACCGAACATTTTTGTTGGGTTGAAGTAAGGTGATAATGCTGAGGCGATTATTACATTTCTGTGCAAACCAACAATCTCTTTCAGCGTCTGGTTGATTAGCTGGTAAACATTGGACCATTGACCTGAAGCGAATTTTGGTAAATATCGGAAGTTATATTTCAAGATTATATAACAGATTATAAAACAAAACAAATAAACAACAACATTTAATACTATAGAACCAAATATATAAAACTCCATATTCTTCCGCAGAATAAGGTTTAAACAGATACACATGTTTTTCTTTTCTGACCAGCAAGCATAGTTTCAGCTTTTTGTATGTGTCGGTGTAATTAACAAAACATCTTTGACAAAACAGATCCCATGCTAAGCAATAATTACATGATTACGTTTTCGCTGCCTTTGGGAAGGTATAACTTGCAAATATGATATCTAAGATTCGTAGTTTGAAAATAATTCAAACCAAAATTTTATGTGACATTACAATACATAGGAATAAAACATGTAGAACAACATGATCTGCATTTCATATCTATTTCAAAAGTTCAGTCACTGTTTATTACTGTCATGTAGGCACTTCATCTATAACAGCATGCGTCATTTTACTTATTCGAAGATATACTATGTTGTTGAGCTTGAAATGCATAGAACTGGTTAAGAACATAATTATATTTTTATTTATTTATTTCCTTGTTTTGTTACATCGGTCTTACATAACTATGGTCATATTGTCGACGTCCGGCTAACTATTGGTGGAGAAAAACCCCTAGACTTATATCAGGGTAGATTCGTCCGCTCCATAGATTAACTGAAAAAACCCTAAACTCATGTATGTTCTTGTACCGAGCAAAGTTTCGAACTCATGCGATGGCTTTGAAGTTACAAGTCGGAGATTTACTGGTATTTTATTCAGTGAACTGCTCCAGTCAAGATGCTTGTTCACAAGTGACATCAGATCCTTTCCAAATATTTACAATTACTAATAAAATTTAATCTTTGTGATCGTATTCTTCACATACTACTGTAAATGGGTGCAAAATGGGGTTTGGTTTAATTTTTTTATCATTTTAAACAGCTTCTAAGCGTCGGTGAAATTGTCAGCTGTTAATAAGTGAAACAACATGAATAGATGTAGTGCGCTGGCAATCTTGAGTTGCATCGCTATTATACTGGTCCTCTATAAATAGATAAATTCGGATCACATTGAGAGCTTATTTGCATGGTAAGATTTCACTTTACTAATACACAATTGGTATCAACAAGGTGTTAGAAGAGATGATACTGGAGCAGCAGATGAGAATTTTACATAATAAGTTTTTAAAGACTATATCTGCCCTCTAAGTAAATAAAACAAGTGCATGTCTATCATACATTTTCTATTTAAAATAATGAATGTCCAGTCTAATTACTATTTTTGCAAACAAACTCGATTCTCCTGCTCAATCTCATTATAGAAGGGGCAATACTTTGTCATAGTTGTGTTGTGTGCAAGAAAATGCATTTTATGCATAGTGTCAGGGAGTTGCGGTTTTCTTACACGTCGACGAATTTAAGTAATGGAAATTAGCGTGATCGATTTTCACACGCAAACGATACGGTGCACGCACGCTGAATGCACACAAGAACGGGACAGTTTAACGTTTGCACCCATCTACTCACCTATAAGTATCGACTATACAACAACAGCAAATTGTTGTTTACTCTGGACTATAACTCGGTTTAAACTTTACAATTTTGTTCTTATATATAAAAGTCTGAAAATGATATGGCCAGCACATGATGCCACGTATCATATTGTTGTTTATTTCTTTTAAAGTCACTGCTAGAGGCAATTTCGGATGAAATTCTATGTAATGTTTTGCTGCGAACTGTTAACATATAAAATAGGTTCTCGTAAGCCTGGTGTGTCAAAGGAAAGATATATTTAATTAGATTTATTATTTAACTCTGTATAATGTTAAAACAACTTGAAGCGATACACACAGACCTAGATTTAGACCTAGATTCACATTCAACCAATCAGAAGTAAAAACAAACATATGTTGGCAATGTAATAAAATAATTATAAAAATGTTTATTCATAAACAGAAACGACACTTGATAGATGACGATACACTAAAACGACAAACATAGGTTCGCACAACCGAATACACACCCACGTCTAATTTTAATAGATTGTTTTATGTTTGGTGTATTTTGAAATAAGTATACCTAAAGTCAGGATTATAAATCACTTTTCCTACTGTTATACCAGATACACGTTCAACATTAAACAAATGTTTGTGATTCAGTTAAAGCGACTGTCTTGGTTGTACCAAAACTGATACCATTGCACAAACTGACAAAATGCTCATACAACAAATGTGATATTTTTCGTTTAATGTTTAAAGCAAGCAAACATTTGTTGCCCTAAATAGGACTGTGATGTCTTACTGTTTGAAAAACAACGCTGCGGTCGTTTTCAACTATCTTTTAATCTATCTTTATCACATATCAAATTAAGAAGACACATGTAGATGTACAGTAATTGGTTAGATTGCTCAGCAATCTTTTAATAAACATGAGTTTCGGATCGTGTTACTTTATTCTATAATGAAGCATATATAGGTGTGTATCATATTCCAAAGCAACCTGCCCCAATTTCCAACAATGGGAGATCAGTTGTCCATGACTCCATAGTGGTCACTGCCATTAGGTTTATTGAATTCAAACAGAGATATAACATTTAAATAGAATGTTAAACAGGCGTAAAGACAAATGTCATAATAATCCACGTCTACTTAAATAAACGTAATGGTATTTAGCAGTATATCAATAAGCGACATTAGTCAAGTCATTATTGCCCTATAACCATCTGCAATTTCGCCAAGACAAATCACTATTTTAAAAACCACCGTCGACGTGCAGGGCAGATGAATGGAACCAAAATAAGATTTCGATCAACCTGTTTGTTATCTGCATAATATTTTCACGTTTGAGTAACAAGTCAAAAGTGTCAATTTTTGTATGTTATTAAATTGATTATTGCACTGTTTACAGCATATTTGTTTGAAATATAATATTCTAGTTTGCTTTAGATGTTGATAACTATAGTTTAACAAACAATTGTATTGTCTAAAGATTATCATATATTTAGCATTTGCAATGAAACTTTAGTTATATATTACTGCTTAGAATGAATTTTCAGATCAGATAGAACATGGCGACCGGATTAATTTGCACCTCAATCAAATTGATTGCATCGCAGAATATATATCTTATGTTGTATAGTAAGTATAATAAAGTAAACTCAAGGCGTTCCTGTCGGATAGAAGGCGTAATAATAGGGCTTAAGATCTTATTGTTATACAAAGATATTTTAAGATGACTATGTAATTGATGCAAGACAGTTTCGAGCTTCTTGGGTGCACTGACACATTTGATTTCCAAAAATGCTTACATCCGTAAAATTCACAAGTGTCAATCAAGGGTATTGAAAGGTCTAGAAAGAAAACGCTTAACCTTTATTTCAAGGTACGCTGTTTGTTTAGCTTGTAGTTGTCGCAAACAATGTGAACATTGTGTCAATGTCAAGCGGTACCGACTTGTGAATGAGAAGGCCCGTTTTGTATGAAGAAGGCCTGCACAATCATTTAGTTCTAGTCAGTTCTGGGCAGCAGGAGATGAAACTCCAGACAGTCAAGGCAACCAAACACACAGCCCTTGAGATCTACACAAGGCGTCTTGAGAATGACAAACTAATGCCATCATTCTTGCTGTGCGTTTTGATATATTGTTCATTGTGACTGTCTTCTTTAAATCAGATTTGAATTCTGTCTTGGTCTGACTTATCATTTGAAGTTATTTGTCTTGGGTCGCTTTCCTTTTGCCGACTGACCATTCTAAGGCGATAACTGATGGTTTTTCTTTGTGTGTGTTATGTCTCGACTCTGTGTTTTTGTTACATTTACATTTACCATGTTTGCATTTGTCTAGAGGTATATTCAATGTAAATATCTTACAGTTTGATAGAACATTTTCTTATTTACCTATTGGAACACTAAATATAGATATTATGATGGCGTTACCTGTTTATTATAGCTGTCACAAAGTTTAGAAATTGGCGTGGTATATTTCCGAGCTGAGATGATAAAACCGTAGGTCTTCGAATGGAAGTAATACTTCTCTCTTCTAAACACTATGTAGGCATTCTTTTTCAATGACGTCACTACTTTCGTCATTATCTATTAAAGGAAACGCCAGTGCTTGGACAATTTTAATTCAAATAGATAGGTTTTATTTTCATTGCCTGGATTTGAGAAAGACATCAGGAAGTGGGATCTCTGTAAAACCGGTTTCAGCACTTTTTGCCGATTGACCGTTCCAAGGCCGTCACTGTTAGGTTTGCTCTTTTTGTTAAATTACTCATCACAGATTTGTTCTTACTTTTATACTTGGCTTACATGTGAATTCCATTCTCCTCTGCCTTTTTCAAATTGTAGTATATGTTGCCATGCTCATAGGACTTTGTCAAATATTTAACTATATCTATTAAAATTACACTGTGTTATCGTCCTGTAGTTGGTATAAAGTTTTTATTTATTGTTAACCTCTAAAAATATTTGCCCTAGTTATATCTACTTATATATTATATAAGTATTATTATATAAAACATAGCATATTCAGACATTTTGCATGATCCTTTTTACAACGCACATAATTGAAATTTTAATTAGTAAAAAATCTTTCTCATTTATGTTAATCCAGTTCTATATCGTAAAGATGATTTCTCTTTATATCAAGTTACATTTGGTCGAATGTATGAGGTCAGAGCTATGAAGTGAGATTGCCAGCTTAAATTACTAGCTTTGTTATATTACTTTTTTTACATTTATACCTTATTCTGGTTTCTATGTGTCATGAAAGCAGATATTTCTTTTTGACAACCAGCATTAGGAACCACCATATCAATTGTTTATATTGAATATGTCAACAAAACGTGTTTCATTATTTGCACAAATGATTTATAAAGTTCTTTCCTGTTGACAGACACTGTGAAATCTTAGAGTCGGTCTCCAGTACACGTAAATATTTGGATTTTCAACAGAAAATGTATATAACGTTAAAATTGTATTAACTGGCATATATTTGAATCATAGCTTTGTAGTAAAATGCAAGCAAATGCATATTTAAAAACTGACCATTCATAAAGTTATTAAAATCATTGCGATCGGATTTTTATTTTTTTATTTTTCATTAAATACGAAAGCGTCGAATTTATCCTTTGATTTGCATTGATTGACACAATTTCTTTAAATGATTACGCAAAATGATTTACATGTCGGTCCTTTTACGATAACTCCTGAATAAAGTAGAAAAATAGAGCAAAGATGACAGTCAAACTTTGTTTTTGATTTCCACAAATAAAAGGAGGTTTCTACATATGTATATTCTATTAGAACATTCACAGTAAATGGTCGTGTATGTTATTGATCAACAATAGACTAGGCGGTGATAATATTTCGAATGACAATACCTCGAACAATCGCTGAATGTTGGATTGGGATTAGCCGGCATTTTTGCCGATACTGCGCAGCGACTCGCTGAATGTCATTTTACATAATTTTAATTTGAAGCATACAAAGGAAGAAGAACAATTAAGAAACTATAAAACATTGGTTTATAAAAAAAATAGAGCAAAATTAGCAACGATTTGTTTACATTACCCTTACGTTATTTTGCTTAGGATTAATAACCTGATTTGTTTTATTATCACCATGAAATAAGATACTGCACCATAAATTAATGCTAAACTATTTAGACATTATTGAATAATATTAGTGAAAATTAGTTTTTAGAGCCATATATTGACTGTGAGCATACAACTTAGTATGTACACCTATCCCCAACATTCAAGTACACATATACTTTTGGGTGCTCTTGAAGATTACATGTTATCAACAAACAATTAATATTAAGGTTTCATTAAACACAAATATTACACATATGCAACAACAATTTCTTTGTAGGTTATATACAAATATATGACATAACTATTTACAAAATACATATCTACTTATCATTAGACGTCTTGCACTAGCTTAAACTATTTTAGAAATTCTAATTGACGTATAACATAAAAGAGATTGTAGCTTGTTCTAAATAAAACTATCGAATACATTAATTGTATGGTTCTCTGGATGGATGGCTATTCTGTAAATAATCACATTGTCAAATATTTTACAACATGAACATGGGATTTACTTCCATTTGACTCATAAAACATCAAGTAACTAGTAACTTCTCAGGCCTTGAACACTGCAGTATGCTGTCATAAAAGCATAACATATAGCAGAAATAAGTAGTGTCGATTTAATGCTCAATGTACAGTACATTTTGTATACATTTAAAACGTTTCAGAATAAGATGTCTATGTCAAGTTTACAACTATAAAACATTTGTTATATTAATTTTCAGCTGTATGCCTATGGACTTTGCACAAACACAACCTTGCACTATATGTGAATCTTTTGTCCAGAGCTGAAAACTGAAAGGAAAGTTTGATCAACATTAGGTCATATTTCATAATGCTTTTAAAAAAAGGAACTTAGACTGCATACTTGTTTCTCTATTTGAGGAGCTTTTTCTTAGCATCTCTTGTACAGAGTTTAATAGAATAACCAAGTTTGTCAACACGACTAACTATTTACCTTCATGCAGCTTTAATAATTATTTGAATATAAACTGTTATCATATGGCGTATAGCATATTAAAACTGATTACAAACTTATTTTGTAAGAAATAATGAAAACCGTTATCTAATTAAAATTTTATATCATTAACACACCCCTTTAAGATAGCACAGTAAGCTTAATAACATCGCCTTCGTTTTTGCGGCCGATGATAATATTTATATAAAAATAATTTATTGATATAGAATTGTACCGAAGGAATTTTAATGCTTTATTGTATTGTTTCGGCAACATTGACTGACAAAATATTCACGAAAAATGAGTGTGTGTGTGCGTGCGTGCCTGCCTGCATGAGGTGTGTGCGTGCGTATGTGTGTGTGTGAGTGTGTGTGTGTATGTGTGTGTGTGTGTGTGTGTGTGTGTGTGTGTGTGTGTGTGTGTGTGTGTGTGTGTGTGTGTGTGTGTGTGTGTGTGTGTTTGTGTGTGTGTGTGTGTGTGTGTGTGTGTGTGTGTGTGTGTGTGTGTGTGTGTGTAAGGGGCGCTCTTTTAGGACCTTGTCATAATTTCGTATTAGCCACTATACAATGATTTAAATTGGCATGATAAGCATACTCGTCAGGAAGTGCGAGGTTAGAGCTCTGTAAAACCGGTTTAAGCACCCCAGTCGGTCCATATTGCCGACTGACCGTTCCAAGGCGGTAACTGTCGGGTTTGCTCTTTTCCTTAAATGACTCATCACAAATTTGTTCTTACTTTTCGCTTGACTTGCATGTGAAATACCTTTTTTCTGTGCCTTTTCGGAGTTTGGTATATGTTGTAATACTCATAGGACTTTGTCATAGATCTCATATGTAGTCATGTAAACTGATGCCTAAAAGACATATATAAATAAATGCAAACAAATCTAATTTTACGACATTGTATGTATCACTTTTGCGTCATTGCAAGTTACTACCTGCAAGATAGCGTTATGGCCATACACTATTGTCCAGAGTTTGTCTACAATATAACTGAAAATAAGACTTACATTTACTTGTATTTTTTTCAAAGTCTTTTCACACTTGCTTTGAATTCCTGTGAAGCTGATGAATACTATTCTAAAATGTAAAATGTTTTCTAATTATATTTGGATTTCATGTAAAATACAAAACATCATGCCACGGTGTAACATTACGCTTTAAGTGTCACATTTAATTAGATATTGTTAAATCACGCAAAAGCATAATAAACTGTTACATTTTTAACTTCGTATTCAATAACACAGATATTGAATTAACTATGGTAATTGCTATTGGGCTGTTGTTATTGATTGTACAATATTTTGTCTCCGTATTATAATAACGAAAGTAGGTAAGATCGGTAAAAAAACCCGGAAAATACAACATTATTAAAACATTTATACAACAAGACCAACCAAGTTCTTTAAAATAAATATAATAACGTTCAAAAGAAATATATAATGAAAATGGCATAAGGCGTTGGTCTTTTTTGAAATGTCACTAAAGCCATGACTATCCTAGCGTCACTAGTTTCGACGCCTAAAAGCGATTAAATTCATTTCGGTTGAAAAAATAACGGTAAACCATTCAGTTAAATTTAAATCCAAGTAAAATTCTTCATTGTTTAAAATAAATTACATTGATTTTGTTAAAGAATTATTCCACTTGTTTTTAAATCGTCATTTATTTACTTCATATGGAGGCAGCCATCTTGGTTTTCAGACACTAGTTTCGACGACTCTGATTGGATATTTTATCTTTGACAGTTTTTACTGTATATGATGTAGTATGCGGTATTTACAGAATATGCGTACCTGAATCAGTTGAAAAAGGGTTGTTCATTTGAGGAAAAAAAAAACTCAAACAGTTTATGTTTTTTATTCATAATCTCATAATCAATATTGCTTTTAATTTATTCTTTCATTAAGAAATGTGCTTATCAGTCTATTCATTATCCATACAATGGGGACAAAGGAAAACATCTCCCCTTCTGACAATTTTAACCTTGGTGCAAAATGACAGATGCACCCAATGTCCACATTTAGAGCATTGCACCCACTTCACAAACACCAGAGATGTACTGTGGCGCACCTCGGCTGGTGTAAACAGCTTACAAACACAGCACAGTTCTGAACTGTCACTGTCGGCTGCCACTGGACGAGAACAGCTCTTGGACATTTCAGATGGACCAGGCAGAGGCAGGATGACAGGCTTAGGAATCAGAGGTTTCTTCGAGCCTTTTGCATTCTCATGATCCCTGATGGTATCAATCATGATGTTTTCAGTGATAGCCTTCCCACTTATCAGAGTGCTTAGGTAGCGGCGTTTCTTAGTAGGCGGTTTTCTGGCGGTGATCTTGGCTTCTTTGCTGGCAAAGTAAGCTGATGGGTGCTCTGAAGGTGACTTCTCACTAATGGCTGCTTCACAGGTCTCCTGCTGCAAGACCTCAGAGGGCTTGAAGTTTAATGGGTCAACCACATTGGGGTTGAAAGGGTAGATCCCTGCCTTTCTGAAAGATGCTTGGAGGTTCTCTGGTGACAACGCTTTTCCATATGCGGAACATGCGATGGAACACACATTATAACGTGTGAGAACCTGTCCACAATGCTCACGCATAAATTTGTGTGAAATGTTATTGTAGATGCGCCCGAATGGCCCGAACTATCCTATATCCAAGGGCTGAAGAACATGACTCGTATGAGCTGGAAGGATGAAGAGTACCAGGTGATGAGATTTGGCCCAGTCGATCAATCCTAAATTGATATGTGATCTATGACCATCATACAATGCTAAAACTGGCTTCTCAGCAGAGCGTTCTGGCAAGTATTTCATGAGATGATATTCTATGTACCGCCTAAATATCACGCTTGTGCTCCAGCCAGATTCAGAAACGTCACCATCACTCCTCGAGTTTTGCCATCTTTTTCCAGGAAAAACAAAAAATGGAGGAACAGTACAACCCAGAGCGTTGCCACAACCTATCACAGTGACTGTCGTTCTAGATCCCGTGGTGACAGCAGGAGGCTTGGAGTCAGCACTAGTGACTACAAATGGTGGTTTGTGTTGAGTGCTGAGCCCTTTTTCGTCAACGTTGTATATCCTCTCAGGGCTGTCTTTAAGATCATACTTATCCAGAATGGAACCCAGCTCTAAGTAGTACTTGCTAACAGTATCCACTGTAGTAGCTTTGGCACGCTTGAATTCTAGACCCCTGGGCTTGAGAACTTTCAGTTCCGGCCAGCGAGACATAAAGCTGCTGTGCCACTTAAAGGAAAGAGGATGATCCTTGTCTCTTTTCCCCAAACAAACCGCATACTCACCCGCCATGTCCACAACCTCTGCCCGACTGGAACCATAACCACATGCAGCCATAAACTTGACATGGTCAATAAAGTGGGCCTCTTCCTCCATTGAAAACATTGGTGATGGACTAGACCTTGTCGCATCAGGGTTGACCCTTTCACTCAGCTTGTGTCTGAGGGAAGATTCAGGAATGCCAAACTCCCGGGAAGGGGTCTTGATTGGAACATCAAAGTCCCTAACTTTATCCATGGCCTTAAACATAGTTGATGGAGAATAGCATCGGTACTTCTTGGAGTCCTGAATGAGAAGAAGACAAAATATGTTCAAAATAAAAAAAAAAATATTGCTAAGTTTCTGCCTTACTGTTAACAGAGTTTTATAGTGTTAATAACATTGCTGCAGCAAAGCACAAAAACGCATCAAAATAATATAACGCGTACAGGTTGCAAGAGTGTGAGTATCCACCATTTGTAAAACTCTTAGTCACATGACTGTCATGTGACCTTTGAAAAACATGAATAAGCGCAGCAGACGCCGCATAAATATTTCTCTCTCGGTGGACTTATACAATGGAAACACGATTTTAATGTAGTTTTTTTTTTTTGCATTAAGTAAAGTAGGTCAAATTTCAATGAAACAGATTAAAATAATATGTTTTTACCTTTGAATCTCTAACCTTCCACATTTTTTGCTCAGGAGCGTAGTACTATGTGTTTACAAACGGATACCACTTGAATTGACGTCACAGGAAGTTGCGCACCGGAAATTGGCATAAAAGCAAAAACAGCGTCGAAATATGTGAGCGTAAATATAGTTCTCCGGACGATACAATTGCAATCATTTTGCATCAAATTCCGGTACCTCTGGGTACGCCAACACGTTTTTATTTCACATACGTTTTATTTGTATCACGTATTCTAAGAACTACGATTATTGCGTAATTTCATCATATAAGTTGATTAGTTTAGATTTTACACATACGATGTTGCTTATTCTGACTTGTCTAAAATTATACATGGCTTTTTTGTTTTGTAAAAAGTGATAAATTATAACAAGACTAGCTTTTGAGATATACTTGGCCTGTTCCGTGGACCGTCGTATGGAGATCGCATTCTTTGAAGTCGCATAAACAGCAAAAATGAAAAGTTTCCGTTTAATAACGTTCAAGTATCATAAGAGAAAGAGTTTTGGTGTCACACATTTAAGACAGAAAAACTATATATTTACGATTAAGTGAGTATACAAGTAGATTCAAAAATAAAAAAAAAGTTCTGACCGAATTATTTCCACTGGTATTATTTCTCGAATACATGTAAAGCATCGATGTGTTTTTTAATGCACGCTTTGTTTACATAGCACACAATCAACATAACTGCTACAACGCTTAAAGGAGAGTGTGCTCATAGAAATTTCGTACTTTGGGAGTTTTTGAAAGTCAACATCTAATTATTTATCAATTTAATGTAATAATAGTATTATTTATACACTTATCATGTATGTTATTAAAAAGGAATGGATATGAACAGAAGATCATTTGTCGAGGTAAGTTCTTGTGCTATACACAAACCAAACAAGAATGTCTACTATGTGCGAACATTTCTTTTCCAAACAAGAAAAACAAAGACTAAATGTTTATTGTTTTAGAAAGACGAATGATTTACGTCTGCGTGGACCATCAGGCACACGGCACGTGGCATGGAAAACCTCCCAACAGGTAAGTTAAGACTCAAACCCACGGTGTTAACGGATGAGGAGTCACAAGTCGACAAGAGAACTGTTTACAAATTGACATACATGTAACCAGCCTGGTCCCTGCGTTATGCCAAACTATATTAAAACTGAACGCTAGTATCGTACTGTTTTACGCTAATAAATTTCGACTAATTTTTATCTTGCCTTAATGTAATTATCTTATTCTTGTATTTTTGCAGGTGAGGCTTGATGATTTTGTTGTTGCCAGGAACAAAGACACGGCTTCAGAGGTCCTCTACAACCATTAGACACAATGGCGGAATGAGATATCGTCATAATGTAGCAAATGCAGTAAATAGATTAACTGAATACTTTGTAGGCTTTGACGTCGCCGCAAATGACGTGTGCATTTTTAGCTGGTTACCAAGTGGTTCGAAAGTAATTCGTACGAGCGTGAAATGCCTTAGTCTGTTTAATGTGAATGGACTTGTTTGTCCGGCCAAAGATCCGGAAACTATTGACTGGAATGTTCAGCAAAATAGGGTATGAAAACGCTTCTATTGCGCTATAATATATAATTAATTGGTTGGTGGGGGGGATTGTTGAAAATACAGCATCGGTATCAGAGATAAGTATTGTGGTTTAATTAGAGATTAGTATGTTTATTGAAATCTATATCATTGCAGTAGTATTTATCCGCATGTCTGTTTAGTGTAATTGTTAACATAACGATTGTAATTGGCAAGACATCATGGCCGAATTTTTGGGACGAGATGAGTCAGATAATTTCCGAATAGTAAATCATAGACACGAGTTTTTATTGAAAACGTATCTGACCACTGTTGAGAACTGGAGTTTAATGAATAAGGAACTTTACAATCAAAATATAACAAAATTACGACGAGAAAACACAATCAGTCCTGATGATCTGCTGCGAAATAAGAAATTGAATGATTTGGAAGAAGAAGTGAAGTCATGTTCAAGTCAAAGAAACTCTTGGAAAGAAGCTATGCGCATAAAGTGTGATCAAATGAGTGTTGCTATTCAAAACTCACCGTTAAATGAAAACGAAAAAGTTATGAAGGACATGGATAAGGTTGCATTTGAAGACTGCAATGAAGTCTTCAAACGTATAGAGAATCTTGAACAAAAGATGGATGATATGACTGCTACAATGTTAAAATTAGCTACTAATAATGCAATAACTTTTAGGACACATTGTAGTTTTAAAGTATCGGAAATTAGCCAGTTTTACATCAAAAGTCGAGAGGAAAGGCATGCATGCATGGTACCTAGTATGCAGGAGCTCACAGCGACACAACTTATCGTAACTGACTGGGGTAATAGTTGCCTGAAAATGATTGACACGACAACTTATGCTATCACTAATAGGCTGTCACTACCTTCAAAACCATGGGGTATTACCAAAATTACTGAATCCAGTTTTGCCGTGACATTCCCAGATGCTAAATTGATCAGGTTCTTCACAAACGATCTAAATAACTGCGAGAACCAGAAACCAATAAATGCAGATGGAAGATGTTTAGGAATACAGTATACTAAGGGCATTATTATCGTATCATATATTGTCCCACAACCCAAGGTTCAGATGGTCCACTTGAACGGGAAATGTCTCAGAACACTTGAATATGATGATTTGGGGAATCCATTGTTTAAATGGCCGATGCATTTTACAGTAGATCAAGCAAGAGACGTGATATATGTTAGTGACAATTCCAAACATACAATGACATGTATATCTATGAAAGGGGATGTCAAGTGGACTTACCAAGATAAGGAGCTGACGTATCCAGCGAGTGTGACTACAGGGTTTGGCGGCTATATATTCGTCTGCAGCAAATACACAAATGATACTATCCATGAAACTATCCATATGGTGTCTCCAGAGGGTGACAAAGTCGCCGTAATGCTTCAGAGCCAGTCCGAAGCCAAGGGTCGCCTGACAATATGCTACAGCAGCTCCCACAAGGCACTATACGTGTCGAGCGGTATGTCGAGGAACAAGAAGCGTAAGCCCGAAGAACGCACGAAGCCTAGACCATGTAACATAATGAGGATCCTCGGTGTGCTGTACGGAAAAATTGTTACTGAGGTGAGCCTATTTATATTTGAAAACTAAATTTTATCCGTTTAACTTTAGACAAATATAAATGATGATTAGGACAACGACAAAAATGAAAAGGTATTGCGAGTACCGTATTATGTATTGTATATTGATATGTACTTCAAACAATTAGTTTCTTTTAATTTTTTCCTAAAATATGATTAACAGTAGCTGGAAGTGCATATGCTATTAAATGTAATATCAACACGAATTTAATTAATTCTGCCAAAAAAGTCGGTACGATTATGACACATAACCACTTAATTCGTATGTATGTATTTTAATAATTGCGTCAAAGTAGAGTCATATTGGTTATGACTGACGTACACGTCAAAGATTATTGCATACACAGTTTAAGGACATACTTATTTGAATTGGAAATGGACAAACAATCACGAAAAGCGTGTTATGACGTATTTCATGAACAATAACGCAGCAACAAAAGGCGAAAAAGTCGGTCTACTCCTGGATATAAAAAGTAACAACACAAAAAACAAGCATACAGGAAGTTCTGTGCGGTCATTGGAATATGTGTCCAATAAATGGACTGTGATAACGTTTTACATACATGTAGGACTCACATGGAATGCCCCAAAACTGGTGCTAATCCTACAAGATGGGTATATTTTTGTGTATATTCCCACAACTTCGGCGATGGTAACCCTGATTTCAGGATAAAATGAACTGGTGTAATATTTTAGGAAATTAACAAAAACATCAACAACAAAAAATATGGTCATGATTGCCCTACATCGCTCACCTGACTGCATTAGAAATTAAACCGTTGTGCTATGCTTTTAGTCACATCAAATTCTTTGAACACTCTTCATACAAGGTCACCAAAGGAAACATTACCCAAATATTAAGGCTCCTGCTCTTTTGGTTTCTGACAAAACTGTTTTAGATAATATTAGATAATTTAGATATTGCAGTTTTTTTATATTACGATTTTCAAAGTTTTTCTACATAGCCATATATAGAAAATGACCACACACATGGCGGCCATGGTTTTTGACGGATCAGAATTATTTGGACAATCTTGATACATGACCATCCAAAAACCAAAAAAAAAATGTATACCAAAGGCTTAAGCTCTTGTAGTTTTTGATATGAAGATTTTCTCATTTTTCCTATATTGCCTTATATTGAAAATGGTCACGCCCTTGGCAGCCATGTTTTGACGGATCAGAATCCTTTGACCAACTGAACAATCTTGATACAGGGCCACATAAAGAAACTTATACCAAATTTCAAGGTTCTAGCTCTTCCTGTTTCTGACAAGACGATTTTCTAAGTTTACCTATATAACAATATATGGAAAAAGGCCACACCCCTGGTGCCCATGTTTTGACGGATCCGGCTCTTTTGAACAATCTTAATACAAGCTCATCCCAGGAACATGTGTACTAAATTTTAAGGCTCTTGCAGTTTCTGACTAGACGAATATTCCTAAAAGGCCTTATAAATAAATGGCCAAATACTTAGAAATTATCCCGCCACATTTATTTGTAAACATGTTATTTTTTTGTAAAAAAAATATTCTTGTTAACAAGGAGGTTTCAGCATGGAAAAATATTACATACATGTGGAATTTTAACATCCAACGTATGTTTATTAAGAGTGGCGGGGTGATAAAATGAACAACAGTCAATCGATTGATCTCGCCTTTCTTCTCGAGCTTGACCTTGTTGCGGGTAGAACGGTCAGGACGACCTACATTTGGAGCCTCTTGAAAACGTACAGAGAAACAATGTGAAAGCCGAATAGCCTTATATATTTAACGACCTGTTTTCGTGTAACGTTTGAGAAACTATGCGAATGCACAGGTATATGACTTTTACGAGGTGTTGTCCCTGCTGATCTGCCGCGCTGGTGGTTCTACTTAGCTGTATGTCTGTTACGTTTCTCCACCAATAGTTGGATGGACGTTATCAATATGACAAAAATTGTGTCGGTGCGAATCCTTCAGTTGAGCGGCGGTACAGTTCTAGTCATACATCTTTGGAGTACAACCGGGCATTGCTTTCACAATCAGTAACAGCGATCCATGAAAACTCTTAAGCCTGATGTGTATGGATGATTGTAGAAATTACACTTACCTTTAAATATATATATATATATATATATATATATATATATATATATATATATATACATATATATATATATATATATATATATATATATATATATATATATATATATATATATATATATATATATATATATATAAGTCATGTAAAATATTTAATTTATGAAAATAGATATCTCTGCTCAAATCCAAAAGGTACATCAAACACTTAAACATTTAAAGCACTTTAAAACTCTGTAAGTATAAAACAATGTCATGTTTATTGAAAGGAAATTGTGTTTCCAACATTTGATTGTAATTTAAACGACGTTAACAGACGGTCGTTAGCTTTTTAAAAGAAATGTACAACTAAATACATTTTTCTATACATTTAGCCTTATGTTTTAGAACAATCTCTGAAAAGTGCACGTCATTTATATTTTTATCACGGACAACAAGAAACGGTAAATTTCAGAAGATCACAAACTGCCTATCCATACCTGCCCCTGTTGAGAAAACTGCCCCAGTCGAGGGACCGGCCGTATTTGTGAGACTTGGCCTAGTTGTGAGACCTGCCCTGGTTGTGAGACATGGCCTATTTGTGAGACCTGGTCAAGTTTTAAAACCTGTCCCAGTTGTGGGTCCTGCCCTATTTGTGGGGCCTTTCCTAGTTTTAAGACCTGACGTAGATGTTAGACATGTCCAATTTGTGAGACATGTCCTAGTTGTGAGATCTGGCCTAGTTGTGACACCTGTCATAGTTATGAGACCTGCACTAGCTGTAAGAATGCTTTACAAAAAACTGCCCCAGTTATGGGACATCACCCAGTTTTAAGACATGTCCTAGTTGTATCAACTGCCCTTGTTGTGGGACCTGGCCTAGTTTTGACACATGAGCCAGTTTTAAGACATGCCCTAATTGTGGGACCTGCTTATTCGTTTTGGGTTAAATTGAAGACCGTTTTTTCCTATTACGAACGTTTGCTACTAGGAAAAGTATATAATCCCTTGGAAAATCAGCATAAATGAAAACTTTCACTCTGATTTTAAAATGAAATAGTCATATAATGCACCGCTATTGTTTTAAGGGTATAAACAACGAGACAGACAATTGAAGAATATTATAATATTATTAGAACCATTTGTACGTGATGTTAGTCATAGTGCCCTAGTCCTTGATTTGGAATCCAAAATACTAGCTTATAATTAACGATACTTAAATAGAAACTTGTGATGGCAATGTTTAACTGAATGATATCTTCCCATGTATGTTATTTGGTTACAAGTTCCTCGAACATTCTTTGGTAAAGTGACAACTCATCCCAATAACCCGTGTGTTATCGTGAGATGGACGATGAAGGAGTCGGGATGTGAACATCAATATACTCTTAACTGTGCAATCACCGTCTATCGGCGCCACATGCAAGTCATGCCCTTTATTCCTCACCGCTGAACGGACATTTTCTATATTATGATTGGTCTTGAGCAAATAGTAAAAATATTGATCTTGGATCTGGGATCTTCCTCCGGCAATAATAAGCTAGACGTCGCTACAATCACCGTAACTGTGTCAGTGCGATAAAACAATATAATAAAAAAAGAAAAATAACAAGAAATTATGAACAGCATAAACAGTACAAGAAGTACAAGGAGACAGGAGAATACATCAAAACAATATGTGTGGTAATATGTGTGTTCATGAGAGACACCGATAGACGGGCTGACGGAAAGACTGACGAAGGTGTGTTCGTAAAATTCGTGGACAAGTAAGAAAAACAAACTAATTTTTATCCGATTTCAAAACATTTCATATCGTTGAAATCGGCCAAGCATCTTGTACCCACATGCAAAAATTTTATAAAAGATACATTCAACAATAGTTAAGTTACAATAAAACTAGTACAACAACTTATGCACATATGCGGCAGATTAACGTCATTTTTGTCTCGCACTTGACGACAACGTCACAATTTCTCAAAATATTCGCCGTCACAGTCAACGCATTTCCGGTGTCGTGTAACCCACTTGCTGAAAGTGTCCCTGAACCAGGCTTCCTTGGAACCACCAAGAACTGTGCGTACTGACATGCGAAGATGATCCAAATCCTCGAAACGCTGGCCACGAAGCTCGCTCTTCAAACGCGGAAAAAGCGCGAATCCATCGGAGCAAGGTCCGGGCTATAAGGTGCGTGCTCGAGTCGCTCCATGCCAAGGAAGTTAATCGTCTCCAGTGTGTCAGTTGCTCGATGGGATGGGGCGTTGTCATGGTGGTAGATTATTTCCTCATTTTCCATTCCGGAACCTTTTCGCCTAAGGGCTTTTGTGAGGTCGCGACGAATAACCTGAAAAATGGAAAACTTTCTCATTTTGAAAAGATAAAACATTTTTGTTTATTTTTTAGTGTGTAACTGGTATTTTAAACTACGATTTAACGTAATAAACTTTTATAATTTAAATTATACAGTATTTAAAACGTTTATTTAAAAATAATAAAAAAACATGCGATTTTCAATATCATACCTTCTGGTAATAGGCAGCGTTGACCGTGGTTCCTTGTGGTACCGCATGCTGCAAGATCAGTCTATGCGTATCCATGAAAGCATAAACATGAACTTTCCAGATGACTTGCAGGTTCTCGCCGTCTTAGGTGGTGGAGATATTATTATTATTGTTATTATAATTATTATTATTATTATTATTATTATTATTATTATTTATTATTATTATTATTACTATTATTATTATTATTATTATTATTATTATTATTATTATTATTATTATTATTATTATTATTATTGTTGTTGTTGTTGTTATTATTATTATTATTATTATTATTATTATTATTATTATTATTGTTGTTGTTGTTATTATTATTATTATTATTATTATTATTATTGTTGTTGTTGTTGTTATTATTATTATTATTATTATCATTATTATTATTATTATTATTATTATTATTATTATTATTATTATTATTATTATTATTATCATTATTATTATTATTATTATTATTATTATTATTATTTATGTCCATTGTTATAACTATCCTTTCAGCCATCTTCAGTTGTAACAACAGAAAGTGCAATGGCGTCTAATGACATGGTAAGTATATCTGAAGTCCGCCCTAGCGTGCCGGAAAGGAAATTAAAGGTATTTTCCTTATATTTTATTGTCGGTTTCCACTTTAGTTAGTTCCGGAGCTGAAGTATCTACTTGAAGGCCTCGTTAATAAGGGAAATATCACAGAAAAGTAGACATCTGCAAGTTAATCTAACTTCGATATATAATTTTAATTACTTGTTTCCTTTTGTCGTCAATATACAAATCTTGCACGGACGTCTATGTTTGCCCGTGAACATTATTTCAAAAGAACACTCATTTCGCTTTTGCAGACTCTTCAAATTGTCTTTTATTTCATAATATTACTTGCCAGTGTTCTTATTTGTATCTGTACATTTTTGAAGTCAACGAAAATTTTATGCATTTTTAGCACGTGTGTCAATATTTGATGCTTTACAATATCCAGTAGAGTATCTCTTAATGTCTTCCACTGTTCACTTATAATGCCGGTACAACCTGTAGGGACGTAAGAATTTGCCCGGCTGCGGCTGCCTGTAGCTGGGTAATAACCCTCCAAAGATAGGCCACATGTTTGCCGTGGGTGGCAACTTAGCGTCTTCCTGATTATGGGATCCTGATGGTTGATGTTAGTGGAGACTTGCCAGTAATGTCAACACTGACCATTTTGGCATTGAGGCATGGAATAGACAGGCCGTTATATTGATCCGGTATAAGCAATCGGCTGGCCGCGTTGTAAATAGTAGATAACTACTATTTCCCTATTCCTTAGCCGTCCTAATTTACAATCCAATTTATGTTTATTCTTTTTATATACTATATAACGCAAACGCCACCCCATCTCCTAGTGACTTCTTTTACTTATAATCTTATGGTCAGCGAAACAAACCCATCTCCAATTACTCAAATATCACCTTTTGTTATCGAAAAACAGTTGACTCTCTCAAGAAAGAAAATGTCTGCCTCCAAATTGAAAACCCATATCCGATAAAAAAAAACTAAATTAATTTTATTAAATCAAAGTAAAAATGTATCCGCACAATTACCTTTTTTGTTGTTGTTGTTTTGTTTGTTTTGTTTTTTTGTTTTTTTATGAACAGAATGTTTTGTAAATCCATCCATTTGGTAAAAGCATTGCCAAAAATCACTGCTTGTGAACAGTAGCTGCGCATGTATTTATTTATTATTATCTTCAACTCCGAAAAATGTTACTCTTCTTGCTCTGCTCGCCATGTTAGATTTTTCGGCCAATGAGATTCAAGAAAATAGTACCCAAAATGCATTACGCGTGTTACGTAGTGTTATGATTTTAACATTGTCGACGTGTTTGAGTTACGAACTCAAATGTAAAAACATTTTGGTCGGTTTATCACTGATGAACCCCCGAACTTTAGGGTCGACTCGATGAGCTACATGCAATATAATAATGTAGCAGTTGATAATCAATTTATTTGGATCTATAACTCGAATTAAGCCTACTATACCCCATGTATGTCCCTTTAAAGTAAATGTGTTTGTTTATCTGTATTTTTATAAATCAATCAACGTCGAGATAATTGGTATAATGTTTATGAGTGACGTACATAAAGCATGTTACTGCATACACAGTTTGAGGACTTAATAAGTTGTCGAGGTGAAAATGGCTAATGATCTTGAAAAGCATGTTATTATTTATTTTAAAATATAGAAAATCTATATGTCCGTGAACAAAACAAGGTAATATATATATATATATATATTCATTTATGAGTTGATCGTGTAAGAAGTTCTTGAAGCGAAAAAACGCAGTAGACTGCGATTTTCCGACACGCATTCTGTACAAGTTAGCCAGTTGTCGGGATTTGGGGCGGTTGCGACCGATATAAATATATAAAACAATAAATAAAAATGAAATGAATATGCACATTCTTTGTTAACTATAATTTCACTTGCATATCACTGCTGCCTTTCATTTTGTTCCAAAAATAGCGTTATCTGTGACAATGTCATCAAAATTTTACAAATGATGTTTTAAAGTCATTTGAGGTCATGTCATCATTCATAAAGACGACGTTAAAAAGCTCGGGTTTAATTTCTAGGCGAAATCATATTTAACATAGACGACATGAACAGGTGGGGTAAAATATTTTAAGGTATAGAATTTCGTATGAACATACACATTAATCTATGTAGCCTTATGTTTAGAACAAAATACTAAAGAAGAATACACGACTTGTCATACATGTTCTGTCAAGAACATCAAGAGGCAGTTATATCTAGCTGATCTCTTATTGCTTATTCAGACCTGTCCTCGTTGTGAAATTGCCTTGTTTAAATCTGCCCTATTTGTGGTACCTGCCCCAGTTGTGAGTCTTACGTATAATGGTCTGTGATAATTGTTTCAAATATGAGCAAACCTCTGGTACTTGGAACTCTGATTTTTAAAATTTAAATGAAATGCGCTGCTGTTATAGTAAGGACAGATACAGCGAAACAGAGACGTCGTTGCCTGTATGATTGCAATGGATGAATATTATTAACTGACTAGAACCATTTTTAAGTTATGATAGGCCCGGTGCCCTAGTCTTTGATTTGGAAACTAAAATATTAGCATATAACGCTACTTATATAGAAACTTGGGTTGGCAACGGTTAACCGAAAAACCTCTGCATGTGTACGTTAATCGGTTACAAATTTTGTACCTATGATACATTGGTAACGCTACTCTTTATTCCCTTCATTTGTGTATATTTAAACCTGTACAGTAGCAAAGAAGCAGGGTGTATTAACACCCACCACCAATTCATTGTAAACAAATTCGCTGATTGTGTAAACATTTCCGCATTTATCACAACTCTGTCAGTTTAGGAAATTTATCGCTGAAACTCCAAAAGTGTGTAGTCTTCGATAAGACGATCAGTTCATTCCCTGTTACTTTAGTAACAGAGAAACTGTTTAGCCACATTCTACAATTAAAGGAGTATTTTAATTTCGTTCTAAGAGCCATGCATGCATATACTACTATATGCTCTTAATTACTGCTGCGGTATGTGTTGATACAGCCTAAAGACACCACTGTAAGCCAATAGCATTGTGTATTTGATAAGTCATATTTCTTCTTGATTAAAGATGTGATATAAACACTTGACATGGTCATTTCTAGCACCGAGTATATGGCTTAGAGATATGAATTGTTTAAGCGATGTACCGTAACACAATGACAATTTGCTGGACAGATCGGACAAATTAAATAATGTTGTACCAAATTGTACTTGTCAAAATTCATCGGGCAATCGTAACGGTCGAGCATGACTAGTTTCCGAGTAATAATTTTATGTAACATATATTTTCCTTTTCTTATTTTATTAGCACTCACTCTTACATACCCTCACCATGACTTGCACATGTCTCTCTGCTGTTTAATCATATTTGTGCTCTCTACCTTGTTTGTTTCAATCGTGTTTGATGCGTTATTTGTTCTTGTACAGTGAACTTCTCAAGCGGATTTTTGCATTGTGGCACCCAACTGTGTGACACCTTTGTAGACAAACTGATTATGTACTTTTAACGACGTACAGTAACATACTGGACACGTTGAACTTTGCTTTACTTGACCGAAAACAAATCTAATTGTCAAAATCCATCGGATAATCGGTAATTCGGTAATGTAGAGCCTTACTGCTTCAGAGACAATCAGTTCGGCGCCTGTTTGAGAACTACTTTACTTCCGGTCTTCTCGTTGTGGAATGGCTTTGGTTCATAGTCAAACCAATGCATAGAGCTGTTTTAAGCATCATCAAAATTCTGCTGTAAGCAAAGTATGATCTACGTTTTCCTTTTCAGCAAAAAGATCATCCTTCTAGTTATTATTATTATTATTATTATTATTATTATTATTATTATTATTATTATTATTATTATTATTATTATTATATAGTTTCAGTCATCGTTAACTTCATCCATAGAAATTGAATTGTCTTCTGTTGTCATCATAATGAGTTCTGGGACAGTCCTTACTCTGATTAATCTTTTTGGTCTTATCTGATGTGTTTTTGTATTTGGTTATACGGGTCGCCGACACTTGATATGTCATACGGCGCCTAATAGATAAGGTATAATCTTCTTCTTCTACTTATTATTATTATTATTATTATTATTATTATTATTGTTGTTGTTGTTGTTGTTGTTGTTATTTTTTGCAGCTGCTATATAATTACATGTGCTATTATTTCAGGACCCAACATTTCATAACCAAAATACATCGGCTTCTAAAAATGACGAAACACCCAACTCAATTGGAGACGGTTCTGATGGCTTGACAATATTTTCTCTTAACGTTGGTGGTTTAGGAGGTCGAATAGAAGCGCTGAAATCTGACAATTGCTTTGGAAAATATGATATACTTTGCTTAAACGAAACTCACAGAACAAACACAGACAGACCCCCTGGATACAAGCCTTATGTGCAACTTAGAAAACAAAAAGGCAAAAATCAATACGGAGGTATTGAAATATATGTTCGTGAAAGTTTAGAATCACATGTCAATGAGATAAACTGTGATTGTGAATATGTACTATGGATTCGCTTGGACCATTCAGCTATTCAGGAACCATTGGTACTTGGCTCTGTGTATGTCCCGCCTAAAGGAGAATCAGATTTTTGGAAGGAAGACATATATTCTGATTTTGAACACGAAATCATTAGCAAATGTGCTGCATTTAAGAACGTAATAATAACTGGTGACTTTAATTCTCGTACCGGTAGGGAATGCGATTACATGTTAGACGATGAGTCTAGTGACAGGTTTTGTGATATACGCGGCATGTTTAAACGACTGTCTATTCCACTAAACAGATATTCTGAGGATATCTCAAAATCGAATGAAATTGGAAAAAGATTACTTGAAATATGCAAAGAAAACGCATTATTCATATCAAATGGGCGAGTATCACCTGACAAGTTTACTGGTAAATATACAAATGTAACAACAACAAAGACGGGTCGAGTGACGGCGGAAACCGTCATTGACTATACAATTGCAACTGGTGAGTGTTTTGAACTTTTAAAATCATTTGATGTGATCAAGACATATAGGGATTTATCCAATACACACAATGCAATGGTTTTCGAACTTGGATCTTAAACGGTAACACAGTATAATCAAGGAGATTATCTAGAGTCTATTTGTCCAATACATAACTAAGTAAGATTTGACAGTGATCTATACACACACAAGACAGTATCGACGGAACACACTTTGATAGTACATCGATTTGAGCCGTGCTTTCTTTCACATTTTCAGTTTGATTAACCTGGTTGGAATATTTCAGTAACCTGACTCCCGATGAAAATGATACGTCCTAGATTCCTGAACTTTGTATTTTTTTAAATCTTTTAGGCTATATATAGATTATTTATCCTTATTTCTAAGAGTGAATGACTGAGGTTCTACAACATTAGGCAGTTGGAGATAAATCAGTGAAATACTTCCTTTTAAATGATTATCAATGCCATTTTTCAGTAGTTTTATTACTGGAGATGTCTGATAATTATTGGTAATTCAGATCACTTGTGTTCTATCCATTGCAGAGGATGTGATTTGCTTTAATATTCTTCTACTTGGTTAGAAATGCCGGAAATCGCAGACAAATCACAGACAAGATAAGTAAGAAAAGTGGTTTATAATTTTGTATTTTGATTGTCCATAAATTTTGTTAATAATTTTAACTTATTTATATTTATTTATTACTCATTACTAAATTTGTGGTAGTTTAATAGCTTTGTATTAAAATTAGTTAGACATGTGTGAAAACATTGACATTCTGTATTCTTATCCATTCCCTATATCTCTTCATCTATATACATTTATTGATGTTTGGTTAATTACAAATACACTTTAAATCTATTTCACATACATAATTATGGTTGCAAATATATTCTAATAATAGTTCACAGTTTGATTGAGGAGAGATTCAGACACAGTCAGTTGCACAAAATGATTGTGAAGACTGAGTAAAATCGAAAGTGTGAATAAACATTATATGACAAATATCTCTGTGACTTGGTGTTGTTGACCCAGAGACATAAGAAAAACATAATACATACAGTATCAACATAAAGACAACCATTGTTACATACGTAAAATAAAACGTCACCTTATTATGTAATAGCTTCCTTAGCGCGTGGCATTATCAAGATGTCCATCATATTTTAGTCAAGCATCCTAGTTGGAACATAAACAAGCAAAATTTAATTATTTGACTAAATGTCTGTTTTAACATTAAGTGAAAACATTAATTACAAATAAAGGACAACAACAAATTCGTTTGGATGATTCAGAAAGCGCGTTCACACAATGTTGTTCACCGGAAGCTTAACACACTTATTGTTCGTTGCATCGGTAAAGAGTGGATATGCATACATATGTGCTTTTGAACTAACTGTTATTTCATGTTTTTTATGCATTATGTGTATATACTTTTTCAAAGGGAATGAGGTAAAATATGTATGTTGTTTCACATACAATATTATCATTCATAATTAAATTGTTTTCCCCGTACAATGTTCCACATTTGTAAATAAGTACATGTATTACTTAGATTATTTATACATCTAAGGTCAGGTACATCTAGAATAACTTCTTTTTTAATATTTTATATTTTATAAAAATATATAATTAAATATCCAGTATCCTTCTTTCTAGGCCACTTTAGTGGTAAACAATCTGTAAATGTACACTGCTTGTTTCAATTGTCGGTCTATGAATATTGTAGACAAGTCGCATTCTAATACATCTATATAAAAATAAAATTTTGGGTCACATTGACAGCAGTTTTAATATCTGGGTTTATTACTTAAAGGTATCTGACAGTTTGGATCATTTATTTATTTTTTAAACAAATAAATTAATGTTGCCTGAAAGATACTATTTTGAACAAAGGCGATAATCGTGCAAATTCATAGATTTGGAAAGAATAAATATATAGAGCTATTTCTTTCACGTTGTGTACAGTCTTACAATTAGGGTAGTGTTCAAAACAAGCATTTCTTAAAGACTAAGTTTTGTTTTTGCCAAAGAAATATTCCCCATTTCCCTATAAACATGGGTATAATATTGTTACATGGACTTTATCTAGTAAAACTGTCGGATACTACCATTAAAATATGTTCAAGTCCGAAAGTTACATTGTAGTACATTATGTCACATATTATATTTTTCCTGAATAAAACGTATGATATAACGTTTTGTCTTGTGAATTGAAATTTCTTTTGGCAGATAAATGGAACTTACTGGATTTTAAAACATTTTTTTTTTGTGTTTAGTCTATCTCAAGCAGAACATGGTCCTTGACAATAAAATGCAGCATTTTAAGCCAACAAGAAGTGACAAATATACATAGACACGTTTTTAAAAGCCATAAAATACGGCAACTGATAGAGTCATGAATTTAAGATAAATGATATTCTTAGCTGTGTTTTTTAAAAGTTTTAAAGATTGAATGCCAATGTGTACTAAAGGTAGTCAATTTGCTTATATACGGTTCGGGTTACATAGCTGATTGGACGTACATCACAGATTTCTTGCTTCAACCACATGTTTCTACAGCACGTTAACGAAATTATTAAGAGGTTGACACACGAAATTGTGGTCAAATTTTCACAAGAGATTGCTAAAGTAGATAACTCTTTATTATTAGCCAGTTATAAGCATATTAAAATCCTGTTATCATGTGAGCGGTCATTGGCCATCATGACCCTCTTGTTTTACAACAATACCTTTATTTTTAAGAGTATCAGGTTGCTAATGTTGACATGTTCTCTGGAACGACAGATAGCAGTTTTGAATTGAAAAAAAAGAATAAAATAATAATAATAATAATAATAATAATAATAATAATAATAATAATAATAATGTTTTATGATATCCTTGATCCGTTTCAAAGGTAGTCGTATTTGGATTACACTAATCACCTATACACCTAAAAGATACTAATTTTCCGTTTCTTGACGTTCGCGTATTACCAAAAGAAAACTATCGCAAATACATTTAGCCGGGTAAAATATATTTACTGTTCAATAAGTATACAGGTAGAGTTAAATTTCAAGTATAAGAATATATAAGACAAAGTCCTATGAGCATTGCATCATGTACAAAAATTGAAACGACACAGGACCAAGGTATTCACATGTACACCAAATGTAAAAGTGAGAACAAATCTGTTATGAGTCATTTGACAATAAGAGCAAACCCGACAGTTACCGCCTTGGAACGGTCAGTCGGCAATATAAACTGACTGGGGTGCTTAAACCGGTTAAGTTCGTTATATCTGTGTTTTTGTCACATTTACATTTACCTTGTTTGCCTTTGTCTACAGGTAGATAAAATTTAAATGTCTGTGAAAATTTTGATTATGCCTTTGCTTATTTACCTATTTACAGAGCCCTTACCTCGCATGGTGGGTTTCTCGAATGCAAGCAATGAAAAGAAAACCGATCCATTTGAAAAAGTGTCCAAGTTGTAAATACATCGATGTATATCTTATGAACCGTTCGTGTCCGCACATCTCTACATGTTAAACTTTAACATATAGGAATGTTGATGAATATTTTGTTATACTTTAGTGTGCGAATGACTAAATTAATAATAATGAATAAATGTACTTTATCAATTGCACGCTTACGTTGTTTTTTTTTTAAATTTTATAAGTACAGCTCTACACAAAGGTACGTCATATCGGTATTATTACAATATTAATGCTAAAAAATAACTTAGTCATTTTGTAAAGTTGGCTTATTTTAAACAACAAAACAAAGTGACCACGTACTTTTTTATTTTGGGTTTTACGGCACACCGATACTTGATAAGCCATACGGCCCCGAATACTGTGAAGTTAAACGTGAAATAAGTAGTTACAGTTCAGGGTTAAATTAAAATGCTTGAGTACATATATAGCAATCTATAAAATTATAATAATTTGAAATATAATTTTAAACAGATTAGACAAACCAAGAGTTTAATAATTTATAACGTAAGCATAATAAACAGTTTAACAATGTATTACTTATTAAGAATACCACCTCGTTCAGGATGCAAACAAGCTTAGAGTCGGACACTGTCCTAAATAATTCGTACAGGTTATTGACATTAAAATATTTACATCGAAACTGATTTATGTCAATAGAATTTATGACAATAAGGCTAACTGTCAGTGGCTCCTGGCAATAAATTCAATCAGTTTGAACTTCTCTTTTTAAAAGATGTGAATGAATTAATCTAGTGTCCAATGCGATAGCGGTTAAAAGCTACGTCTTCCCGCCTATTTTCTCTGCAAACAGAGATACCGGCACCGACCTTGAGCTTACCTTAAGTTTTATTATGTGGTTATGTATATCGATTGACAAGGGATATAAAATCATTGTTTGGTATGCAACTGTCAGTTTTAGTAAGGGCTTAAATAGATTTTGCGCTGATGTCTTCATCCTCGGATGCCTACACGACTAAACAATAATCTTATAAAGCGAACATTCATTAAGTTTCAAAAGTAGTTTACTTGTGTAGGGGTTAGACAAACTGAGATTTTATTGGACTGTTTAACTAAGCGTAGTTCGAGAGTTTCAGTTTCTGATGTATTATTTGTACAAAGCATTAAATCAATAATTGAGATTACAAAATGCCATAGGGGAAATACCATTACATAATGTTCCATTACCTTGTATAAATGTATATGTGATGTTGGTATGATTTATAACATCTATAAACAAAACGGTTGAATGTCTTTTGAGTTCGCTGGTACAAGTGTTCATATTAAGGATTGAAACTGACGTGTGCACTGGATTTTTTAGGATTAGATTTTACTTTTGTAATGAACTGAAGAGCAAAGACTTCATTGAGGAATTTAAAGTGAAAAAGTTTCTGGTAACTTTAATTTACTACATTTGACATATTACAGACATGTTCGGTTGTGAGTGCTACAAAATGTTCTATACACTTTGAGAGAAAAAGTGAGAGTTGGAGAGAAAGAGAAACGAACAAAGCGACAGACAAAAGAGACACATATACAATTGACGGTTTAATCATACCATCAGCGTATGCGCGTTTTTTTAGTTGTTGTTTGTGTGTGTGTTTTTCTTTTTTGTTATTTGTGTTTTTTTAAATGTGTAGTTAGTTTAAAAGAACACGTCTCAAAAGTTTACGAGGCAAAGCACATTTTATTGATGTATTGACATTGCCAGGTAACATATGCTATTAAGTGTGTTTGTCTTTTCATTTGCGAATGACAGAAAAATCTACATTGTCGGAGTTAACCAATCATATAGTGCGAGTAGTAGTGGTAGTAGTAGTTGTTGTAGTTGTAGTAGTGGTAGTAGAAGTAGCAGTGGTAGTAGTAGTAGTAGTAGTGGTAATAGTAGTAGTAGGAGTAGGAGTAGTAGTAGTGGTGGTAGTAGTGTTAGTAGTAGTAGTAGTAGTGGTGGTGGTAGTACTGTTAGTAGTAGTAGTAGTAGTAGTAGTTGTAGTAGTGGTAGTAGTAGTAGTAGTGGTAGTAGTGGTAGTAGTAGTTGTAGTAGTGGAAGTAGTAGTAGTGGTAGTAGTAGAGGTAGTAGTAGTGGTAGTAGTAGTAGTAGAAGTAGTAGTAGTAGTAGTAGTAGTAGTAGTAGTAGTAGTAGTAGTAGTAGTAGTAGTGGTAGTAGTAGTAGAAGTAGCGGTAGAAGTAGTAGTAGTAGTAGTAGTAGTAGTAGTAGTAGTAGTAGTAGTAGTAGTAGTAGTAGTAGTGGTGGTGGTGGTAGTACTGGTAGTAGTAGTAGTAGTAGTAGTAGTGGTAGTAGTGGTAGTAGTAGTTGTAGTAGTAGTAGTGGTAGTATTAGTAGTAGTAGTAGTGGTAGTATTAGTAGTAGTAGTGGTAGTAGTAGTAGTAGTAGAAGTAGTAATGGTAGTAGTATTTGTAGTGGTAGCATTAGTAGTAGTAGTAGTAGTAGTAGTAGTAGTAGTAGAAGTGGTATTAGTGGTAGTAGTAGTAGTGGTAGTAGTTGTAGTACTAGTAGTAGTAGTAGAAATAGTAGTAGTAGTAGTAGTAGT